>JAPMLY010000053.1:0-47500 GCA_026401115.1 Tetraselmis chui | reverse complement strand
GGCTCCCTTTTGGTTTGGAAGCATAGTAACCACTCCACAACATATCATGACCACCATCATTCCCATTCTGATCTGTCCACCCTCTTGTTGACACGAGCGGGTGTGTAATTTTCAGCCTATGGCTGACATCGAGGCTCATGGATGGGGGCTTGGTGGGCTGTGTGCAGGGTGCCATGGCAGCGGCCAAGCAGCGTCTTCAAGACATTCCATCCATTGTATTGCCGCCCATCCCTGCCGTCCGACTCGGAATGACGGTGCGCGCATTCCCAACTTCATACATTCGTTCCCAGTCCACGTTTCCTTCCGTCGCTGCACAAGCTTGACAATCTCGCCACTGCACGTAGGATGATAAGGGCCGAGTCACGCGGCTGCCTATCTTCGGGAGCAAGGACATCAACAGCAACGATGTGACATATCGCAGCGATGCAATAAGACAGGTGGGTGGGTGCATGATGTACCTACAACACATCAAAACTGAATTCCCTCTCGTGGTATGGTTCTGAGCACGTGTGGTGTGCATCCCTTCATAGAGCCAGAATGAGCTGTTCCATGCGCCGTTGGAGTTACAACAGAAGCCGAAGCAGCAGCAGGTAGAGGACTGGAGGCAGCTGGCCATCAAGCTGCCCTACTCCGCCACGCACGACATGGAGTCTTACTCCTGTCAGAGCCTGGATCAGGACGTGGTAGACTTCTTTGTTTCCCACGAAGGCAACTATATCACGGAGGCCCCCGGGGAGCACCTCACTATGGATATCCACATCAACGAAAAGCCGTCCAGCCGCCGACAGGTGCGCGCCCTGAACGTCGCACCATCAACCCCACTCATCACCATCACACAACACCCACCCACCAACCTCGCCTAACTCGTGTACGCCCCATGTCCTTGAAAGCATGACACGTGATATGGCTCCTGTGTCCCTTGCTGTGATCTCCTTTGCTGTGCTGACATGCAGGCGCAGCTCCTGTCTGCTTGGTTCTCAAAATTTTTGGATGGCGTGACCGGAAGCCCACCGCCCCCAACTCGTCGCCACGGTGAAAAGGTAAGCACCCCTGCCCCTCCTTGCAGCTGCTGTCCACCGGCATGCGTTGGTATTAGCTGGTGGCACACCATTCCGATTGAGAGGATTAGGAGGCTCAGTACGCGGGTGTGGCGACTGCGCAGCTCGCCCCGCTCCGCAGCAAGGGTGGCATGGTGAGCCCCACGAAGGGATGGACGAGCAGCAACCCCAACCCCGCCAACCCTCCCCGGCTCGTCATGTCCGATTTTGACCTCCCCGTGTTCCATCCGCCCGTGCTGGAGGGGCTCGATCCCGCGCTGGAGCGTGACCTGCATTCGCACATGGTGAACTCCGCCCCCCCCCCCCCCCCCCCCCCCCTACTCTGCCCCTCATCATCATAGCTTACTGCCCTGTTGCGTGGTGTCTCTCGTCTGCGACCCGTCTTGATCTGAGGGTTTGGACGACTTGCAGGTTAAGAGGGAGAAGACTCTGCAGGGGCTGCAATTCATGAAGGTCCGAGCTACTTGTGATAGACTCTATGCCACGCTCATTGTAACGTACTGATGCGCAGAACAATGCGTAGTAATAAGCTGATTGCGTGTGTTTTGCGCGCGTGTGTGTGTGTGTGTGTGTGTAGGCGACGGGTTTATTGGAACCAGCTCGAGAACACAGCAACTGGTGCAGTACAATTCAGGTCAGTCACCACTTATTTCACTCATCGCCTGCGTGGGACTCGCCTAACAGACGCAATTGGAAAAAAAATACACGATCACCATCCAAATTTCAGTAACACTGTTGCACGGGTGCTTTCTGATGAAGTAATTTTTTTTGTTTGCAGCTCCTTGACTTCTCCTTTGATCTTGTCAACGCGGCCGCTGAAGGCTCTACCGGTTCCTGATACTGCTGTTTTCTGCGCAGGCCATCGGCGTGTGCTACGCCTTCCTGGCGCAGCAGGTGGGCGTGCACTGCTACGAGCGCGGCGCGCTGATGACGCAGATTTGGAACCTCTACAGCGAAATGATGGACATGAAGTTTGCTGACATGCGACAGGCGGTGCTCATTGCGGAGAGCCTTCGGAAGCAGGCGAGCTGGGCCTTTGTTGCTGTGTGTGCATAATTCACCAACCGTGTAACGAATAATGTTGAGCATGCAATGGGATTGATATGATACGCTACGATCATGTGTGATATGGAATCCTACCACATTAATTTGCTAAAATCTGTGTGTGTGTGTGTGTGTGTGTGTGTATGTGCGTGTGTGTGTGTGTGTGTGTGTGTGTGTGTGTGTGTGCGTGTGCGTGTGTGTGATTATGTTTGAGCATGTGTAGTATACTTTTTTTTTCCACCTTTGCATTAGGTAGTTGCGTAAGTCAGAATTCCATTTTCCTCATACTTAAATATAAATGCATATATGGTATAAATGCGCGAATTTAAAGAATTGTTGAATGAAAAGTGTAATGTGCATTGAGAGACAACTGCAGAGTTTCGTCTCACCTGGGGGGGCTACGGAGGGTCCTGTCGGTGATTTGTCGCTCGCCAGATGAACTTTTCGCGTTGTGCCGTTACTATCGTTGCTCACCCGCCGTCATCTGCTGGTGGCTGACGCTGCCCGCGTCCGCTGCTGCGCTGTCCCTTGGCTCAGAACGAGGAGCTTAAGAAGAATGCGATCGACGCGCAGCGCGAGCTCACGGACGGAAAGATTGCGCAGGCGGCTTTGATTCAGAAGCTGAAGGCACAGGTCGGCCTCGCCTTTGCCCCAATTATACTACTATTTTCTATCTGCACTGCGCCTTTCGTTGACTTGGGAATGGGTGCCGATGCCGAATGCGGTGCGTTTCTTGCAGGTGGTTGAACTAAGCAGCAGCATCAGCGGCGCCCAGAGTGAGCGCGACGCGATCGCGACTGAAAATTTGGCCCTCGAGAGCGAGGTCAACGAGCTGCTAATGTCCATCCAGCCCCTGCGCGACACCATCTCCGAGAAGGAACGGAGCATCAGCGACCTGGAGGTCAGCCACCCACGGCTGCCTGTGTTGTGACAAATATCGCACCTCTTCGACGGAACGACGGGCAGCTCGATCAACTCGTCGATTGTTAGTCGTTAAACAATAAATAATATTGACAGATATGCATGTGTGTATCCTTGATAATATATACTTCAGTGTGTATGCAAGAGACGCCAATGATATGGCAACGCTATCACTTTGTGCTGCTCAAGCTTGCGTATTGTTAATGCCGCTTGCAAGGCAATGATCCCAATTCTTGTCTGCAGCCGATAGAGCGCGATGAGGCACTTTGCCGGTAGGTGATGAGTTGACTGACGTGTGTGGTCCGTTCCCGTCAACTTGTGCCCCGCCTCGTTGTTTGCAGTACAACCGCGACCTGCTGCTGTCGGCAATGCAGGGCATGACCAGCGGGCACCTCAACATGCAGGGGATGCTGCCGACGCTGGAGACCGCAGCAAGCGAGACGATAGCGGCGGTCAATTCCGCTGTGCATGTGATCGATGACGTTGGAGAGCTGCAGAATATTCTGCGGGATGGCGAGGTTTCTGCCACCAAAGTGAAGGTATCGCACGTCGCTACATGTGCTTGTTGATCGCAAGCAAGAATGTAAACGAGTGCTTGTTGATTTATTTCTGTCGGGCTATTTGCCTTTGCACAATAGCCATTCGCGCTGCGCTATGCCGTCCATGCTTGGCTTCTTAACCGCACAAAGTCGTCGATTTACTATGGCTGCGTGCTACGGTGTTCTTATCGTTTTGCGAGGCAGGTGGTGTCGGGCAAGCTCGGGTCAGAGCTGAAGCGCGTGCTGGAGATGGGCGCTCTGGTGAGTTGTTGCCATTACCGGGGCGGTGATGGCGCGCTGCGGGCTGCTGCGACTGCGTCCTGTCGGCCTCCTGGATGTGATACCAATACGTCGTGGAGTGGTGATTCCTTTTTACTGATTGCAGGTGGACAAGAAGATTGAGGCGGACGAAGAGGCGGCGGCCTTGGAGCAGGCTCGCCGGATTGAAGCCGAGGCGAATAGCCTGACCAAGCCGCCTCCTTCCCGCGCGGTAAGTGCTGCCGCATATGAACAAACGCGCCCCTCGAATGATTATGAACTTGACATCGTCGACCGCGCGTCGCACTATTGTTTATGAAGACCCCGACCGAGGGCATGCCGTTCTGATTGGACTAGTACTGTGGATGAGGGGGTTGGTTGCTTCCATCGCTCTATCTATCTTTAGCCACTTGCGTGGAAAAGTTGATTGTGGTTTGCGACTGTGCCATCTCTCTCGCGGATCAGGCACGACGTGGGCCTGCGACTCCGGCCGAGAAGAGCAGCATTGAAACTCAGACGCCCGAAGAGTGGGCGCAGCCGCACAGGCGTGCGACTGTAGGCGAGGCCGACACTTCTGGTCCGCGCAACATCTCCTTCGCCCCTTCCGTCCAAGGCGGCGACGACGCCGGCTCCGTCACAGTGGCGTCGCCGGAAGAGTAAGACCTGCTGCCCGCCGCATCCGCACTGCCTGTCGTTTGCAGTGATACCGACCCTGTTCGACCCATGCATGTTATTATACATGGTACACTCAGCACAAACGATTGCTGCCTCTCTCGCGGGGACCCGGTCGTCTAATCGTCTATCGCCTATGTGGTTACTGTTGTCGTCATAGGGCGCCCAGTACGTGGAGGATTGCTGGCGACGGTCTGGCCGAAGAGGGCGAGGCTTTCTGTCCAAAGTGTGACCGGAAGGTGCGCTTTACGCTCCCCAACTCGATTGTCACCCACTACACGACATTGGGCGTTCTCGTTTGATTGAGTTTGCGACCGCCGTTGAAGTAGGCGGTGCTCAGCTGAAGCTGTGCGGGTGTATGGCTGTGTTCGCGGTCAGATGGACATGCTCTGCGCCAGCTGCTTCAAATCGCGGGAGCTGAAGGAAGCGCTGTCGTCGGCCGCCGCTGGGGACGCGGCGAAAGACAGAGCGCTGCGTGAGGCGAAAGCGGTGCAAGAGGAGCTGGAGGAGGCGATGTCGGACATGAAGGATCACATGGCGGAGTTGAAGCGCGGCAACGGAGCGCTGCGTCAGGAAATTTCCAAGCTGCAGGACGTGCGTGAACCTCGGACGGCGCCGAACTTGTGTGGTGTGAATGTGTGATGAGAGGATGGGCGAGAAATGGGCGTCACGCTAATATGTTCGCATATGTGCGGCCCCGCGGTTTGTGTTTCAAGCCATTGCTAATCCGTCGTACTGTTTGACATGAATCCACAGCAATTGCTGAGGTCGGGGTCGAAGAAGGTGGAGGGTACGGCTGCCAATGAAGAGGCGGAAAAGTCGCCGGCCCTGCCGCAGCAGAGCCAAGCGCCGCCGAGCCGAATGAGCACCGTGAAGCGAGACTCGTCGGTTAAAGAGCCTGAGCCGCTGCCAGGTGCTGCTGCAGTGCATCGTGCCCTGCTTGACATCCCCTCTGTGGTGTGCCGTACCACTCACTGCGGTGTCGCTTGCGCTGCGCATCAGAGGGCGTCAGCCCAAAGGAGGACACGGTGCTGGCGAAGCTGTACGACGAAGTGGAGAGGTTGACCGCGGAGCTGGAGGCGGCGCGCGCGAAGATGCACACGCGCGCCGCGGAAGTGGTGCGCCCTTGCCCCCGCACCATGCCTCTGCCATTGCACAGCATGCAAGTTTGAAAGGGGGAGGGCAGACGAAGCGAGAGGGCTTTGTTGTTTTATCTGACTCAGACGCAGTCGCATCTGTTTATTTGCTTCGCATTAGTTCATTTTTCGACGCGTCAATGATTGCTTAGACATCAGTGACATTATAAACATTCACCTCCACATGTATGGCAGCATCAGTGCTTTCACTTCGAAGAGCGCCAAGCAAAGTAGATCAATCAATTGCATGTCTTGCCAACTGCTACTGTAGCCCAGGCGAGCGTCAGTATTACATGGGAAGGGGGGTGCAGCCTCCATTTCAAGATGTGAATTTCCTGTCATGTGCCTGGGGTAATTGTGAATGATTCTGAACTATTTCGTCTGGTGCGTATGAATTTCACTGCAAACGACTGAAAATTCGCTATCCAATCGGATCGGCGGATTGCAGAAGTTTAATCTGTCGCCATCAGAGGAGGCTGCCGTAGAGTCGCCCAAGCCGAAACCCAGATCGGGGAGGTCGATGAAGTCGAGGTCGAAGAGCTCGCGGAAGCTGGGGACCGGAAACCAGCGAATACCGGCGAAAGTGGACCCCTCGCCGTCGAAAGAGTCGAGCAGCAGGTCTCTCGCAGACTTGTCGCCGATGAAGCGCTCCCAGAGCGAGGCGCTGACCACGCCCGCGTCGCCGACCGTCAACCAGCGATATACGCGCGCCTCCAACCCCGACGCGCCGCTGGTCAAGTCGGACACCGCCCGCTCGGACACCATGAAGTCCTTCCGATCGACGCGCAGCCTTCATACGGTGAGCCCACTCGCAAAACATCGACGGATGAATTAACATTGCAACAGCCTCAAGACCCGCACATCGATATGATGAGTAAATGATTGCACAGTCAGCCAAGTCTCTTTTACTGACATCAAGTGGGTCATGATGCATGCGTGATCAATTCCTTGATTTACAATTATGCACTGAAGAGAAAGATTGTTATCTGTGGAGCTGAACGATGGTGAATCAGACATCGACACAATCAGATGAAGGAGCAGACAAAAAAGGGAATTGACAAACAAACAAACAAACAAACAAACAAACAAACAAACAAACAAACAAACAAACAAACAAACAAACAAACAAACAAACAAACAAACAAACAAACAAACAAGCAAGCAAACAAACAAACAAACAAACAAACAAACAAACAAACAAACAAACAAACAAACAAACAAACAAACAAACAAACAAACAAACAAACAAACAAACAAACAAGCAAACAAACAAACAAACAAACAATAATCTCATAGCCCCCGGCATTTTTTACTCTCGGACCTAACTGACCACTAGGGTGCCACTCTTCTACCCCCCGCCCTCTCCCCTTTGCTGATTCCTGACGCTGTCCGCTTCGTGCCACAACACAGCCGCAGACTCCTGTACCCCCAACCGAGCTGAGGGGGCACTACAAGAATGCCAATCTACTGGAGGCGCTGGATCGTTACAGAAACGCAAAGCCTCGCACGCCCGAGTGGCTATTATCCTTCATCGACAAGGTGTACAAGGGGAAGCACATGCAGGACTCGATCAAGTCGCGGGATGGGCAGGAGCTGAGCGGGATGGTGGACTACATGTTCCAGCATCTGCAGGGAACCTACGGCACGCGGCTGCTGGTGCTGGAGTATGTCAGCCAAATCCTGGTCACACTGAATACATACCTCAAAAAAGACACCCGTTTCCAGGTGAGCCCCCCTTTTACCCCCCCCCGTTGGCCCGAGTCTGATTGCACATCATCCATCCACAGCTCCATTGGGCTCATTTGAGTGGGGTCGCCGTTGCATTGAGGTGTCGTCGGCTTGACGCGTGCCCTGAAACTTGTTGTTTAGGTCTTTAACGCTTTTCTGACCGAGGAGTGGGATACCGGCACCTTGGAGGTATTCCTGCACTCGCGCATCATCCTCTCTGAGCCCTCCGGAATGCGCTGCCTCGAATTCCCTTCGGACTACGTGGAGAAGCGCGGCGCCTCACCCTGGCTCTGCACCCGCAAGGCAAGTGATACCGTTGGCGCACTGTGTGTGTGTGTGTGTGTGTGTGTGTGTGTGTGTGTGTGTGTGTGTGTGTGTGTGTGTGTGTGTGTGTGTGTGTGTGTGTGTGTGTGTATGTGTGTGTGTGTGTGTTCGGGGAAGGGAACACATCGCAACATGACATGACTGCATGTAGACAGGTCCGAGATGCAGTGTGATTGCACCACCGTATGGTATCATTGCACTTGCATAGCAGCGAGAGTGCCATGGTATCACTGCATGACAATCCGTGGGATTTGGCACTGCTGCTGGCTATTAGACGACAACTCCGCATCCCATCAACTGACGGCAGTGAGTGTGGGATAGCACCATCACATTGCGTTCCTGCACGGCAGTGGCATAGCATTGTTACATGACAATACACGCGGACTTGTTTACGATATTATATTTCTTGGCTTTCGCCGGGCGACTGACTTTACGCGTTTGATACCCTCCGGTGAAGTCACCATTCAATTGTGCGTCCGCGACGCGGCCTCTGCCGTCGACTTGTTCCAGCAGCAAGGCCTTGGGGTCATCTATCTCGAGTAATGGATGACTACGACTAACACACGGGTTGCGTTGGGGGTTTGGTCCCGCAGGCGATGGCTGTGGCGGACATGCTGCTGATGCAGCGCTCCAATGAGGCCATGGCAGGCTTTCGGGACATTGTGATGGCACGTGGGGTAGAGGTGACGGAGGAGGAGAAGCAGCGGTTCTTCAGCTCCTCGGAGGGAAGCGACGTCGAAGCGCACATGAAAGAGGAGGGACGCGTGAATGGGCCCTACCTAAAGCTGCCCACCATCGTGTTTCAACAGGTGCCAACCCAATCCTCCAAACTAATGAGGACACCCTCTCGTCAATCGTTGTTTCGATCGCAACGGCTGGTTTATGTGTGTGTGTGTGTGTGTGTGTGTGTGTGTGTGTGTGTGTGTGCATTCTGGTTTGCGAACAATCAAACATTCTGGTTGATGTTTGTGGTGCTTGCGCAGGCGCTTTGCCGCGAGTTTTACCGGTGCGAGCAAGTCTTGGGCGAAGCCGCGGCCACGCTGTTCAAGAAGTACGACTACAATAGCAACGGCATGCAGGAATACCACGAGTTGTGCGACGTCGTGAAGCAGCTGCAGTCGGAGATGGGGGAGGAGTTTATGGAGGAGAACGCAATGGTGATGTGGAATAAGGCGGCCTCCATCCAGCTCAAGGTCGGCCACTGTCTTTCGGTCAGGGAGGCTCTACACATCGTATGCCTTGATCTGGTTCCCTCTTTGTTCACTTACAGAAATTTACTGGAAAGGGGAACTTGTGTTTCTCAAAAGACGAGTTGCCGTGGTGTGATGCTCAGGGTGAGATCGGGAAGGGCGGGGCGGTGCGCCCGGTCACGGAAGTCCAAACCATTGGCATGACCGCCTTCCGCGAGGCAGCCGCGGCAGTGCCCATCGTTCGACGGTGAGGCAGAACCGCCAACACCCCTCCCCCTAAGTCTTCTACCTGCTCCACAGCGTTTTCACCCTGCTGCATATTGTGTCACTCCTTGTGAGTTTTAACTCCGAGACTCTTTGAAGCAAGGGTTAGGTTGAGAGAACCCCTTTTCCCTTCATTTTGCGCCCGGTCTAAGAAATGCGCGCTTCGCGCTGGCCTGTCGTGTGCTGTAGCTACGTCCGGCTGTTCATGACCCCGCCGCCACGAGATGCTGAGCAGGATGGCGGGGCCATCAGCCTTCAAAGGGTACCACCCCTCTCCCCCGCTGCCCACCCCTCTTTGCAATTCACCTTCCTCTCCCCCTCCCGTGGCTCTTCTTGACACGCAGCGATGTGTGGCCACGGCGTTTTCTCGCAGATCATCGGAATGGTGGTCACGCGGCAATGGCGCCTGTTTGGCAACGAAATCGAAGAGTTGTTGCCGCAAACACACGCCAACATGATGTCGCTCCAGTCGCTCATTGGTACAATCAAGGTAGCCACATGTCTCCCTGCTCTGACCTTTCTAGCAAACAACCCAGTGCTCACTGAAAGCTTTGGAAAGTCACAGCCTCAGATGACCGCATGCTTATCTGGGTGGCATTATTTGCAGAGGGAGACGGACGGCCCCAAGCGCTGCGGCCTTTACTGCCGAATCCTTAAGGTCATGTGCGAAGCTAAACTTGAAGACCTACAGGTGCAGGTAAGGGCGAGGTACCACCCATTCTTTTCTGCATGGGTGGTGCCGCAGCTGTGGACACTCACTGTGTCATGGGCATGCCTGGCTATCACTCGTGCCGTGAGCTTAGCGATGCCGTGAGCTAAGGGCATGTCGATGTTTGGCCCATTGACGATTCATTTTTGGTAATGTTACCAGTGCTCGGAGGAGGCGCTGATGAAAAACTATGACGAGACGCTGGAGCTCAACCTCACCAGGATGGCGCTTGCTCTCAAGGTGTGTGTTTGCCTGATGTCAAGGGGGGTCAATAAGGCTAAGAGTGAGGACAGGGGGGTGGGTATATGATTAAGTGTGGTCGGTGCGGTGGGCAGGTGTTTTACGGTCGGAACTGCCTCATGGACGACGACTTCCCCGAGGATCAGGAGGTGGGCAAGGTGGACGTGCGCTCCACAGTGGAGCGGCTAGAGCTGTTCAATGCAGTGCGCTTCAAGGTGCCAACCCCCTTCCTTCCCTTGGTGCTGTCCAAGGTGCTGTCTTGTTGGGTTTTTCTCTAACCGGGCAGACGCACTCCACTGCAAATCAGTTCTATTCAATATGTCCTCGCGACTCGTCTCCATTCAATGCGCGCCGCGTCTCATTACCCACATGCACCTCCCCCCACGTCTCAGGCACAGACGTTTGCAGTCAAGATGATTCAGAGAGGCTTCCGAAGACGACACAATCAAGGCAACAAGCTGGGCACATACATGCACAAGGTGCGCTCCAATATCGATGCTCACGACACCTCTCTTCGCATCTACACATACAATATTGCGTTTGCTTCGTGCGCACATATACAAGCACTTGAGTGCGTGCAACTCCTTGTAAGTGTCACGAGAAGACGAAGCGTCCGTGGGCCCGATGACTTTCGGGTAAGATGCAGCTGACGGGCGTCTTTCTGGACAGGCCTCCACCGATGTGACCACGCTCGTGAAGGCCGAGCACATGAGCCGCGTGGCGCCGACGGAGGGGTACGAAGTGATGGACCTCGACGATGGAGGAACTTTCTCCAAGGCCACCTCTCGGGCGCCGTCCACCCAGGGCGTCGCGCCAGAAGACTTTGCGGAAGACGGTAGCGAGGAGGGAGCGCCGTCGCCCAACGCCAGCGCATGAGCTGGTCCACCATTGTCTAGACACTGTGCACGACTCGACTAAAATAAGATGAGGTAAGTGGCAAGGACAGAGGTTAACGTTGTCACAAATGCTGGGGGCGTGTAAATTTCTAACTTATCGGCAGACACAGCGTTGGTATTCAGCGGATGGACGGTTGTAGGGGCTGATGTGCTGGGACGGGTGCCATATTGACATCTCACTTAGTTATTTTTACCATGACGATCGAGTTGGCCAGTAGTCACGGGCACAAATCGCGCACCTCGTGCCTTGTATTGCACCGGTGCCGGCCAGTCGGGGGTAAGAGTCGTTCATGAGTAAGTTTGATTGAGGCGGCTGAGCATGTCTGAGAAAGAGCCGCCCTCAGCAGCGCCCTCACTCTGCGCCACTTGTTGCATCGTGCCCGCCTCGCTCCCCAACTCTGCGCATCGGTTGCCCTCAGAGGCGACGGTCGTGAGCAAATGCGCGCCCGGGACCCACCCCCCGGTTTCGTCGGGCTTGGGGCACGCCAATTCTAAAGTGTAGTTGGGCTCGGGGGAGAGGGGTTGGATGTGAGAGGAGAAAGACGGGCGGTCGGTGCCGACAGCAGCTGCTGCCCAGTCGTATTCGCCCCCTCCCCTGCTACCCAGTCCATGGCCTTTCGAAGATTCGGTGCTCTCGTTGTCCAGTGGTGGTCGTACGACACCGAACGTGGCGTACGTCCCGCCAGTAGCTCGACCCGGCTTAACGTGGTTTAGCCTGCAGCCCACCGCGTGCCTTAATTCCAGTTGCACTTCACAAATCATCGCTTTCGGCAATCACAAATACAAACATATGAAGATAAAACCCTGCTTAACATCCCTGGTTCAACTTGGTGATACCCGCAACCCACGGATTTGACTCTAGCCACACTTTGCAGCATATCTGTGTGTGTGTGTGTGTGTGTGTGTGTGTGTGTGTGTGTGTGTGTGTGTGTGTGTGTGTGTGTGTGTATGTGTGTATGGTATAGAGGGAAGTAGTGGAAAAAGGAGGTATCCCACCTGTCACAGGTCCAACTACCGTAGCTCAACTCTCCCTCTGTCGACGCTGCCAGAGAAACAGGTGGCCGGTGCAATAGTGTATCCGGTACTGTTGTTAGAGCAACAGGCAAAGCTGACTCGTTGCATCTATTCATAAAAGAGGCAACCGAGAGTTTAGAGCAGGAAGAATACATGCACACACAAACACACACACGCGCGCGGACACACGCACACACACACACACACACACACACACACACACACGCGCGCGCGCGCGCACACACGCACGCACAACGAGTGGGCGCGTTAGTAAAGGGGTTTTAACATCACCTGTCAAAGGCCCAGCTACTATAACCCAACCCTCCCCCCGTCGTGCATCCCACAGAAACAGGCAATGTGTGCACTGAGATATCAGCTGCTATCGTTGGAGCACCGGGCCAGGCTGGCCCATTACATCTATTCATGCAAGACGCAGCCGAGATTTAAGAGCAGAAACAACACGCGCGCGCACGCACACACACGCGCGCACACACACATACACACACACACACACACACACACACACACACACACACACACACACACACACACACACACACACACACACACAGGGTGAGGGGATATTCACCTGTCTACTGTCCAGTTCCTGTAGTTGGATGTAACCTCGTTCGTAGCCGCCAAAGAAACAGGTGGTGGGTGCACCGCTGTATCCTCTGCCATTGTTAGAGCACCGGTCCAGGCTGACTCGCCGCATCTATTCGTGAAAGACCCCACAGACGGTTGAGAGCAGAAAGGATACACACACACACACACACACACACACACACACACACACACACACAACATAATCACACACACACACACACACACACACACACACACACACACACTAGTTGGGCCCCATAATCAGCTTCGACATGGCTGTCACCTATTTTGCGCCCCGTCGCCACACTCATCGCCATTATTTGGATTTGAGCTAACCGCCTCAGCACATTGCGACGGCGTGCTTTCCCCAGCCCACTGCAGCCAGCACCGCTGAGCTTCTTTACGCGCCGTATCCCGCTCATTGAGAGCCTCCTACATATACACGCCACTAATCAGATGCGGGAATCGTGAGAGACGTCCTCCAATCTCTGCGGCCGTGAGCCATCACTATTACCAAGCCAAACCCACGTTGCATACTTCCAACAGCTCCGCTTTTTCCTGCAGCCCCACCCGCACCGCCTTCTCGGCGGCAGCGAGCTCCATAGTGAAGTCCATCACTTTGTCCTGCTGAACCGGCGACGTAAGCGTGGCACAGTCAGTAAACAAGACGAGAGCGATAGCGTGATGAGAGAATCAAAGATCCAAAATATGGAGCCATGCATTCCCTAAAGATACATCGCGTATCAATATTTCTGTGCTTTTTGCTCACTCTTGTGTGTGTGTGTGCGTGTGTGTGTGTGGGGGTGTGTTTGAGATGTCTGACGATGCTATGGGAGCTTCATTCTGGTTGTTCAATTGAGCCGCTTTTTATTGTTGAATTGAGAGCCTTGTGTGTTGTGTGTGTGTGTGTGTGTGTGTGTGTGTGTGTTTTTGAGATGTCTGACGATGCTATGGGAGATTCATTTTGGTTGTTCAATTGAGCGCCTTTTTTATTGTTGAATGTGAGGTTTCGCATGCATGCTCTACCTGCCTTTATTTGTGCGTGTGTGCACCAACGTGCAAAGACTTAGATGTTGCATTTACCACGTGTGCTTGGTGTTGTATGCTTTAGCACATATGCTTGGCCAGATCTGCGTGTGTGCATGCGTGTGCTTGTGTGAGTACGTGGGGGGGGGGGGGGGGGGGGGGGGGGGGGGGGGGGGGTGGATGCCGTGCGTATGCCATGTGGTAATGCCGTATTTGTGAGACGAATGAAAGCGAAAAGACCTGCAACCCCTCTTTTTCCCGCTCACACAACGACAGCCGCTCCTCATAGGCGCT
The DNA here is from genome assembly GCA_026401115.1 of Tetraselmis chui. Classification (NCBI taxonomy): domain Eukaryota; kingdom Viridiplantae; phylum Chlorophyta; class Chlorodendrophyceae; order Chlorodendrales; family Chlorodendraceae; genus Tetraselmis; species Tetraselmis chui. The sequence goes on along the minus strand of JAPMLY010000053.1, from coordinate 33,581 downwards.
CAGTTTGGATCGTGCTGCTTCCAGCTGTGATTGCTGCTCGTTCACATTCCAATGGGTTAGGAATCAGCATACATTGACCCAACCAGAGAGGGTAGACAACGCGGGCAGGGGCGTCGGTAAGGGTGGTCATAGCGGTAGACAAATTGGGGTGGGCGGTACCAAGTAGTGAGTGTCGGTCCTCGTGCGAGCAACAACCTGACGTAAGGTGGCCTCTGCGCTATCCTCAGCGCGCCTGCTAGTTTCCGATTGTGCCTGCAGCCTCTTTCTCTCCTTCTCCAGCCGCTCTACCTCTAGTTCTGCCGCCTGGTAAAGCCACGCGCAGGCGGCAAACGTCTTCATGCAGTCCCTTAAAAAACTAACTCTTGATAAACTGTGCTGCCCCTGCATCATGCCTACAAGAAGCAAAGTTCAAACCCGGTGCCCGCACACGCATAGCAACACACAAAAATGGACACACAGTCACAGCCACAGCCACACACCTGCCTGCACTCATCCAACGCGACCAGCATTCCCAACGCGTCGCCTTCCCCACAAGCATCCTGTGTCACATCTCCCGCCTTTTTCTCTGCACGCACACCATCCACCTGGCGTAATCTAACGTTTATTTCGAGAGCAACAACGCGACTGGCAGGGACGAGATGGGGCCGGCAGTAGTACCTTCATGGCCGTGGTTCTGATGTGCAACATGCTGCTTCGCCATTCGCGTGGGCGTAGTGCATGGCCAGGCCATGGTGGCGTAGCGTGCAGTGATTTCTGTGTTCAGAGTCTTCAACGCCGCTGAGTCCCTGTCGCGCTCCTCCATCAGCTTCTGCTTCGCTGCCTTCAGCTCCTGCATCTCTGCCACCGCCCTCTCCACCATCTGCCGAACGTGCACACAGCCCAATGGAATGAGAGGGCACACAAGGGGCGCGCAAGGTGGCATCACCACTGAAGGAGTAGGTTCCCCAAAGCCCAACAGAGGAGGGTCGATCACGCACATGCAGCGCGTTCGCAGTTATGCGGATCTGGTGGAGGCTCTGTTGGCGGGAGACGGCACACTGAATTGCAGACTCCCGCAGGTGCGAAATGAACCTGCAGCACAAACCACACGGCACGGCTCTCATCAGGTAGGGGTACACCGGTGTAAGTGTGAGCCTACTGCCTGCCTTTATATCGCCCTCCTCTCACCTCGTAGCCAGCTCCCCTCGATCCGCCTTAGCCATGGCAGCCTCGCACTGCATGCACACCACACGCACAGCATCTGCACAGCCCAGCCACGCCGCAGGGCCGCCGGTAAGAACCGCCACCATCACGTGCACTCCGCGCAGGGCTAAAATCATGTAGGGGCACACAAACCTCCCTGCAGCAAAAATGCAGCTCCATACTTCGCATGCATAGGGCGATAGTTGGAGGAAGGGGTGCATGGGTAGGGCTGGACGTGAACGGGAGGGAGCCCACCTGCCGAACCCTCTGGAATAAGCCCTCCTGTTGGCCCCAGCTGAGTGAACGGCAGCTGAGCAAGCTTATCGATGGAACTCTGCATGGAAGGGGGCTGGCACTCCTTGTCTGGCGGTCTCCATGATGCTACAGGCGACGAGCCCACCGTTGTCTGAGGAAGGTTGGGGGTGGAAAGGGGAAGCGTCAACGGGGCAGCCCGCACCGCCGAGTGTTGTGCTGCCTCGTTCATCCACTCGCCCCCTTTAAGCTGAGTTGATTTACAGCGGTGCGAGGATTCACGCTGTGCAAAAGAGTTTGTCCCGCCGCTCGCCTCGGCTGACGAGCGCCTGGTCAACGACCCAACACACGTGTTGTCCCCTTCCACGACGCCCCTCTCCGGACTACTCACACGGGAGCGCACCCAGTTTCTTTCCGCGCATAGTTCCGCAACGTCCTCAACGCTACCCTCCGTTGGGGATTGCTGCGGATGCGTTATCTCTCCGTTTCGTTGCCGGAAGCTGAGCTCCGTGCAAACGGTGGAACAGCTGCCATCCACCTCGCCGCCACTACTCGAAGAGGAGGAGGAGGAGGAGGAGGAGGAGGAGGGCCGCCTCCGCCGGCGCAATGGAGCTGCTTTAGGGCCCTCACCACCAGCCTCGGTACGCTCCAGGTTCCGAAGCTGGCGCTGAAGCCACTGTTGGTGCTTGCTGCCTGTGGTACTACGGCGGTGGGACTGCCTGACGCGGGTGAGGTACCCCGCGCGGCGGCACAGCGACGACACCGTGTGGTCCATGTTGTCGACCCGGCTGAGAACTTCTCGGTAGTCGAGCGGGCCTGGGGGGGCGGCCTTCCCCCTTTCACCAAGGCCACCCTGGCAGGGTGAGCCCGGTGCCAGTCGCGAGCTCAAGTATGGGCTGCGCCTGCTGCCGTCGCGGCGTCGGACTGTCGTCATCCCCGAAACACAGTGAGCCTGAGCCGACGGCGGGGCTGCGGGCTGCCGAACAAGAGTAGAAGCTCGACCGACGTCGGTCTATAGCCACAGATGGGGCACAGGACCACGGTGAGCCAGGCAATGAATGGGTGAGCATGTGCCTAAGTGTAGTTGTATCAGCAAGACAATAATTCAGGTCGTATGGTTGCACGCTCCTGTGCCCAAGTGCCACAGGTCGCTGGTATTGCGTTGACGATAGTCGTATATACACTCTTCCCATAAAGTCCGTTACTAGTGAAATAGGGCCTTTCGCGTAGGGCGGGTGTTTACCATGTAGGGTTTCTAGGGTTTAATTGTACTTTAGCTCGTTGAAAAGGCGGGCCGAAGCTTGTGTTGACGGTGAGGCTAAGGGGGAAGCGGGGCACAAATGGGGCACGTCACGGCTACGATATGACGTATTAGGGTTTGCGGCCCAACCCCGATTTCAAGGTATACCCTGATTCGGGCGTCCCGGAATTCGGATTTGCCACACTTTGATTCGTGAAAAATCCCGAAATGGGCGACACAACATGCGGTTTTTATGATCCCAGCATGTTGTCTGCAAACATGGGAGCACGTGGGTGTGATGGCATGTGCCGTTAATATGCTTGACGTGGGTGGGCTCGGAGCCGGAAAACCACAACTTGGGAGACTTAAAAAAATCCTAACTTCGCCGTACAGTGTCCAATTCGAGCAAACTAAGTTGCAACTGGAAGCCCTTCCCCCAGCAAGGAAATGTAAGTTTTCAACTACTTGCACGTCCACCGGACGGTTTTCGCGTCAAATCCGCCGTCCGATGTCATCCAAGCCCTCGTACAGCCAAATAAAGCTTTTAGGGTTTCAAAATCTGCCACATTCGCGCGGGGCTAGCAACCCCTAGACAGGTGGTACCCGCATACCCGCTCCGCTAATACGCTCAACAATCAGCGCTCTATATTTCTTCTATTCACGGCGTTGCCCATTTCATGCCCCATGATGGCATGGTGCCGTGCCCTTTGCCGCCGGCCAGATGAAGGCCCGTGCTAGGGTACTTTGAAAGCTCCCCGCCATTTGTCACGCCCGGCGATGCGCAAATTTCTAATGCCAACGATCCGCGCGCCAGGGTGCTTACACTCCGAGTCAACTGCCCCTCAAGCCCAATAGGCCCCCAACCCGTACTCCTTGGTGGTATTTCCGGGCACGTGGCAAGAAAAACTAGTGCACACGACATGCCATTCTGAGTGTCGTCGCTTTGTGGACGGCCGGGCGCAACACAGTCGGCGGATACTAGTGCAATTGTGCAAACATGTTGAGAACCCAGTGTTGAGTAGTCTCCCGGCTTGTCGCGACACTACGTGTGCCGAACCACGCATAGAGGCGTGCATAGCCTCCACATGCACGAATAAAAAAATCCACGCAAAATATGGGCCGAAAATCCAACGTGGGTGCCCACAATAATTGGGGCGTGCCGATAAAGGTGCTCACGTCGGTGAACAACGCGCCGTGGTGTGCTGTTCGAAAATCATTATTCTACCCCCCAATCGAGTTGCATGGCCATCGCGGCAGTGCGTGGCGGGTAATTAAATACGTGCCGCTAGTAACGGACTTTATGGGAAGAGTGTAGACGCGCGCTCGTGACAGACGCGGGGCTTGCATCGTCGTCAAACTACTCTGCATACCGGTACCGTACGGGTAGTAGTACGCCGCCTGTAGAGGGCGCCCGAGCGGGATTACCTGACAGTCGCATATCCAGGGGTCGCGCGAATATAATAACAAGAAAAGAATCTTACAAGAAAAAGCAGCGGAGACCAGCACGAAGCAAAGAGGAGAAAAGAGGGGGAAATGTAAGCCCGATGAGGAACAGGAAGGCATGACACAACATCAGCAATGACATTTCAAACACCCCCCCAAAAACGCCGAAAAGGAACATAGATAAGTAGTTATACGAACGAAATGTTGCATACGGACATAAATGTGCGAGCGCAAAGAACGAGGGTTAGCAACACCCATGTCAAGGAAGCGACGAACTCCCATCAAAATCGCCAAGAGATCAACTAACTCAACCGCCATAGGCGCCAACCGGCCCCCATCCTCTAGAGCGAAGAAATAGTAGTCATGAACCGACCGAACCGAAGAAAAATAAGAAAAAAAGGTACGGGTCAACCAGCAAGTCACCCAGTCATGCCATTCTGATTTTATGTATCGCTTTATAGCAGGTCCTTTTTCAATTGCCGAAATAAAACTGGGGTGGGGGGGGTAATTTGTGGTTATTTAATGCACATTTTGCGATTTCGACATGTGATACTTTATATAGTACTTCACATGTATTGGTATAACAATTACATGGCTTGTCATTCTGTGTACTTGTGTTGTCGCTATCAAAACCTTGGTGCCCGTTGCGCCGCGCCAACGGCTGTTCATCAACTGCTGCAACGACATTGTGCCGCCGACATGTTGCTTCCATCCGCCTACCCAACCATTGTTGTGTGGCACCAACGACGTTGCTCGCCGCGACTCGGCGACGCTGTCCATGTTATTAAATGTCGTCGACGGAAATATAAAAGGTGTGGGGGGGGGGGGGGTAAAGGTGGGACGGAAAGCATCTACGAAAGCTTGGATGCTTTTACTCGAGCGCGAGTAGCTCTAGAGCAAAATTGACTACGAGTCGCTAAAGAAAGTGGTCGCACAGCACCATCCAAACATAAAAGTTCGAGCTCGTCGAGTCGGTGTCCATGACGTGTATCGAACACGTAGACATTGTCACGGGTTCGGGAAAGAAACGGAGGGGGGAGACTGAGAGACATAGTCGATCATCGCGACATACATGCTACAACATCCGGTTTGGGAGGTGATGCAAGACCTTCCCACTATAACATGTATATTTGAAAAAATGCGTGCTGTGCGCCGAGCTCGACAACGCGTGGATGCATTCAAGATGATAAAGACGGCCGTCTCCAACAAGGAACTTTATTTGCCACTGCCAAGAGAAACGAGGGGGGTGAACGCGTATGTTGCTCAACTTACAACATGCTTCGTTGTTTCAAAAAAAGTAGGCTGGTCGCGCTGCGATGCTAGCACTATTAGGAAAGAGTTGTCGAAAAGATTCCTTATGCTCTCTTTCCTCTCGCCAAGAGTATGTGGAGAGTTGTGAACGACCCGCACACAACAAGTAACTCCCCCTAGGCGCCCGCCGGCGGCGCAGTGGCGGCGGGCCCGGAACGGGGTTCGGTCGCATGCCCCTCGGCACTCGGCATCCCCTCACCTCCCCGTGGTGGGCGTTGGAACCTCCGTAGCCGTGCCGAGCTTGGCACGGTAGGGGGCTAAGAGGGCAAGCAGTGCGATCCGCGCGAATCGCAGCTGTCGGGAAAGCCATGCACGGAGGGCTTTTTATCTCTGAACAATTCATGTACGCTACCGGCGTCAAGATCTCCCGCTTGGCCCGTCCGATATTTTTTTTCAAGACTAGATAATACTAAGATACAATCCCATCTGGGGGGTTGAGGCACGTATCTTCAGGAGTGTGTGGAAGCGAGGAGGGCATGGACGGATTAGCGGTGGGACGCGGGTGTTGGAACTGGCGGCGGAAAGCTTGGAAGCATCGCTAGGGCATGGCGCTCGCTCGACGTCGACCATCATATTGACGTCGAGCCGGCCAAAAAGGGGCAGAACGGCAACAACAGCGAGGAGGATTGTTCGAATCACTCAAAACAAGGATAGTCGATGGACGCGCGAACGGTGGGTGGAGGGTACGGTCGCCGCCCAATTTTCCAGACATGTACCCGCGGGAAATGGCCGAGAAACTTTTCAACGCGGCGGCAGGAGCGCTAGCTTTCTGTGTCTTGTTGACTCGCCCCCCCCCCCCCCCACATGCCCTCGAGGTGGGGGCCCCCCATGGGGCCTCGACTAGAATGAAAGTCGCGACGGGATGAGCGACTACGATCTTGGGGCGGGGCTTACGGGATGCGACGGCGGGATTGACGAGCGACCGCGTGAGGAGGGTTTTTCGCTAGCCTTTCCCCTCCTTTCTCCGACAAGACCGAAGACATGCGGGAGCTAAATTAGGCTGGCCCGCCGACCCTCTCGAACGCCGATCGACCTAGGCCAGTCGGCACCCCGATTCGGTGGGAGCGGGCCGTGCATCGTGAAGGTCGAGCAGCAGTCTCATTTTGCATTCTTGACAAGTGGATATATTTTTAGATTTAATCATTTTGATTACATAATTATTTCTGTTGTTTATGCCTAGGCTGGGGGGACTGTGGCAATTACTGCGGTTGCTTGCGGTTTTTTGCCTAAGAGGAACGTCGGCACGCATTGTAAATAGGTGTGTCGATAGATGTACTTTGTCGAAGAGTACCCGGCCCAATCGTTCTCCTAAGTGTCTTAGATGGCAAAGTATTGATGGCCATTAGATAACAGTCGGTCCAGTTTTCCGATATTGTTGTTATGCAATTTCAATTTCAATAACTCCCCTATTGTCTCCTTTATTTTTCGTCGTTGCTACGGCGCATAGCGTCGTGCTGAATTTTTGGATTGTCTTGCGATATGGTTTATTTATGGGGTGAACCTAGTTATGTAATTGATTTCTCTTATGACTCTCGCAATCTCAACAAGGTCACTTCCGCACCTCGCCATCGCAGTGCATCGGACCGACCGGCTGTCCCACTTCAGAAATTCTCGTCTTATCAGTGGGGCCATGCTCACATCCCTTCCCCGTATGGACAGCGCCATTGCATGTTGGTCATTGACCACCACACGAACTACATGTGGTTTACGTTTCTGAAAACAAATAATGATACATGTGCACAACGAGAATATTTCTGTTGGACTCGCGGAACATCCATGCGTTCTAATGCTAACATCATGCCATGTGTCAGTCACAGCACGGTACACTCGCCCCGTTCATCAAATTCGACTCGGACTTATTTGTCTGTAAATCGGCTAGGACTCCGCTCATATGCGCCCGGCTGGGCTTTAGCACACAATGTTCAGCTCCCTATGCACACCACATGCTAGGAAAAGCTGAGCGACCATGGCGCATCATCCGAGACAGTGCTTCCTCTATGCTCCACCCCTTGTTTGTCCCAAATTGATATTGAAATTGTTTACAATATGTACCGGGTGAAACCGGTTGCTGTCTTTGGGGCCTCTTAGCTCCGCCAACAAGGGAACTTTCAAGCCGGGACTAGACCGTGATTGTTTGTCCCAAACATGATGTGGCCATACGATGTCAGCATGATTGTCCTGTTAGAGTCGGGAACGGATAGTTACACGGAGGTCGTGCCGGCCCCACAAGGGGGCCGCATGTGGCGACTAGAGCAATGAGAGGAGAGAGATGGCGGCCGGCGAAGGCACCGGCAGGGCCGGCCGATCGCCGCTAATAGGGAATAGCGAACCGCTAATAGCATAACACTAAGTACTAGGATGACAAATAGCTACCTTGTACATAAGCACTAGGCAACGGGATGCTAACACCCCCCCTCAAGGTAGCCGAGGTCTTGACATCGTCCTAGCTTGCGTCGAGGAAGGTGCAAGCTTGGTAGAAGGTGTAGTGCTTGTAGCGTGTATCTCAGGCCGGGTAGGTGTAGCGACATGCTCTCATAGGAACGTGCCGCTACCGGCGAGTTGCCGATAAGAAGCGGTTCCAAATGTACTGCGTAATGTACTATTCGGACTTGTAGCGGGAAAAACTGTCCCCGTGCGAGTTAGCCGACGCATGAGAACGACCGGCGAGGGAGAAGCAAAGCCAACAAGGCCGTTAGGAGCGTGTAGGCACGCAAAAGCATAGACGGGCGCTCGTGTTGACTCCCCCCTATCGTTGTGGGAAAGTTTAGCTCCTCGCTAAGTTAGGTGAGCGTTGCGGCGTTGCCTCGGGAAAAAACAATAACAGTACTAATTAAAGTACTCACGGCCCGAAAATTCGCGGGTCGGTCTTTTAAAACCAGATCCGGTCGAGAGCATCGGTAGGCTTAAGGCTAGGTAAGACTGGAAGCTTGGTGGGGCGAGCGTGGCGCCGGGCGCTTTACACACGCTCTTCTCCTTTTCACGTGGGAGATGGTAGGACAGTCGCGGACAACCAGCTCGAAGGCGAAGCGTGGTGTCGGTTGGACGATGAATTACTAGCGTGGCGCCGAGCGCTTTATACACGCTCTACTCTTTGCTACGTGGGAGTAGGTAGGACTAGCGTGGCGCCGAGCGCTTTACACACGCTCTTCTCTAGTGTAACTTGGTGGAGGGCCCATAACTTGTTAGAGTTGGGAACGGATAGTTACACGGAGGTCGTGCTGACCCCACAAGGGGTCCGGCTGTGGCGACTAGAGAAGTGAGAGGAGAGAGATGGCGGCCGGCGAAGGCACCGGCAGGGCCGGCCGACCGCCGCTAATAGGGAATAGAGAACCGCTAATAGCATAACACTTAGTACTATGATGACAAATAGCTACCTTGTACATAAGCACTAGGCAAAGGGATGCTAGTGCTAACATGTCCACCTTCGCAATTGCACTTTCAGCCAAGCAGTCGGCCCGACAGACGGCATCCCCATCACTCTCCTCATGGGCGATGTGCAAGGCGCATCGTCCTTCCGGGTCTGGGTGCACAATGTTTGCAAAAATTGCTGAAAACCTCCGACGCAAACTGGGCATGAAAGCCTTCCGGGGCGTGATAGTGGAGTACTCCCTAACTCACCATGGTACATGGCATACAACCCAGCCACCCGGCGGATCACAACGTATGTCCACGTCAAGTTTCAGGAGAATACACCGGGTTTAGTTGCTTTCCCGCTGGTCGATTCATCAATCGGTGTGTTCTTCGACGCAGACGCCATCCCCGTTACCCCGGCCATCACTTCGTCGGATGTGTGGGGTCATGTTGACTCATCAGACGCGGTTGGCCCTATGTATGACGTTGATAGACCTCCCCGACTTCGTGAACCACCTGCCCCTTTTGAGGACTACGTCGCTCATATGTCCATAGTCCCTTGCATGTGTGTCACTAACAACTGCTCTCCCGAACTGTCCAAGGAGGTGGAGGACTTGGTTGCCCTCCCGGACTTCTCCATGATGGTGGGTCACCGCCGCCACAAGTTCACTGCGGCACCTACCACCGCAATCGCACTAGTTTATGCCAACGTTTGTGTCGAACCAAACTCATACAAAGACGCACGGGTTAGCCCCCAAGCTGCGGACTGGCAAAAGGCCATGCAATTCGAGTTCGCCTCGTTGACAACGAGTGAGACTTGGGAAATGGTTCCCGTGCCCGATGAGTTGCCAATAGCATGTAAGACTTTATAGCTAAACGGACGCATATAGTGCCGTCTCGCGCTACAGGGCCCGCTTCGTCGCCAAGGGTTGTAGCCAACGCAAAGGAATAGACTACACTGAAACATTTTCCCCAGTCATCCGCATGGTGAGCCTCCGCGTATTTTTCAGTATCACGGTTGCTCACAACCTCGAATTAGGGAGTCTTGACATAGACACTGCCTTCATGTACGCGCCCATCAAAGAGGACGCCTACATTAGACAGCCCCTTGGGCTCGATGATGAAAACTCGAACGTTTGCCACATGCGGCGTTGGTTGTATGGCTTGAAGCTGTCATCTCGCGAGTTTAACAAACTCCTTCGGGACTGTCTAGTGGCTCAAGGCTGGCGACAGCTCATGTCGGACCCATGTATTTATAGATTTGAAGCGGACGGTGTCTTTGCTGTGATCGCTCTCTATGTGGGTGACATCTCGGTAGCTTGCTGCAACGATGGGTGTCGGTTGGCATTCACGGCCCATATCCATTCTCGGTTGGACATTAAGGACCAAGGCGGGGAGATGTCTTACACCATATGCATGCACATCACTAGAGACCGTGCCTCGCGCACTATCAGCCTCGATAAGGGGCAAGTACGTGCGCGAGCTACTCGACGAGCACGACATGACTGATTACAAGCCCTCGTGCCTTCCCATGGACCCGAGCTTCCTAGCGGCTATCTCTAAGCAAACGCCCTTGCTACTCACGGGTAAGGAGCTCGAGATCTATCCCGGCTTGTTTGGTAGCCTCCAATATGCGGCCGTGTGTACGCGTCCGGATATCTCGACTGCATTTAGCATCATGGAATCGGCTCATGCCAACCCTACGGAGGCTCACATGCATGCCTTGAAGAAGATGTGGCTTTATCTCAAAGGCACACCCAACATACATGAGCCTAGCGGTGAGGGAGGGGTACAGACAACTCACTCCAACTTGCAAGCTTTGTTGATGCAAACTAGGGCAACGACAACGAGACACGGCGCTCGAGGTCGGGGTTTCTATTTACATTGGGCAGAGGCATTGTGAGCAAGAAGTCCAAGAAACAGTCATGCGTTGCTCAGTCTACGTGTGAGGCCGTGTACTACTCGGCCGCGGACGCCACCAAGGAGGCAATCAATATTCGACATATGCTATCTGAAATCTTTAGCAAACTAGCAGGCAGCGGGACGACCACCATTTGGGAGGACAACAAGATTTACATCGCCTATACTCGCAGAACGCATTTGTGAGCGAGAAGAACAAGCATATCGATATGAAGTATCACTTTGTGAAGGATCACGTGCAATTAGGAACCGTCAAACTACAGTACCCACCAACATGCGACATGGTGGCTGACATGATGACCAAGCCGGTCCTTGGTCATGCACTCGTGAAACACCGGAGTGCCATCTTGGGTACAAACGCACCCATGCGGCGCTGCATCCGGTAGAGGGGTGGGGGGCTCACTTCAATCGCCTACAAGACATCCCTTAGCTATCTTGATGAGGAGGAGCTAAAATAGGTTGGGCAGTGGTGCTACGAGAATTTGTCCCTAATAATCAGTGACAATATCCATATCCATACCGGGAAGATTGTGAAAAAGTTGAATGTTTATTCTGCAGAGAGCTAGCGCCGAGTTCGACATGCCAACTGCTGCTTGACAATTATGATACTATCCTGAAGATCGCCATCAAAGACCACAGCATTAGCGAGTTGAATGAGGATGTTTACACGGAGGCACTCGCAGGTTGGGAAGCGTTTTTCTTCTTCAACGATGTTATCACGAGAGGATGCGACGACACCGAGTATGTGGCGATGGAAGCGCATGCAAATGAGCCGGTCAATATGGGCGCCCAGCTCATGGTTGCATATTTGGAAGTGGCCGCTGACTCTCACGTACATTATATACATGCATATTATATACATGCACATTATAGCGTGTCATATGCGCGACCTTGTGAGATAATGAGGTGGCGTAATGAAATGGTGTAGTCAAGGAGCCGAGGCCATGCACCATATGACAAGGTTATTTGCCCGAAAGCGCTCAGCAACGAGGGGGAATGTGTCGAAGATGGTGCTCGCCTGAGTACAAATGACGATAAAGATGCGAGCCCAACCATCAAGCACGCAACGGCTGCGGCATATTGGAGTGCATGTCACAAGCACGGGCCACGTGTCGGCCGAGGGGAGGCTCACGAGCAAACCCAAAATAAATTCAAGACCCATTACCCAATCCACAACTTTGATGAATCACGTGCAATTAAAAAAGGCAAGGGGCGAGTGAAAATAATGTACCAACATATATATTCAAATATGATTGCCTACAGCCGCCGGCGCTTGCTAGATGCTGCACGCAATGCCCCGAAAAGTCTATGATCCATGCGTCATATTGATAAATGTTCGTTGCTTGGGGCTGGCACCTCAAGCAGCTCCATGGCATGCTTTACTCCCGCTGCCATGTCTTGGACGTTGAAAATGGGGTCCCGACTGGGCGAGCAATACATTTTTTGCTTGAGGCGCTCCCCCCCCCCCCATGGCACGACCATCACCCGCAGCCGCTCGTTCCTCTTCTCCATGTACTCTTCTTCTTCCTTCCGTTTTATTCCCGTGCCGCGCGCCTAGTAGCTGCATTATCCCACGCGTCGACCACTCGTTGGTGATCAGCATGGGTCGCAAAGGTAGCCTTGCTCTTCGTCAAGTGCGGGCTCGAATATAGTATAGATGTCATCGGGAAGGATATTTAATGCTTCATCTCCCCCCACGCTGCCCGCAAGGTGGGCTCAAGAAACGTCCAGCGTGCTGCCCGTGGTTAGAGGTACTCAAGATTAGGCAGTTGAAATTTGCTGATGTACATCTCGGATCCGGCTCGTCCCTAATAGACTGCGTGAACTTGAACTGCGTATATCCGCGCAAATGGTTGCAGTCCCGCGGGGGGAGGTTGGGGTACCTTGACAAATTGGCGTCCTCGGCCCCCGTCGAGAGAGGATGAGCGGTCGATAGCTTCGGTTGGCACGTGCTCGTAGGATTCATCGTGACTACAACCTTGGCTGTGCTGAACTTGAAGGCAAGCCCCGAAGAAACGACACCGTTAGACTGTTTTCTTAGCGTCTCCGTCGCTGTGCCATGCGTAACGATAATTTGCAGCGTGCACTTCCTCCTCCGGATGTTCCCGTAGGAGACGTCCGCGCCTGGTTGTTGCCGTAGATGCATCCCAACTAGGAGCTCCATCCCGTAGCAAGTACGAACCCGCAAACCCTGCAGCACATCCGCGAACCCTGCAACCAACGCCCGACTTCTTTGTTGAATTGTGCAGACATGTTCAGTATGGAAGGTAACTAACGCACACATAGTTACAATCACATTCACCCAAAGGATAATCATAGAGACAACCTGCATGAGGCATGGTGTCGGGACAAAGGATCTAACGAGGTGTATCCTATCGACATCTCTGTTTTGAATTGCACAGTGTACATTTGTGTTTGGTCTAGACATGTACTAAGCATGTCTAGAATAGCGCACAATAGCTATTTGTATCTAATAACTAGTAACAAGTACTACTTACATCACTCCTCATGAAGATAGCTACGGGACGAAGCGTTGCATTGGGTCTACTCCTCCCACGATTGCATTTCGATGCTTTGTGAGTGCATGTCCTCGCAATGGCTTGATGAACGTGTCCGCCACCATGTGGTCAGTTGGGAGGTACCTCAGCTTGATTGTGCCATGTTCCATGCGGCCCTTAAGGAAGTGCCGCTTGAGGCCGATTTGTTTGGGCTTCTCGCTAACCAAGACGTTGTAAGAGTAAGCGATTGCGCTTTGGTTGTCCTCCCATATCGTGGTTGTTCCGTTCATGGCTTCGTTGAAGATCACCCCCACAAGTTAGCGAAGGTGGAGTCCCTCCTTGGGGGTGCTTGCAGTAGAGTAGTACTTTGCCTCACATGTGAATTGGGCGACGCAAGCTCTGTTGTTTAGTCTTGTAGCCGACATGGCCTCGGCCGAGTGTAAATGGCATGCACGGGACTTGCGCGTCCTACTATCGTTGGCCCAATCCGCATCCGCAAAGCTTGTAAGCAAGATGCTGTGGTCCGCACGCCCCCCCCTCCCCCCCAACGGCAAGTGTAGGTCAATGGTCCCATGAAGGTAGCGTCCCACCTTCTTCAGTGCTTGGAGGTGAGCCTCCGTGGGGTGCGCTTGAGCGGAGCCAAGGATGTTCAAAGGCATGAATACATCAGAGCGCGTGCATGCAACTCCGTATTGTTGACTGTCCAAGAGGTTGGGATAGACATCTTTCGCCACTCCCGTGAGGGGAGGCGAGCCCATGCGCGAGAGGCCGGACAAGAAGCCGGGGTCCACAGGTAGGGGCGATGGTTTGCCGACAGTCATGCCGTGCTTTGCCAAGATTTCCCTCATGTACTTCGTCTGATCCAGCGAAACCGCGCCGGCAAACATGTCGCGAGTAATGTGTATGCCCATCAGCTGAGAGAGGTTACTGATGTCTTTAATTTTGAGTAAAGCGCCAAGCTAGGCTTTGAGCGAAGCGAGCCAAGCTATGTCGTTGCATGCGGCGGGATTGCCATCCACGTAGAGGGCGATCATGACAAAGACAATCCCGCTTATTCTTAAAATATAGGTGTACAAGTCCGAGATGCATTGTTGCCACCTATTGTCGACAAGCAGTCCCGCAGTATGGTGTTTAATTCGTGGGGGGGGGGGGGGGGGGGGGGGGGGGAGGGCTGTTTCAGTCCGTAGAAGCAGCGTTTGAGGTGGCAAACCTTACGTGTGCCATCCGTGAAGTCGAGAGGTTGACGGATGTACACATCCTCTTTGATGGGGGCATATAGGATCGCGGTATCGATGTCAAGCTGACAGAGTTCGAGATCCATCGCGGCTGCAATATGGCAAGAAAGAAAGAGCCGGAGGCTGGCCATCCGGATGACCGGGGAGAAGGTCTATGTATAGTAGATGCCCATGCGTTGACTGCAGCCCTTGGCGACGAATTGGGCTTTGTAGCGAGAAACTTCACCCTATGTGTCCGACTTGATACTGTAAATCCGCATGTTGTTGACGACCACGCGGTCGACGGGGAGATCGACGAGCTCCCACATGCCATTGTCAATGAGGGAGGTATACTCATGTTGCGTTGATGTTGTCATTCCTGTGTTTGTGCACAAAAGATGGCAGCACGGTGCGATGTCGGCTCTACACAGTCTTTGGCCGACAAGAGGGCAATGGTGCTGGCCGATGCGCCCGCATGGAGTTTTGGGGGGCCATTAATCAACTTCGCCACGTCTCAACAGTAGTCTCTTTTGCCTTGCCTTGCTGTGGGTCACAGCACGCGGTGACAAACACCGGAGGGAAGTCGGATAGATGAGCCACCATTTCCGCGCAGCGAATTGGGTGAGACCGGGGGCGGTGTGGGCGGCATGCATCATGCAGCGGGGGGGACGTCGTCGGTATCAGGTGTGTCGACATCGAGAGGATGTGATTGGTGGACATGGCCGTGGTTATTGTCCGTATCTTATGCGTCAATTATGAAGGAATCGATGGGCGTTGATGCTTTGAAGCGTGGAACGTCCTCTTGGAAAACAACATGTACCGATGTGGTGATGCGGCGCGTAACATGGTTGTAGACACGGTACCCTTGAGCGTCAGGTGGATAACCAACCATTACGCCGCGGAACGCTTTTTCGCCTAGCTTGCGACGTAGCTTGGTTGGCACTTAAGCAAAGACAATGTACCCGCAGACACGGAACTTGGACGCGTCGGGCGCTTTGGACGTGAGGAGAGTGATCGGAACGCCACCGGAGAGACCAACTGAGCGGCTGAATGTACGGTTGCGGGGGTACACAACAGTGCTTACCGCTCATGACCACATGGAATTTGGGACGGGCATGCTGTGCATCATCGCATATGCATTATCCATGAGTGTGCACCAAGGGCGTTATGCCTTGCCTAGCAGGTGGCGGGCGTATGGGGCCGAGTATTTCACACCGACACCCAACCGACCACGCATTTGACCGATCAAGGCAGCCTCAAAAATTGAGTCATAGATGAATTTCAGAACACGTGCGAAGGCACTGGACAAAGAGTGGTACCGTGCGTGCAAGTGGGGGAGTTCCGAACACGTGTCATCTTTCGATTTCAGAAACCGCACCCACGTGTAGTTGGTATACTGGTCGATAACGAGTAGACAATAGCTTAAGCCATGCGGGGAGGGTACATTCACATGGCCCCAGGTACTTGAGGACATATTCGTGAGGGGACGCGGTTACTTAGGACAAGGAGACGAGTTGCGGGGTGCAACACTGACCTTGTGCAACAAACACATTTGGCTGTGATTGTCCCTTTTGCGTGACTGTGACTTTAACTACGTGTGCGTTAGTTACCTTCCATACTGATCGTGTATGCACGGTTCAACACGCCCCCCATGCGCCCGCCGGCGGCGCAGCGGCGGCGGCCCCGGAGAGGGGTGCGCTCGCAGGCCCGTCGGCGCCTACCTCTACCTCCACGCGGTGGGCGCTGGTAACCCCGTAGCCGTGCCAGGCATGGCACGGTAGGGGGCTAAACGAGGTGCCGACAGCTGCGATCCACGGGATCAGCAGCTGTCGGGAAGCCCGGTACGGAGGGTTTTGGAAAAGCATAATATCCGTACACCTACACAGGGATCTCCCGCTCGGCCTGTCCGATATGTTTTCTCAGCGACTAAATACTCACAAATACTCTCCCGTCCTGACGGGAAAGAGGTCTCCATAATTTTTTTGGCGAAGAAGGGTACGGACGGATCAGCGATGGGACGAGGGTGTTGGAGCTAGCGGCGTGCGGTTGGGAAGCAGTGCTAGAGCGTGGCGCTCGCTAGCATTCGCTAGCCATGCGCGAACTTTTAGTCTCCCCTAGGGAGAGGCCTAAAGACACGCTTGACAGAGGTGGGTCGCAGCCGGAGGAACGGTACGGTCTGGCGGCGGAGGAGGGAGGATCAACAGCCGCCGAAAAAACCCGATACGGAGGGTTTTCGGTTAAATATTCCCGTACCCACCATTTTTTGAGGATAGCCGATCCATGTGCTCTACTCGTTCCCCTCGTCTAGTCGGTACCCGGTTATCGACAGGCTGCCTCAGGCAATGTGCCCCGGGTTATCGCAACGGCAGACTGCTCGTATAGGCGGCCCCCTAACAACGTAAACCACCGGGGGAGGGTGCGGACGGCACAACGCGATTAGATGGGTGGCGGAAACAGACGGCGAAAGGACAGGGGACAAGAGAAATCTGGCTCGGAGGCAGGAGAGCCAGCCGGACACCGTCTACAACCTAGCTATTTTCTCTTCCCAGCCCCCGCAGGAGGGGAGAGGGCTAAGCTAGGTGGAGAGTCGCGCCGAGAAGAGCGACTATTATCTCCAACATCTCGGACGGGGTTGAGCACGGATCGAGACGGGGCCGACGACGACCTCCGCGAGGGGGGGGTTTCACCTGCCTTTCCCCCCTATCTCCGGCACGACCGGAGTCGCACAGAAGCCGAGGTCATGCAAGCTCGACTCGAACAGCCCAAGTTGACCAGCCTTGCTAATCAGCGACCCCGCCTCGCCTGGAGCAGGCCGCGTATCGTGGATACTAGCGACATTTTATATTTCATATTGTATCCAAAACTAAATTACGTAAAGATCCAAAAAAAACTGGATACGGGTATGTTTTAGACGGTATCGTTACTGCCATTGGAGAGGTTGGGATTAGTGGTTCACGGTCTACTCCGGCTTATAAGTCCAGTTATGCATAGTACAGGGGGGCCCTTAGACAGCAACCGGTTTTACTTGTATTGTTGTAAACAATTTCAATTTCAATTTCAACGCCCCCCACGCACACAGTTGCTGCCACAAGGGATAGGGGTGAAGAAATGACCACTTAACGTGTGTGTGACAGAATACAAGGCACATGAAGATGATCATTCTGAAGCTTTGGGCAACCGTGCAAGTACGGGTGGCCACAAGGCATATGCTCATGGTAGGGATGACCATGAAGAAGATGTGGTGGTGCTGGGGAGGGATCGAGATGACCAAACTGCGGGTGAGGTGGAGGTGGGAGAAGCATGACTAGAGGTGGAGCCGGGGTGTGGCGTGGCGTTTCGCGCCGGGGGTCACGCTGTCGCTGTGCAACAGCGTCAGTCGCTTGTGCGTCTAGGCGTGAGTTGATCAGCGCCATTTGCTCCGAGACGAGAGCGAGAGCATAATGAGATTATGATGACATGTCGACTGAAAAAATCCCTCCCACCACATGCACCCACCCCACTCTCCCCTCTGAATACAATCTGCACTATGCAGGAATATTCTACTCACTTCCCAACACTGCAAACCCCCTAACACACGCACCCCCACATAGGAAACACTACCACTACCACCCACACCCATGCAATCTTGCACACGGCAGGACAACGTTTGTATACCCATATGAATCGAAAAAGGAGCTCAATCCCAGTAGGGGCTGCTGCTACACACCCCTCATCCCACACGAATCTACACATTCTCGTCAACTCCACTCCCCAAACACACACACCAATAATCGGGCTAAACTAGCGGCCATCGACCTCGGCCTCAAATTTGGTCACACCGCCCTTCTAACAGACAGCGCTTGCTCCCTTCGCCTCATCCGCAAATACATACGTTGTCCAAATTCCATGTGCCAACACCTACATAGGGACGTCCTCCCCTCAATCGTATCAACCCTACAGTCCCACTCACCGGCCGGCATAATTACCTACCTTGGTAAACTTTAGGCTCACAACAATTCCAAAGGCAACGACATGGTCGACCACATTCTATGTCAAAGTCAAACACACAAATCGGCCCATGGATCTGGCCCTACACCACCCAACCAGATGACCCAAACTCCCCTAAGACCCTAATATACACGGGCCTCAAACTCGATGACTGGGAATACGGTCTTGCCCATACTA
This sequence comes from Tetraselmis chui, assembly GCA_026401115.1. NCBI lineage: Eukaryota > Viridiplantae > Chlorophyta > Chlorodendrophyceae > Chlorodendrales > Chlorodendraceae > Tetraselmis > Tetraselmis chui. The sequence goes on along the minus strand of JAPMLY010000053.1, from coordinate 15,006 downwards.
TCACCCCTCTCCAACACACCACCAAACACGGTTACCTTTTGGCTACAACACATTCCCGCGGCGCAGACTTCACAATCCACTGCCGACACCCCTCCCTCACATCCACCCAATTCACGCATAAAATGGAATTTCTGTGGGGGGTACACAATACCCGCCTCCTCACGTGGAATAAAACCCGCAAGTGCCCAATGTGTGGACAAATCATCAGCAACGGTTACATGGCCGGGAACTATCCCTCCATGTTTGGTCTCCGATAAGACCGCCACAATAGTACCCTCCAACTCTTACTTACTCTCCTTGAACAGTTGAATGGGGGCATATGGACAACTATATCCGATAGGATTTTGAAAATAAGCCTATCAAGTCATTTGCTTCTCATACAACCCAAGAGCCTCTCCCTCCCCTCGAAGAAAATATTACCCAACATAGCCACATGCCCACCCGCAAAGTTAACGCAGACGAAGGTCTCGACCCTATCTCCCTCACCCGCGGCCCAACCATCTTGCGTGATGACATCCTCCCCGCCTAGTTCCGACCCCCTGCGCACAAACCAAACTTTACAAAACTAATGGAAACCCGCATGTTAGTTCACTTTAACTGCATACGTAGATACTCCTCCATCCGCAAAATCCAAATTGGTGAATGAAAGTACTGCACATGCTACAATCTCAATGACACTCACCAACTCATCATGAAAAGATACACCCCACTCATAAACGCACTCCGCTCACACTTGCCCGGAACGATAGTAAAAATCACCCCCCTACCCATGAGCCCCACAGGTACACCCCACATCCTCACTCATACCAATATCAATACCCTAATTAACCCCAGAAATGACCCTCCGGACAAACTCTCCGTCACCCCCTCCCGAGACACTACCCGCATTCTCATCCGCCTACATATACACACCGTCCAATGGTTACATCACCTCCTCCGCATTTACAGAATTAAACTATTTGCCACCTACAAACAACTCCACCAACACCCCTTCTAACCATCCCTACCCCCCCCCCCCCCACGCCTCCACTACATCCTATCAAGATATCCTCCATGGGGCGGAGTAAAACCCCCAAATAATCACACGAGGAGGAAGAGCAAGGAGCCCACCGGCCTAAGTTTTGTATCCTAAGACCTAGACAACATTAAAAAAAGGCCCTTAGACAACCCCTAGAATTTATCGGTCATTGTTGTAAATCATTTTCATTTTCGAGGACATGTCACGAGAACTCGGGTGAGAGCTATGGTCCTTAGGGTTGTTTGGGGCGTCGGCGGGGGTTTCCGCCGAGCGGAGTTTCGGCGCAATTGTGAACGGCGGCGCTGAGAGGTAGCGACATGTAGCGACATGCAGCGGTAAAATCCACTCGCCGGATTTGTGCCTAACAATGGTTTCAAAAAGACGGCTTGTTTTCCGACGGCCCCTCGGCATGTAGCCCCGGGCCCCGGGCGTCTCAAAGTACTTTTCCTGTGTCTTCCATCCAAGTGTTAACATGTCGGGCACAAGTGGCAACCACGGACATGTCAAGTGTAGTGTTCCACTGGCTAATGTCTCGTTGTCAATATATATTAATATAAGTTGTCGTGCATCATGCTTATGAGTATTCACCCACATTGCGCCCCCCCGTCTCCGGCTTGGACCTTTATGCACATGTCCACATAAGGCGAGTGTGCATGTGTGGTTGGTTGACAGGTTTCATGGGATAGCTCGCTTAGGTAGTGTGTCATGGGTGTTTTAGAACGCAGTTTATAGTGGCGGTACCGTCGACTACATGTATTATGTACTACTTTTTAAGAAAACCTGCCTTCAGCGGGAGAGTCGCAAATCGCAGCTGCCCGAAAAAGTTGTCGCGCGTGAGTGACTTGAGGTGATGGCCCATAACATGTTGAACCGTGCATACACGTTTAGTATGTAAGGTAACTAACGCACATGCAGTTACAATCATTGTCACAGAAAAGGTTTGTCACAGAGACAACCATCGCGAGGCCTCGTGTCGAGACAAAGGAAGTGGAGAGTTGTAGCCTAGCGACAGCTTTGTATCGAATCACACAATGTATAGTTGCGTCTGGTCTAGGTATGTACTAAGCATATTTTAAACAGCTTAAAAAAACTATCTGTAAGTTAGAACTAGCAAGTATTACTTGCAACATTCATGCAGCTTTCCACGGTCACATAATTGCACGGAGCCAAACTCGCGGTCCCAGAAAGTGCATGTTGTCTTTCCCGTCCTCGTGGTCGTGGCTATGTCCTTAATCCACATGTTCAACAAGTCGAGAGGGAAACCGACCAACTTCACAACCTTGGACGCGTTGATATTTTGAAGTCGCGCACAAGTTCATCGAAGGTCGCTACATGAAACACAGTCTCCCACGTCCACGACCACAATGGGCGTCAATAGCGGGCCATCTCGGTATTGGACCGGTTCGGACCGGAATTTTTCGTCGAACTCCTCCGCGAGGCATTCTAAGCACTCGCCGTCGAGAGTGCGTTATCGCTGTTTCTGAGCCGCCATGGCACTCTCGTGCAAAATACACACCAAAGGTAGACTCAAAATTCATCTTGATGCTTCGTCGATACAACCAAACTCACAAAATCTATCTCCACATGGTTGCGTATGTTTAGTGCCAATAACGTCTTTTGCATCAACTGCGGCGGGCATCGGGGATGTTGGTGTCATCGTCTTCCTTACATCGGAGGCGGGTTAGCGAGTTGGTGGGTGGTTACATGTGCCGACAACGCATACTTGCCGTGGCGACATGGCCGCGTAGGGAGAGTATAAAATAAACTAATGGTCTAGGCATCACTTGCTCGGGGCTTCAGTGTGAATACCGCCGTATCGGCAATGTTAAGAAAGCGTGAGCAATAATGGGTAGGAGCGGGTGGTACATGTGCGTCGGCGGCGTGTTTTGACGTGATTATCGCGTCTACAAAAACGCGTGTATACGATATTATAATGTCCGATGTACAATACCGGTAAATACGTTGTGCATTAGCCTCATGCCAACCCTCTAATCAGCGTAAGGCCTTTTGCAGTAGGTCTTCATCTCCTCATGTTGAAGTCACTGCGATTAAGGAATTATGATAAGTGCGATGTCCTCATGAAGTCCAAGTAGTTTTAGGGATTGAAGAACTAAAGGTATTAATGCGAGTCCAAGAAACGTTTTTACGCAATTGTACGCTGAACTTGTAAGCGATGCCAAACACGTGGAATCAAGGGTCCTTAAAATGGGTGTAGCACATCAAGTAATTTCCCCGGCGTCTTGAAACAATGTCGACTTTGACAACATAGATGCGATCAACATCGTACTCGTCGTCGTCGTCGTCAGGAATCGAAACAAGAACAAAAGGTCGTCACGTAGTAGTAGGACACGGGCGAAAACTGTTGAATTGAAACACGGGATGTAGTCGAACAATATATTGTAACTCCAATCAATAACTCTTCGCTCCAACCTTCCCTAATACCGTAAAGGGTCCCAAGTGTTTGTTTTTCAGCTTTCGGTTACGCTGACTACGTAAAAGGGGCAATGTGTAACTACCGAAACCTTGTCACCTCGCCGGAACTGGGGAGCAGTCGACTATTGGGAACGAGCTTGCATATCATGTTTGTGTATTTGTAAAACAAACGTAGCCAATTCATACACCTCACGTAAATGATGTAAACGCTCATGAGGGGCTGCAAAAACATTGATTGACGATCGCATGGGCAGCATAAAGTCCGGTGGATCTTTAGGAGATACGCCATATTTCGCCTCAAACGGGGTGTGTTCAATTCCCAACGTCCGACTACCGTTGTAGGCGAATTCCACTTGCGGCAGCCAGTTGACCTTGTCACTTTTGTCGTAACATGTAAAACCTCGCAAAAGTTGTTGAAAGGCAAAGTTAACCCGTTTAGTTAAACCATTTATTTCTGGATGTCGACTTGAAGACATGTAGAGCTCAACTCCTAAGCGTTTCCAAAGTGTTTGCTAGAATCCGCTGACAAAACGTGGGTATGTGTCGCTAATTAACGCACGAGGAAGGCCGTGCTGAGAAGACCAAGTTCGAGAAGTACTCATCGGAGGGGGTGAGGAGTCGCCCCGACATCCGCTTCATTCCCTTTGCAGTCACGGAATTTGGTACTCTCGGCGGCCACGCCACGACTTTCTTGACGGAGCTAGCCAAGTAGGCAACCGCCTCTAAAGGGATGCATGTGGGCAAGTTGTTGGCCTCATGGCGCCGAAAGGTGTCTCTCTCGCTGTCTTTGTCGCTCACGCGGACAACGTCTTGCGCGGCTTGTCCGCCGCCGCAAACGGCGTGGAGGCCGATTCTTCCTCGGTTGGGATGCCTTCTCATGCCACGGCGCTCTTCACCCGCGCCATGGGCCGCAAGCGTCCCCGTGCTTCCTCGAGCGCCGCGTGAGGCCCCGCTTGTCGCCTCCACGTCCTAAATTCTCAGCGTTGCCTAAGAGTTTCCTTAGTTTGATTTGCTAGATTTGTGCACAATGTAGTACTTCCTTTGCCGGGCTTTGGATTCCGTGATCCTCTTGTCATTCTTTCCCTTTTGTCCACCCCCCCCCCCCCCCCCCCCCCCCTTTTCCCATGTCCGCCGTATTCATGTTGTTCTTCTTGCAATCCATAATAATGGCAACTTATGGGAGAGCTCCCCATGTCAAGAACGCCCGGTTGTATTTATAGTTGTCCATACGATTTCGTATATACAAGCAAGTCGGAAAATGGTATAAGAGAAAGGCAACTTTCGCTTGCTAACTTGAATTAAATTGCTTCAAATTGTCGTGGGGTGATTTGCCGAAGTGCGAACCAACCATCGGAGGATTAACTTGGCAACTTCACCATGCACATAACTGTACAAAGTTAAGCTAATGGCGAAGTTGCCCCTTCTTCCCCCCTTTTCGAGAAGTTGGACTAAAACATCACATTCCATTGGTGCGGACTGAGCCAAACCTGGAGATGAAAGGGTTGGTCAAACAATTTGATGTAGTGGTGTGATGGACAGAAATAAAACCAGGAATAATGTTTCGGAGCCTGGTTTCGATCCAGGGACCTGAGGGTTATGGGCCCTCCACGCTTCCACTGCGCCACTCCGAATTATTGGTCGATTGGGTATTTCATACGTATAGATTTACGTTTACAATGTTAGTACCTATGTGCTCATGTTGTTACCTGTACGTTAGAAGTACGAATCGCTACTCGAAGGTAGCAGAGATACCTGATGATAAAGACATACATAAGCGGTTTTCTATGCATTGCACCATGCAATCAGGCACGACCTGATACAACAACTCACTTGTTGGGTTGGCTCAGAGTGTACTGACCGAGGTGGTCCGAACACGGGCATTGGTTAAAAAAAGGGAAGGAATTTAGGTGGCAAGTAATGTCCCACTGTGTTAATAGTCTCCGGGTCTACTACAGTACCGGCCACTCCGAAATAAGTACTCCAAGTAGGATTGCTCCTCCCGCCAGCTCGTACTCGTAGCACTGTCTCCCTTCTCTTCATTCAACCTCCGCACGTGCTCCCCACACTCCACATCCTTAATCGTCCGGGGGATTTCAAGGGGTTGTAGTTACATGGAGTTGTATGGTGTGGCGTTCCGCCGGGGTGACGCAACCTCCAAGGGAGGACGTACATTGTTCCCTCACCAAACCTGCAAGACAAGGGTATCGTTGTTGTTCGCGCTATCGCATCTAAAAAAATTTGAGGCCAGTTGCCAAGCTTGAGTAACCTCGAAATAGACTAGTCGTTCATAGGGCGGGGGGGGGGGGGGGGGGGGGGGGGGGGGGAGGCAAGATTGCTAGTCAGTGTTACTCGAGAGAGAATGGCGAGCGACCCACATGTCGCTGCCTTTTAGCCTAGTGCTACGCGCCTAGAAAACCTGCATTTTATGTCGCTCCGTTTAGTGCGCAATATAGCACAAGTTCGTAATGCTTACTTCCAGTGCACTCAGAAAACTCCACGTCTTCTATGCACTGCACCATGCAATCAAGCAGGACTTGATACAACAACTCACTTGTTGGGTAGGCTCAGAGTGTACTGACCGAGAGTTTAGCAAGATCGGCGGGAGCCAGAGGTCGTGTGCAAAATATTACAGAGGTTACAACGAATTCTACTAATTTGAAAACTAATTACCAAACCTGCGGAGCTAGAGGTCGCGTACAAACAGTATGTACAATTTCAAGCGACTCCTATCGCGTATACTTAAATTTGTCGTGCGGGTACGAGGAAGGGTTGAAAGTTAGGCTCATAAGAGCCGTAGCGATTAAGCACGTCGGACACTCGTGGTCCTACATGAATAAATATTTTTGTGTGAATCATTGTTCTTTGCCGTAGCATGTGTTATACATAATGCGTCAATTGTGGCACACAAAGAACATAGTTAACCCGGCACGAGGGCCCGGAGCCTCATAGGCGTTTAATTATACGGGGTTGCCTTGGTCGCACGCCTACCAGATGATAATGTCTCATCCAAGCCGGAGCTTCTTTAGATGCCGCGTCAGGGCGGTCTGGCTCTCCCATGTAACACGAACATGGAGAGAAGTATGCACTCAAAGTGCCATAGATATATATATATATATATACGCCCATTCGGCGCGAGGGTTAACAAAGTCAAACCTTGATAACTTTATGATTAGCCATGTTTGGCGGCTGCATTCGGGCAGCTCTTTTGAAGGTGTCCGTAAGCACCTTGAGAAATCATGGTTCTTATTGTCAATCGCCCCGTATAGGTGCGAGATGGACGCGGCTAATTGTTTAGGTGCGAAGAGGGACGCGCTATAAGCGCCATCTATGATAGCACCGTCAGGGCGACTAGGAATATGCAAACGTGCGATACGGTTACCGCGTCCATGAGGAGCGCCTACACGATTAGGACGTGGGCGGCCACGGGGGCTAGCGCGTGCTGCCTTAGCAACTTGTTGCGCGCAAACACCGGGTGTAAACAACATATCAGAACCGTGGATTGGGTCGCCCCTACATATATCTGCCGTGAGGTTATTATGTTTACGTTTTAAGGTCTTCAAGGGAACCACATCTGGTGGGCTTGACTTCATTTACGTGTGTTTACGTGAAGAATAACTATCGCAAACATCTCACTTGTATTACAAGAGCCTAGGCTCAATGAAGGAACCATATGAGGTGGGCCCGACTCCATTTATGAGTAAGAACGTGAAGAGTAAGCATCGTAACAAGTTTACTAGTATCACCAGAGCATGAGACGAGATAGAGTCGGCATGTTGGTCTCATAAGAGCATTAGCTTTTACGCGTGTCCGATAACCGTGGTCCAACAATAATCTATAACTTTATTGTTGTGCAATGCCTTAGCATGTGGGCACTCCACCTCGCTAGTGATCAGGTTCAAGTGATTAGCAATTATACGGCAATCCTAGCACAAACTTGGCACGTGGGCCATTAGCGTCACCGGTATATAACTACACGGTGTAGCTTGGTTCGCATGCCTACTATATTATAATACGGTCTCGTCTAATCGGGGTTCTGCAGACACCGCGTCAGAGCGGTCTGGCTCTACCATGTATCACGAACATGTAGAGAAAACAACACAGTTTGAGTGTTACAGACAGCCTTACATGCGTTAAACTACACGGGGTAGCCTGGTTCGCAGGCCTACCAAATGATACGGTCTCATCTAAGCCGGAGCTTCTTCAGACGCCGCGTCAGAGCTATCTGGCTCTACCATGTATCACGAATATGAAGAAAAAACAACACAATTAGAGTGTCCTTACATGTGATTAATTACACGGGGTAGCGTAGTTCGCATGCCTACCGGATGATACAGTCTCATCTACGCCGAAGCTTCTTTTGACGCCGCGAAAGTGCGGTCTTGCTCTACCATGTATGAGGCAAATGTAGAGAATAACTCGCTTAGAGTGTTAAAGATATGTATGAGCTACCGTAAGCAGACAGCCCCGAAGGGGATATAAGACGCCTTACATTTGGTACTCGTACTAAGCACGTTGATTAACAGCCGCATTAGAGCAGTTATTAGAGGTTATAAGTAAGCGCCGCATGCGAAACATGGGTCGGACTGTCTATCGCCCTATAGAGGGGTACGTTGTGAGCGAGGTTGGTTGTTACTTGTCAAAATGTCTACCACTAGCTTCGAACGCATTAATCGCCACGGGAAATTTAAGTTCCAGTCGCATGATTTCTGAATGATACCGTCTCATCCGAGTCTGACCTCAAGCACAAGTCACCACGAACAATGGGATGAACTCCATTCCTGATGCTACATAAAGCTATAGGGTTACCAGCGCCCACCGCGTGGAGGTAGAGGTAGGTGCCGACGGGCCTGCGAGCGCACCCCTCTCCGGGGCCGCCGCCGCTGCGCCGCCGGCGGGCGCCGGAAGGCACATTAAGCGTAAAACATTCGCCGACTATTTAGTCACTAGTGAAAATCTTATAATGCCGTGTAGTGGCCGCATAGGCAGTCATAGCCGGACCATTGAAAACTGAGTGGTTGACATCGCAGAGTCGTTTCGTCCGCAAGCACATGGCTCACGCAAATGTCCTCTACATGGAAGTAGTTTACGAGCCAATTCTACTACGCGACTTCACACATTACGAAAGTCACCAAATTCGAGTGGGTCAATCACAATTATGAAGATACAGGATAGTCATCCGAGCGTGCCCGGTGGGTATAAAACAAATGTTTATGAAAGCAAACGCCATCCACAAGTTCACGAAAATAGGTGGTGATAATTGATTCACATCAATGACGCACTTGGTGCTTAATCACAACCATCCGGGATCGCCAAGCTCACTTAATATGCTACGGAAAGCGCATAATTTCACGTGTCCATAGAAGAGAAAAGCGGGCGGAATACAGCTCGGCAGATTTTTGCCAGCTCGTCAACACCACGGAGGGCTAGAGCCCGCATAATTGCTACGGAGAGTACGTTTCGCGGATCATTATACACCCATCAAGCTACGAACGCGAAAACGATGAGCAAACGCATAATAAATATGAAGCGGTCGAGCGCGGAGAGAGCGGAATCACACAGCGAAAAAAATTTAGGCGGTGCGCAATCGGTATCCATGTCTTGGTAACCAAAGAGATATGCAATTATACTAGGTGGCCAAATAAGGGCTATCGCGAAACCACCACCGTCAGTGTTCAAATGCAACACTCGCGAGCGACCAGCTCGGTTCTTGTTCCCCAGAACCTACCAACCTCAAGCCGTTCGTCACTATTGGGCGACCCACCGCCACCCGTGCTGAGCATACAATCGCATGAATACCTGAATGTGCATGCACGTGCTCGACCCCGCCATTATACACGTGATTCCAGAAAATGATATTATTTTCTAAACGCAAGTGCTGTCGCGAAACACAAGCATTAGTCTACATAACAACACTACATAGTATTTCACTACCTAGGGTAGTAATGCCATACCACCCGTGTGTTTGAGACTCACGGCCACGTATCGTGGGTGTAGGGAGCCGTACGGCGGACCTGAGGACTCTATAAATAAAGGTGTTGTACTTCTAGAAGCCCAAGGCCAAGCACGTCCGACCGTCATGCGAGACGGTATGCATGGGGAACCACGCAACATGAACTAATTAATCTGGTCCCGGGGTGCCCGACGAGGCGTGTCTAGCGTTAAGTCCGTGCCTTTAGTCGCCAATATATATTGAACACCCGCTTCGTCGGATTTACGCGGCCGGGATGCGAGTAATTGGCGTCGACCGGTGCGGTTAGAAGCAGCGCCGTCTAAAAACCCAATAATATAGTATAAGGGCCGAAAGCGGCCGCTTCACCAAGTGTGCTACCATTACACTCGCAAGCGATACACTAGGATCGTGTAGATGGTCACCGCTCAACAAGAGATACTCAGATGAACTACGCGAACCGTAAATTTGGACATATCAATTTGCGGCCCCGGCCCGCATGTAACGGAAATGACCGTACCGGGACTTAACGGCTGTGTTATTGTACAACAACATCGGCACCTATAAGCCGTGCAACTTCCCAATCCTTCGCATCGGTGGACGATGCATACCTCACGGAGTCACCATGAGACGCACGGCAGGACGTGGTCCAACATTCAAGCGACCAACCGCTGTGGTGAGTGACGGCGTTGCCACACAAAATGCCGCCGCCCGCGATTAAAAAGTACGGCCCGAGGATGGAAGTTGGCCCAGATCCACGCGTTCGAAATCACCGACGGGTACGAGTGGCACATGTGGTGTGCCCGCACAGGGGGCAACAAAGTCGTTAGACATAGTTAAGGGGGAACAAGTATCAATCCGACTCGTAAGTGGGAATGGGGGAGGCAAGATTGCCAGTCAGTGTTACCCGAGAGAGAATGGCGAGTGACCCACATGTCGTTGCCTTTTAGCCTAGTGCTACGCGCCTTGAAAACCTATATTTTCTGTGGCTTCGTTCAGTGCGCATTACAACACAAGTTCGTACTGCTTACTTCCATTGCACTCTGAAAACTCCACGTTTTTGTGGGGGTAACTTGATAGAATATAAAATTTCTTACATTGAAATATAGTAGTGGAGACCACCAAGCTAAAAGAAAAAGGAAAAAACCTTGCCCCGATATGAGGAGCAGGAAGGCATGACACGGCATGAGCACTGCCCTCCAGCAAAGCAGATATATAATAAGCTTTATATTAGCTCGTTACATCTTAGGTTTCACGGATGGTCGCAAAGTTCACCCAAGAACCGGCCTTAAACCGTGTAACGGAAAGAGACAAGCATAGAGGGAAACCCTAACTACCCTGCACATACCTGTGGCCCTAACCCCTCACGAGTAGGTAGCGGGAGTAGGTAGGACTAGCGTGGCGCCGAGCGCTTTACACACGCTCTTCTCTAGTGTAACTTGGTGCCTTGGTGGAGGGCCCATAACATGTTAGAGTTGGGAACGGATAGTTACACGGAGGTCGTGCCGGCCCCACAAGGGGGCCGGCTGTGGCGACTAGAGAAGTGAGAGGAGAGAGATGGCGGCCGGCGAAGGCACCGGCAAGGCCGGCCGACCGCCACTAATAGGGAATAGAGTACCGCTAATAGAATAACACTAAGTACTGGGATGACAAATAGCTACCTTGTACATGAGCACTAGTGCTAACTCAGCATACTAGTGCTAACAACCTCCAATAGTTTTTCTTTTAATATTTTTTCTTTATTTAGTTACGCCATAATAGTGGACGCCTTGATAAATCATATCGGCCGCATGAACATTGTATAAGAGACATCGAAGTTGCCCCCTTCTTCCCCCCTTTCGAGAAGTTTGACTAAAACAACACACTCCATTGGTGCGGAATGAGCCAAACCTGGAGATGAAAGAACTGGTCAAGCAATTTGATGTAGTGCTGGAGTGATGGATGGAAATAAAACCAAAATATGCTTTTTCAGAGCTTGGTTTCGATCCAAGGACCGTAAGATTATGGGCCCTCCACGCTTCCACTGCGCCACTCCAAATACGCTAATGAAGCCCCGCTTGTCGCCTTGATGTCCTAAATCCTCAGCGTTGCCTAAGAGTTTCCTTAGTTTAATTTGCTAGGTTTGTGCACAATGTAGTACTTCCTTTCGCCGGGCTTTGGATTCCGTGATCCTCTTGTCATTCTCGCCCTTTTGTTCGCCCCCCCCCCCCCCCCCCCCCCCCCTCTTTTCCCATGTCCGCCGTGTTCATTTTGTTCTTCTTGCAATCCATAATAATGGCAACTTATGGGAGAGCTCCCCATGTCAAGAACGCCCGGTTGTATTTATAGTTGTCCATACGATTTCGTATATACAAGCAAGTCGGAAAATGGTATAAGAGAAAGGCAACTTTCGCTTGCTAAATTGAATTAAATTGCGTCAAATTGTCGTGGGATGATTTGCCGAAGTGCGAACCAACCATCGGAGGATTAACTTGGCAACTTCACCATGCACATAACTGTGCAAAATTAAGCTAATGGCGAAGTTGCCCCTTCTTCCCCCCTTTTCGAGAAGTTGGACTAAAACATCACATTCCATTGGTGCGGACTGAGCCAAACCTGCCTGGAGATGAAAGGGTTGGTCAAACAATTTGATGTAGTGGTGTGATGGACAGAAATAAAACCAGGAATAATGTTTCGGAGCCTGGTTTCGATCCAGGGACCTGAGGGTTATGGGCCCTCCACGCTTCCACTGCGCCACTCCGAATTGGTGGTCGAATAGGTATTTCATACGTATAGATTTACGTTTACAATGTTAGTACCTATGTGCTTATGTTGTTACCTGTACGTTAGAAGTACGAATCGCTACTCGAAGGTAGCAGAGATACCTGATGATAAAGACATACATAAGCGGTTTTCTATGCATTGCTACCATGTTCTTCTCTACACTAAAAGTGACATTTTCCACTCAAGCGATAGCGTGGCGGCTACACGACCTATGTACATAGCGACATGTATAGAAAGTAGGAATTCGCGTCCCAATACACTTCAGCGATAATATTTGATATTGTTTTCATCCGATATAATACATGCTATAATAAAACTAATTTCATTGACGGTGCTGACGGGGACATTTATCATCACGTGTATTTCCAGCGTGTAATATAGCAATCGCGGAAACATGCGAGTTTACAGTGCACGAAAGTACAGAAGTGTTTCGATTCTAGGCTTATCGCGTATAAAGTTTGTTGTATGGGGATGGAAGAACTGAAATATTGTATTATGGGACAGAAAGGAATTTCAAGCCTGTAGTAGTAAATAGAATATCCCATACAATATGATCATCAAGGCAATATTCTTTTTTTGGCGCCTTTTTGGTCACGATTAGCGTACATTACGAATGTCTTTGAAATACAAAAGTGACAGCTAGTGACAGCTAAGCGTTAGTTTTTTCGTAGTAGTTAACGTCCCGATGCTTCCCGATTTCCAGTCTTTTCCAAGATCCCAGGAAGAACGTGGTATACAGGTACAGTTTTTGTGCGGTAAATAAGTAAGTAAGCGGTTTTTGTGGGGTTAACTTGATATAATATAAAGTTTCCATTAAAATACAGTAGTGGAGACCACCAAGCTAAAAAAAAAGGAAAAAACCTTGGCCCGATATGATGAGCAGGAAGGCATGACACGGCATCAGCACTGCCCTCCAGCAAAGCAGATATATAAGCTTCATATCAGCTCGTTACATCTCAGCTTTCGCACTACTAGGAAACCCGCGGATAGCCGAGCGGTATAATACCATCCTACTGGATTCGAATCCACGTCACTAATGAGCGTGAGCAAGAAGTGAATGGGCTCGTCACATGTATTGCATGTACCCGTACCTATAGTTGAGAAAAACAAGTGGTCGACGGATCGCTACCTGTACTTAGTGTTATCGCTAGCGAGATTTTGAATTCTAATTAAAACGTTTTTACAAGAAAAAGTAGTGGAGGCCACCAAGTGTAATTAACTCCGCCGCCACCATACTCCGCCGCCACCGCATGCGCATGCGCGGCTGAGCTTGGGTCGGGAGCCCGAGAGCTCGGAACTTGGTAGCGGTGAGCGTGACGCCTGCCCGCCTATTCGTGTTTGCTTTTGTCTCGGCGCTCTCCTACGCTGTGGCATCGCGCGGTACCTGTACATAAAGTTCTCCTTTTTATCGTCCGCGGTCACTCGCCGTCGGCGGCTCCGGTGCGTTTTATTTGTACCATCGCCAGCGTGACCCTCCCGGGATCTTTTATTCGTCGCTCGACCCGTGACCGGGTACAACTACCCGTACCGCCCCTATTATCGGCATCCTCGAGACCCTTGGCCGCTACCGGTACCGCTACAACTTTCGCCCGCGCGTGGTCATCCCCTTCAGCAAGGCTCAAGGCATCGGCACGCGTCATCGCTATCACTGTACGGGTACTACAACTTCAGTACTGCTCTAAGTTCATTCTAATCGCTACCCGTACTCGGAGCCCGCTATTTGCAAGGTCATCCTTTATCGCTTGGCGCCCCGCTACGATACGGCGTTGTACGACGGAGTTGCCTTCCGACTCTTGCTGTGGTTGGTACACGGGTACCAAATAGCTTCTTTGCTCTTTTCTTGAGCATCTCCATCGCGGGCTCCAAGGCTCCCCACTACAAGCAACGCGAGGTTAGAGGCGCGACGGACCGGCATCGAGGAGCCCACCACGTCGGCGGCGAATCTTCCCTCCAAGGCACGCCACAGCGCCACCTCGGGCGACTTCCGGTATAGTCCAAGCCACATACCCCCCCCCCCCCCCCCCCCCCTTCTTCGACCCGGCGTGTTCTACTTATATTAGGACGCGACACACGTGCCACCCCGGATGTCCGCCGCGGCGACCCGGCCGGGACATAGTCATCGGCGTCCTCCACCGCCACCTCTAGGCCGGTCGCCCGGCGGCGGGGCAAGGTCGTGCCCTATGGCCCCCGCTCCGGGTGACCTTCCGACATCATCACCTACTAACGCTCAAGCGCCTTCGCATGCCTTACGACCTGGACATACACCGTCTCGTTTTTTACCCCCCGCTCCTTTGAGGTGCGTTAGTTGCTCAGCGTCGTTCCCGACCCTTCAAGCGCTATGCGCCCATCTAAACTCCCCCGCGACAACGTGCACTTTTGCGCCCGACAATTGCCCAGTTGTGGATGCCGATCGCCACCTTCTCGCGCCGTGCACTTTTTGCGGACGATACTTTCGGAGCGGTGGCCTTAGTAGACACCTACATTCCTGCTCTCACCGCAATACTACGCCATCCCAACAGCCGGCATACGGTGCTTCGCTCCCGCGTGGTCGGCCGTCCCCGCCGCATCCCCAGTCCTTGCCCCCCGCCGTCCAATGGTGCCTTAATCATGGGGCCACTGGCGGGGAGAACTCTAAAGCCTTCTTCGAGTCCTACCTCCTTTCTTTCCGATCTAGTACGTCCTCGAACGGCGTCCCCCCTTCGGTGGTACGCCTCGTCAAGCCGGTCTTCGAGGAACTTGTCGGTTGCGTTTTGTCTTTCCGCGGTAGGGCCACCCAAGGGGCTTCCGCGGAAGCGGCTTGGGCGGCGTTGCTTTTATTTCCGCGCTTAGTTTTGCGCCCCATGGC
>JAPMLY010000052.1:77500-417940 GCA_026401115.1 Tetraselmis chui | reverse complement strand
GGTGGCGGGTGTGGGTGAGTGTATTTCTGAGCGGGAACCTAGGCGGGTGAGGAGGTGGTAGACCTCCTCTTCGAACGGATGCTGCGAGAGGTCTGGGCGAAAGAGTTGGTAGAGGTGGCGGACGCGGGGGCCGTTAAGGGTAGTGACCGCGCGGCCGTCGGGAGTGCATAGTATGGTGGTGTCGGGGAGTGATGGGTGTGCGTGGATAGCGAATTTACCGGTAGGGAGCATGTCGAGGTCGGGGTTGATGGGGTCATGGTTGAATGTGATTAGGGGGTGTGACCACGGAGGGGGTCCGGGTTCTGGCAAAATGGGTGTGGTGGAGGGGACATAGCCGGAGTTAAATGCGGTGAGGGCGGTGGGGCCGGAGGGGGTCTCACTGATGGTGTCGTGGAGTTGTAGGCATGGGGCCCACTGCACTTCGTGGAGGTGGGTGAGATCGTGTTGTTGGCCGCGAGCACACCACTCGCACTGCCATGTGGCGGGTCCATGAGCTGGGCGGCATTGGGAGTGTATGGCGAAGTGCGGGCATGTGCAGCAGGTGGAGGAGGGTTCTGTGTGCAGTGGGTCATGACAGAGGGAGCATGCGGTGGGGGAGGGGGAGGGGAGGCATACCGATGTGGGAGTGGAGGAGATGAGGCAGAAGCCGTCGTCGAGTTGTAACTGAATGTCCCATTCCGTGAGGTGTTCCGGGGCCCATTCAACCATGTACTGCGTTTGGCCGTATTCTGTGTCCTTGTGTTTGGAGATGATGCGTGTTACGTCGCAGGGGGGGTAGTGGTGGTCTGAGGGGGTGAGGTATTCTGTGTCTAAGTGTGTGGTGGGTGCGGTGGGGGTGGGGTGATTGGTGCGGGAGGTGTAGATGCCAGATGAGAGGGTGGGGGGTGAGCGGGGGAGGTGAGGGGAGAGGAGGGGAATCCATGAGGGGTGTATAGTGGTGGGGGGGGATGCTTGGTTGGTAGTGAGGCTTGTGATGGGGAGGCGGTTGTGGATAGTATCGAGGGGTTCAGTGAGGATTGCGGCGAGGAGGCGGATGGGAACTGAGAGTGGGGTGGTGGACCCCGTGAGTGTGGTGATGGATTTGCATGATTTGAGGATGAAGGAGGATGAGGTGGCTCTGAGGAGGACTTGTGGCCACGAGATGATGTTATTTTTCAAGAGGGGGGTGAGGCGGGGTAGGAGGGAGGCGTGTGTTTTGCGGGGGGAGAAATCGCAGTAGGCTTGCTTATATGTGTGAGGGTCGGTGATGTGTGTGGCTTTGTCCCGGAGTGAGGCGAGGAGGGCGTTGTCTTGAGTGGTGAAGTGGGCGCGGATTGTGGAGGCGATAGGGTTGGTGAGGGAGAGTGGAGGGATGTTGTGGAATAGGGTGCCCGCATCGCGTTGAGCTCTGACTAAGCACTTGATTGTGGGTGGGGTGTAGCAGGTTGACATGATGGATTCTGAGGGCCAGTGGGAGTACGTGGTGGATAGGGTGCGTATGTGTGCGCGGGCCATGTGGCCTCTATATCCTGAGTTGTTCATGATTTTATGTAGGTGGCATACAGTGCGTTGTGCGGCGTGGGCTTTGAGGGAGGGGAGGCCGTATCCTAGGTCCGATGTAGGGCGGTGAAGGGCGGTGCGGGGAAGGTTACGCACCGAGGAGACGGCGGAGCGGAGTGCGCGGCAGATTTGTCCTTCGAGAGTGTCGAGTTGGGAGTCGGTGAAGAGGCCGAGCTGGAGGGTGAAATGCTTTCCGATGAGGAGTCCACGGATGACCCTGATTCTGCGGGATTGTGTTAGTGGGGAGGTGGAAAGGGTGGTGATGAGGGATGCAGTGGTACGTTTGAGTTCTTGCCAGTGTTTGGTGAAGTTGAGGGAGGTATTCAGTTCTACCCCTAGGACGCGGTATGTGTCCTTGGGGGGCGCTCTCAACTACTCGCCGCCCTCCACCCACCGAGCCCTCCCCCCTCCCTACTCCCCCACTCCCCACCCACCCTCCACCACCTCCCCCCCCCTCCTTCCCCCCAACCCCCCCCCTACCCGTGTCTCCCGCCCCCCCGACGCCTTTTTTTCCTACACCATGTTTAGTAGGATGTCTGCCGCTTATGTAGGATGTCTGCCTTGTATTTTTTAGTAGGATGTCTGCCTTTTATGTAGGATGTCTGCCGCATCCTACAACTCCATGACACTATCAGTGAGACCCCCTCCGGCCCCACCGCGCTTACTGCGTTTTACTCCGGCTCTGTCCCCTCCACAACACCCATCCTACCCGAGCCTGGACCCCCCCCATGGACGCAACCCCACATCACATTCAACCACGACCCTATCCACCCCGACCTTGACATTCTCCCCACCGGCAAATTCACCATCCACACCCACCCAACAGTACATGACACCACCATCCTTTGCACCCCCGACGGCCGCGCGGTCACTACCCTCTCCGGCCCCCGCGTCCGACACCTATTCGAACTCCTATCCCGACCTCACTCATCACTCGTTCGAAGAGGAGATCTACCACCTCATATCTCGCCTAGGCTCCCGTTCTGAAATTCACTCACCCACACCCGCCACCACCACACGCAACAGATGGGCCACTAGAGAGGACCTACTCACAGCACCCCGCAACACATTTCACATCTAGACAGAACTCTACTCAGACCCCCTTAATAAATCACTCCACTCTCACACCTACCACTCACTATACCCCGAAGACATAGTCTTCTCATGCAGCGGCAGCAACGCCCCACATACATGGCACGTCACCAACATCGCCAACCCGGAATACGATCACGAATGCATGCGCCGAGCCATGGAACACGCAATCACCAACGCTCACTCCACAGCCTCACACACACCCAGCGCCACCATCCTCATACTCCATCGATGGAAACATACACCATACCGACAAATTGAAATTGAAATTGAAATTGAAATTGTTCACAACATGTGCCGGCAAACTGGACCGACTGTTGTCTCTCGGGCCACTCTACTTTGCCATTCATGACTTATTAGCAAGTTGGGCCTGTCAAAGTTGAGGGGGCAATAAGGAATGCTTACACTCGGTGAGTGACACTGCATGTCATCTCACCCTCAGCAAGTGCCTAGCACTTGCCTATCACAGGACACGCACTCACCTTGTGGTGAGCACACGCCAACATATATTCTGAGCCTTTAGATGATATCTAACGCTCAGCAACTTGCCACCATCAGCAACCTAATCCTCTCTATTGTTGATTGGCTTATCATCTCATAGTGCTGAGTCACAGCCGTACTATCACGATGCTACTTGACCAACATTGCTGTGTAGCAACTTGATTATCACACAAAACCATGTCTCGCAACACTCCCCCTTGCTACGCAGGCAATCCCATGATGGCATTGCACAACTTGCTATGCCTTGCACTCACTAATGGCTTGGTAAGCACATCAGCAAGCATGTTCTCCGTCGCACAATATTGCACCTCGATGTCTCCGCTCTCCACCTTCTCCCGACAGAAGTGGTACCTCACGTCCATGTGCTTGCTGCGTCCGGTCGTCATGCTATTCTTGCTGAGTGCAATACAACTCTGATTGTCCTCGTGAATTGTGATGGGAGACCCGGAGTCTTGGTGAAACTCGTGGAGTAGTTGCTTCAAAAACATCGCCTCCTGAGTGGCCGCAGTCAGCGCCATATACTCTGCCTCCGCTGTCGACAACGCCACAGTTTGTTGCCGCTGGCTTTTCCAACTCACCGCTGCACCGTTGAGCATGAACACATACCCCGTGCGAGAGCGCCGCTCGCCAATATCACTCGCGTAGTCAGAATCTGACCATCCTACCAGCTTTGATGAGGGTGCGCCACCGTACATCAACACCGACTCTGCGGTCCCCTTGAGGTAGCGAAGCACCCTCTTGGCTTGCTCCCAATGTGACTGAGAGGGGTCGGACATGTACCTACTAAGGTGGCTAACAGCCATGGTGATGTCGGGCCGTGTGCTTACTGAAGCATACAACAAGCTGCCGATCAAGCTTTGGTACGGCACTAGACCGGGAGGCAACCTTGATGTCGACGTCTCCACACAATTGCTCAAAGCATCGACCGCCATAGGTGAGCCCACTGGCTTGCAGCCCATCATGTTGAAGCGCTCCAACATATCTAAGACGTATTGCTGTTGTCCAATCCTGATGGTGCGGCTGCCACGATCACGCTCGACTGTCATGCCAAGCAACCAAGACACTGGACCGAGGTCTTGCACGTTGAACCTTTCGCCGAAAGCCGACTTGAACCCAACGATGAAGCTACCCGCTGGTCCGACGATGATGCTGTCGTCCACGTACAACGCCAAGACATAAAGCTCACCCTCCTTGATGAAGACGTAAATGCCGGGATCCACCTTGGATTGGGTAAAGCCATACTCCTCTAGCCATGTTGTGATGGTCTTATTCCAGTTCCTTGGAGCTTGCTTGAGGCCATACAATGATTTCTTCAACAAGCACACTCGCTCCTCTCCATTGATGTCGAAGTGACGGAATCCTTCCGGCTGCCTCATGTAGATTTCCTCCTCGATATCGGCCTCCAAAAATGCCGTCACCACATCAAGCTGCTCCACCTCCCAATCATTATAAGCAGCAAGCGCGAGCAACGTTCGAATAGAGATCACCCTCACTGTGGGAGCGAAGGTCTCGTTG
This sequence comes from Tetraselmis chui, assembly GCA_026401115.1. Classification (NCBI taxonomy): domain Eukaryota; kingdom Viridiplantae; phylum Chlorophyta; class Chlorodendrophyceae; order Chlorodendrales; family Chlorodendraceae; genus Tetraselmis; species Tetraselmis chui. The sequence continues at coordinate 413,293 of JAPMLY010000052.1, read as the reverse complement.
TAGTCCACACCCTTCTCCTGAGTAAACCCGCGAGCCACAAGTCTTGCTTTGTACCTTGCAATCTGTCCATTGGCATCGCGCTTCAGCTTGAGCACCCACTTGGAATCTACGAGTTTGCGACCGGCAGGACAAGGGACCAATGTCCAGGTTTTCCGAGATACAAGTGAGTCATACTCGCTCTTGATAGCTGCCTCCCACTCCCCCGATTGGGGACTCCTCAGCGCTTGCTTGTATGACACCGGCTCTTGAACGGTCGGGCTGCTGGCTGACTTAATAGCTGCGGCACTTCCCGCAGTCCATCCATCTCCCGAAGCGCCCGCTGAACGGAGATTATACCTTGGACTGGGTACGCATTGCTGTGGTGCAGCAGTGGATCGAAGATTATACCTTGGCCGTGGAGTCTCCCCCGAATGCATGTCCCGTTCCTCTTCCGTCGACCCGGAATGCTGCCGCGACTCCCGTAGCGGCGACTCCCCCGAAGGTGTATCCGGTTCTTCGCTACACATGGTGCGCGGGATGCTGTCCTCTTCATCATCATTGCGTTGCTCCGCATTGCTCTCCCCCATGGAGAGGACTGCAGCCTCATCGAACACCACGTTGCGGCTGCTCACCACCCGACGAGTAGCAGGATTGTACACCAACCACGCAGGTGATTCAGAAGCATAGCCCACAAAGACACCCTTCCACGCGCGATCGTCAAGTTTGCGGCGTTGAGACTTGTCAACGTGGACATAGGCCGGACAGCCGAAGACCCGCATGGAGCTCAGATCAGCTCGTCTACCGGTCGCCAAGGTGAAAGGTACACCGCCGGCTCCGCTACTATGCACACGATTGCGGACATGCACCGCAGCGGCCATCGCTAAAGCCCAATACGATTTAGGCAGCGCGGCTTGCCGGATCATTGACTGCGCCATCGGGACCAATGTCCCCCACTGCCGCTCAATACGGCCATGTTGCCAATGCGCGTAAGGGGCAGTGATCTCCACAGCGATGTTGAACTCATCCAAGAGGTTTCGGAAGGCAGCACCTAAGAACACCGTGTCATTGTCCACCCGAAGACGACGAACCGTGTGCCCCAGAGAACGGATGGTAGTCAACATGCGACGGAACGAGGCGGGAGCCTCATCCTTGGAGCGGACCGCATCATGCAGCATGAAACGGCTCCGGAAATCAACCGCACACAAGCTGTACCGTCGTCCTCCCAAGGATGGAACACTCATAGGACCGCAGAAGTCTAAGCCGAGGACCTCAAAGACACCAACGTTCCGGTCAGCCGGCTCACGAGAGATACGGCGGACGTGCGACTTACACACAGCACACGTCTCACAGAAGCCCAACTTCTCCGACGCAGAAAACGCCACACCCTCCACCTGAGTGGCCAAGAGCCCGTCCAATTGCGACTCGCCAAGGTGACCGAGTCGGGAATGCCACAACCGTTTTTCCGATGGCGCAGTGGCGACCGAAGCGGTAGGATTCAACGAAGCAACCCGCGCCGGCAACCACACCAATAAATGCGCGCGCTCCAACGGAACCACCACGCCACCACCATGACCGGCATGAAGACGAAGGTGGTCCACGGGATCAGCTAACACCACAGAATGACCTTGTCGCCGAGCTTGGGTGAGGCTGAAAAGTCGATGGTAAGACCACGACGCACGACGGGGTAGCTCAGGAACGTGGAGCACATTCTTTAGAGTGGCAGGAATCTCCTCTCCATCTTCAGCCTTCACAATGATTCGGACCGAGCCCACTCCAACAGCGCGGGCGCTGATACCCTTCACCCAAAGCCGGTCGGTGAGCGCTCGATACTCACAGAAGTCACGGCGTACACTAGTCATGTGATGGCTGGCGCCGCTGTCGGCCAACCACATCCACGTTTCCCCATCGCGCTCGAAAATGTGTCGAGCCTCGGAGAATGGCCTCGCAGGGCTGGCTGTCACGTCCATGACCGCCGGAAAAGCAACCGGGGAGTCCACTTGCGCAGAGTTACCTCCGGTGTTGTTGACGGGGCACTCGGACCTGCGATGGCCCTTCTCACCACAGCCATAGCAAACACCACGAAAGATTCTCGCTTCGCCTCTGCCATATGAGGTACGACGAGTAGTCGCAGCTCCTTGAAGAGATTTCAGTCGGTCTTGGAGCTCGGAGACTTGCCGCTTCAAAAGTTCAGTCGTTGAGTCATCATGAGACGCTGCAAAAGCCGTAGGCGTTGGGGGCTCCGTTGAATGTGATTGCGCACGACTCTCGATGCGCATGCCCTTTTGACGAAGATCACGCTTGACGGTATCCATGCTGAGGTCGTGTACGTCCCACGTGTCGGTGATGGAGTGGTATTCGCTGCGCAGGCCCTTCACCAAGTACATGATGATACGCCGGTCGTGGACGACGTCCCCAACTCGGGCAAGCTGTCGTTGCAGTCGAACTAACCGGTTCAGATATTGAATGCCGCTCTCGCCGTCCGCTTGCGGCGTCTCCAAGTCCTGCAATAGTTCCGTACACCGGTAAATACCATCGTCCTCATAATGATTGACTAACGCAGTCCATGCAGTGTGGCCGCAGGTCTTGTCATCCTCGCTAACATTCTCGATAATAGAAAGGTCGTCCTCCGGCAGCGCAAGAATCAATGTGGAGTACATGTCGACTTGTTGTTGAGAGGAAGCGGCACCATCCGACGACAAAGCCGGAGCCCACTTTTGCATCAAGCCAAATGCACGAATTCGTTTCTTCCACACGTCAAAATCTCGTCTCTCCCCACTGAACTTGGGTAGTTTCACGGAGTCCATATCAGGTACGTCGGATGCGCTCGCAAGAGAACCAGAAAATCAGGAATAATGCCAACAAGAAAAGCACCAAGTACCGGTGAAGAGGCGGGCAACACGGCTCAGAAAAGGAGACGACAAAGGGCTGACCGAAGACGCAATTGTACTCCCGGAGTCTATACAGCCAAGGCAATCAGAAACGAGTCTCAGAAGGTCGGTCAAGTGACGTCGTACAGGAGTGCTAGTACACTTGTGGTAAGATGCCTTTCCAAAAATTCAGCCGGACCACTATCGGCTTTCACGAGAAAAGAAACTGGCGGGTGACAAGCTCCGGAAGCGAATAAAATTCCAGAAAGCGCCAAGCTATAACAAAGAAAAGCAAGCCGATCTTCACGTCACACGAGTCGGCGTTCGGGGGTTCAAGCCGGCTCCAAGCGACACAAACAAGTCGCTACCAGCCGGGTATCGAAGTAAAGCTACAAACACAAGCAAGAGCCAGCCACTTTGTGAGCCAGCCGCACCTCACGTATCGTGCGACACCACAAAGGTCTACCACTCTTCGAGAAGCAAGCTCTAGGTTCCAGTCAAGACAAATGACTCCAACAACTAGCAGCTAGAGGGCCCATAACTTGTCAAAGTTGAGGGGGCAATAAGGAATGCTTACACTCGGTGAGTGACACTGCATGTCATCTCACCCTCAGCAAGTGCCTAGCACTTGCCTATCACAGGACACGCACTCACCTTGTGGTGAGCACACGCCAACATATATTCTGAGCCTTTAGATGATATCTAACGCTCAGCAACTTGCCACCATCAGCAACCTAATCCTCTCTATTGTTGATTGGCTTATCATCTCATAGTGCTGAGTCACAGCCGTACTATCACGATGCTACTTGACCAACATTGCTGTGTAGCAACTTGATTATCACACAAAACCATGTCTCGCAACAGGGCCCGGGTCTCTTTGACCATGTACACCTATCGACACACCTAGCTTCACTGTGTGTCGACGTTCCTCGGGAGTTAAAAAAACTGCAAGCAATCGCAGCAATTGCCACAGCCCCCCCGCCTAAGCAGTAACAACGTAATAATTTTGTAATCAAGAAAAAACATATCCAAAATAAATCCACTTGTCGAGAAATGCAAAACTGAACAGCTGCTCGACCTTCACGATGCTCGGCCCGCTCCCACCGAACCGGGGTGGGACGTTGGGCCAGCCTAATCTAGCTCCCGCGTGACTTCGGTCGTGCCGAAGATAGGAGGGGAAAGGCTCGCAAAAAACCCCTCCTCGCGTGGTCGCTCGTCGATCCCGCCGTCCCATCCCGTAAGCCCCGCCAAGGTCGCCGCCGCATCCGCCGACGCGACGGTCCTCCTTGTCGAGGTCCCCCGTCACCTCGAGGGCGGGTGGGGGGGCCAGAGACACACAAACATAGAAAATATGGGCGCTCTTGCCTCCGCGCCTAAACTTTCCCCGCTCATTTCCCCGGTTTTCCTCTGTATGGTACCCGGGTACCTGTCGGGTAGTCCGGCCTGCGTCCGTACCCTCCCCCCTATGATCGCGCGTCCACCTAGCAGACTTTGTTGAAGTTGGGGCCCCCGCGCTCACCCGGGCCCCCCCGCAAGGGTCTCGTATATCCGGTAGTGGGTGTCGAGAGGGGGGGGGGGGGGGGGGGGGGGGTCAAGTCACCATAGCCGGATCCGTCGGGCCGCGGGTGCACGGAAATTAGTCAAAAACCCTCCGTACGGGGTTTTCCGGCGGAGCCGACCCGGAGGGTCGTCGTCGCTAGATCTTGTCGCTCCTTCCGTCGCGACCGGCCTCCTTGCCGCCCAAGCGTACTCCTCCCCCCGGGAGATGTATCATTTCGGCGTGGCGGCTCGCTAGTGAGCGCCCTACCCTGGTGCTGCTCCCCTACTAGCTCGACGCCGAGGACGGACATTAGTTTAATTTCCCAAAAGCCCTCCGTACAGTGCATTCCGGCGGCGGCTGATCCTAAGGATCGCCGCCGCCTCACATAGCCGCTCCTCCGCCTGCGACCGGCCGCCGGCCTGCGCCATGTCTTGCCTCACCCCCTGGGAAGTGTCGATTGGCACATGGCTAGTCGGCGGCTAGCGAGCGCCCTTTCCTGGCGCTGCTTCCCGGTTGGCCACCACCAAATCCAACACCCGCCTCCCACCGCTGATCCGGCCGTACCCTCCCCGCCATCAAACGCTCTTGTGGTACATGTCCCCCCCCCTCGAAGTAGGACTGTACTCAGTAGTATTTGTATGCGAAAAACATATCGGACGGACCGAGCGGGAGATCTTGGTGCCGGTATCGCACAGAAATCATTTTTTCAAAAGCCCTATGTACATGGCTTTCCCGACAGCTGTCGATCCCGCGGATCGAGCTGTCGGCCCTCTTAGCCCCCTACCGTGCTAGGCCTGGCACGGCTACGGGGTTTCCAGCGCCCACCACGGGGAGGTGAGGGGATGCCGACGGGCATGCGAGCGCACCCCCCTCAGGGGCCGCCGCCGCTGCGCCGCCGGCAGGCGCCACCATTCCGACACTCTTAATACATCAACTCCCCATACACCCACCACCTCTACACCCTTCCCAACAATGCAAACACCTTCCTACCCCCCGACCAACACACAGGCCACCCCACCCCCACCCCATTCGGCACACGCTAGATGGTCGACTTCTACCTCGTCGCCAACCCCCTCGCACTCTCCGCGCAGCCATGACCGCCCTCCACAACACACTCGAATCGATCTACAACACACACCTCCCCATCCCCACCATCACCAAACCTCCCCCACACCTCTTCGACACTTACTCGCTCCACTCTGCAGGCATCTTCCATCTCCCCCCCAACCCCACCCACCCCCTTACTTATCCCCTCCCGGAACGCACGAAACTAACATACTCCCCCACTAGAGGAGAACTTGCTTGGAACTAGCATGACTTCGTGTACACATACGGCTCCAAGAAGGGCGGCCCCTCCCCCCTTGGCGCAGCCGCCACCCACCCCGCCTCGGACACCCGCATCAAAATTCTGGTGACCTCCACCCCTCCCTCACACACCATCAATTGCGCTGAATTAGCATGCATTGACATAGGCCTCCAACTAGGCCACACCCACCTCCTTAAAGACAATGCGTGCTCCCTCCGCCTCATATAAGGCTACTTGAACTGCCCATCCGCTTACAAACGCAACATCCACCGAGACACGCTCCTCTCCATCACGCACACCCTCAAAACCCGCTGCGACGCAGGCATCCGCACACACCTCGGCAAAATTAAGGCACACAACCACTCGCTAGGAAACGACCTCGCTGACACACTAGCTAACCAAGCAGCATTCGGACGCCCACCCGACACTACATACACCACAGGTTCAGACGTGTCGATAGGCCACTGGACTTGACCATACACCCTCACCCCATAAACCCTAGGGAACCCATACCCTATAGAATATAGATACACCAACCTCAAAACTGACGCTCACACTCACAGCACCAAACACACACACACACCCCTCTCACAAACATCCAAACACGGTGCCCTCCTCGCCCGCGCCGCGGAGGACGGAGCCGACTTCACATTCCACAAAAAATACAAAACACTCACCAACACTCAATTCACCCATAAGCAAGAATTCATGTGGGGAGTCCACAACACCCGCCTCCTCACACACAACCCCACCATGCGCTGCCCCATGTGTGGCCAATTCACCAGCAACGGCCACATGGCCGGTAACTGCCCCACCATGTGCGGCCTAAGACAGGACCGCCACAACAACACGCAACAACTTCTACTCTCTCTCATGGAACGCCACAACGGCGGACGATGGGAGACCATCACTGCAGACTTCGGTAACAAACCCATCAAATCATTCACATCCCCCACACCCACCCACACATGGCTTGACTGTCACCCCCCTTACCCCACCCACATGCCCACCCGCCTTGTTGCTGCTGACAAAGGCCTCTCGCCAGACTCCCTAACCTCGTGCCCCGCCATCCTCCCCACCGAGATCCCCCCCCCCCCCCCCCCCCCCCCCCCCCCCCCCACGGTGCGACCCCCGGCACACAAATCTGACTTTATTCGCTTCCTCGAGCCTCGATACGTAGGTCACGGAAACGGTCGCCGCCGATACTCATCAATCAAAAAGATTCAGACATGATAGTGAAAGTACTGCAACCTCTCCCAAACAACCTCTCCCAAACAACCCAACTCATTCGTGCCAAATACACCCCCCTCGCCAATGCCATCCGCAACCACTGGCCAGGTACCGAGGTTGAGATCCTCCCCATTGTCATGAGCCTTAAGGGTACACCGCACTCATCTACCATTACGAGTCTCACCTCTCTACTCACCCTCCGCACCGACCCTCTTGACAAACTCATCTCGAAAGCGCGACTCGACACGCCCCGCATCCTTGCACAACTCCACACACACACACTGTCCAATGGCTACACCATCTCCTCCTTATATACCGCATCAAATCCCGCACGACCTCTCGCCGCGCCTCCACAAACTGCACCTTCGCACGCCCCTAATTGCATGCCGCCACCACCTCGCATCGCACACTCCCCGGGGGGGAGTAAAACCCCCGACCACCTTTTGGAGATGTTGGATTTAGGTGGTTAACGGTCTAGCCCTGACTTGTAAGTTTAATGTACGGCATAGTTGGGAGGGCCCAGAGACATGAACCGGCGCATACGGAAATTGTTGTAAACCGGCGCATGCGGTGGATTTTGTAAACAATTACAATTTTCAAATTAGACTGACATGGTTGTGTCGGAGGTATTCTTACACGCACGGCAAAAGAGAGAGACCTTAGACACCTTGCTAGACCGCTAGAGTCTATATGCCGTTTGCGTGACCTATGCTCGCACAAAAGGCATAAGGTGGTCTAACGTTGTGTGCGGCCCGTCACATATAGGGGGTAAGTTTTACTAAGGCAGCGCATGTAATAGCTAGCTTGGACGGTTAGACTCGCGAAGCGTCACGGCGCAACGCTTGCTAATCTAGCCCCCGAATAATTCAAACCTCTATAATTTAAGAGTATGACCAATAACTAATGTCGCCTTGCATACATACTCGTACCCCTACTCATGACGTAAGAGGCAACCAACAACCAACAGCCATCAATAACTGATTCCCATGCTTCATGTGTTGGGCCCATTACTACATTGATACGGGTGGGCCCACTTTTAACCTATTGCCACAATACGACACGGCCATTCCCGCGGGGGCCGTTGCATGGTTACACATTGTTATTCAATTTCGCATGCGTGTATTGCCCACAGCCCGCCGCCTAGCCCGCATTCATACCATGCCTAGACGTTTACTCCATAATTGTCCTGCATGCGGCGGGGATGTGCCTGAATCTATGAAATTATGTTGCTTGAATGCCCACGGTGGGAGTGCCACCGTCATAATTTTGGGACACTAGCCCAAGAGTTTAATGGTTTTGTACGTCAATTCGCCACCTCCACTTACGATATAAGTGCCTTGCTTTTAAGCGGTGTTGCCCATTCCCTTCACGGCACCATTCATTTTACATGAAACGGGAGCATTTATAAATTTAAATTTGTTTACAACTATGCCGATAGATTGGACCGGCTGCTGTCTATCGGCCGTCTACAGCTCAGCCGTATAGTAGTATAGCTTCTAGACTGGCTGAAAAATCCGGCGTTGTAGCTATTACGCCCGTACCCTCCTCACGTCCCCCCAAATAACAGTGGGCCCACCCGTATCATTCGCACGCAGGACGGTAGCCACTTTCGTGTCCATGCGTACGTTTCCGATCCCCGTTGGGAGAACTAAGGGAAATCCGCGGGGTAAGGCATGGTAGTAACCTCTACGTCGGGTACGGACATTGTTTTCGTTTCCGAAAAAACCCTCCGTACATAGCTTTCCGGCGGCGCATGATCCTAAGGATCGCCGCCGCCTCACCTAGCCGCTGCTCCGTTTGCGACCGACCTCACGCTTGTTTCACGTCGTGCCTCGGCCCCCCAGAAGGCTCGACTCGCGCAAGGCTGGGTGCCCCTTTGTTGACGCTTCTTCCCGGCTGACTATCGCCAACTCCAACGCCCGCGTCCCACCGCTTATCCGACCGTACCCTTCTCGCCACCACAATGTCCCGAGGTACATGCCCCACCCCCCCAAAATATAACTGTATCAAGGAGTATCTGACCATGAAAAAACATATCGGACGGGCCGAGATGGAGATCTTGGCGCCGGTATTGCACTGAAATTATGTATTCAAAAGCCCTATGTACATGGCTTTCCCGACAGCTGCTCATCCCGCGGATCGCGTTGTCGCCCCTCTCAACCCCCTACCGTGCCAAGCCTGACACGGCTACGGGGAATTTAGCGCCCACCATGGGGAGGTGAGGGGATGGCGACGGGCATGCGAGCGCACCCCTCTCCGGGGCCGTTGCGCCGCCGCTGCGCCGCCGGCGGGCGCCAATTTTTTCTAGTTATGGCGCCTAGCTCTCCCTCATATTGCCTTCTTTGGGGTTCATAATAGATCGCACCCCCGAAATCTTTTGCTCCGTGACATGGGCCTTGTTCCTTCCCGCATTACTCGAATTGGCCGACGCCCGGACGGGTTGCGCGGGGACTTAGAAAAAAGCCCTAAACTATTTACCGGGGAAATGAGCGGGAAAACTTTAGGCGCGGAGGCAAGAGCTCCGGCTTTTCCCTCTATATGTGTGCCTTGGTCCCCCCTACTTGCCCTCGAGGCGACGGGGGACCTCGACAAGGAGGAACGTCGCGCCGGTAGGAGCGGCAACGACCATTGGGCGGGGGTTACGGGATTCAACGGCGGGATCAACGAGCGACTACGTGAGGAAGGGCTTTCCGCTAGCCTCTTCCCTCCTCTTTTCGGCAAGACCGAGGTCATGCGGGAGCTAGATTAGGTTGGCCCGTCGTCCCTCCCGAACGCCGATCGGCCTAAGTAGGCCGGTCGGCACCCCGGTTCGGTGGGAGCGGGCCGTGCATCGTGAAGGTCGAGCAACAATTTAGTTATGTATTTCTTGACAAGTGGATTTATTTTTAAGACGTGGTTTTCTTGATTACAAAAAATATAATGATGTTACTGCTCAGGCATGGGGTTGTGGCAAATGCTGCGGTTGCTAACAGTTTCTTAAACCCCGAGAAACGTCGGCCCACATTGCATATAAGTGTGTCGATAGGTGTACCTGGTCGAAGAGTACCCGGTCTAAACTTTGCTCGTAAATCCTGTATGTATGGGTGGGTTATAGAGGGCCGATAGACAACAGCCGGTCCAATTTGCTGGTGTTGTTGTAAATAATTTCAATTTCAATTGCATGTATTGAAAGGTTTTCAGTTGGTGAAACTCCAACACTAGCCTCGTTGTGGGGTTAGCGCAATACGGTACGGTTATCGTGCAATGGTACATTGTGCACTCACACGAGCGTCGCCTACCCGGGAGCATGATCGATGATGAGCATTTCAAGGTTTGTTTTGAACTTCTACTCTTAATCGTGCTTGCAAAACGCCGCATGTAGAGCGTGCTGGTGGGGGTTTATCTGCCAGTCCCATATCCCGGGGGCGCAAAAAAGAAAAAGAAAACAGCCACCACGTTCATTGCTTGCTACCCCGTACTGTTGCAGCGATTTGTAATCCTTTGCAGTTGCCTCCTCTCACGTGTCCACCCAATGTCATTGTTCAAATTCCTCACACGAAAAAGAAGTGGAAAATATCACTTAATTTTCAATTTCCTCCCTTTCACGTACCTTTCCTCCCTTGGTTAAATTCCCAGTAGCATAACTAAGGTCCTTAATGGTGAGTTCGTCGACCACCACCTTCTCACGAGCGATATGAGGCGACATTTTCTCTGTCCGTGCTCGTGTTGTTCTTCTTGTAATCCATTTACCGAGGTGACATTGGGTGGTTTCCGCCACTGCTTTTTTTCCAACCTCAAGGATTGTCCTGACCCCGGAGTTGTGCCCCTACCACTAGCGTCAGTGTGTAGTTCATATCGCCGAGAGTGTCCTAGCTACTGGTTATGTCGTCGACGGAGGAACAGGAGTCGCCCGGCGTCGGGTTGAGGGAGTTGCCTACAAGCTTACTCGACCGCCTCCTCGGCTTTCTTCCACTGCGCGACGCCGTCGCGTGTGCTCTGACCTGTGCGCGGTTGGAGGAAGTCGTCCGCGGGGCAGAACCGTTCTGGCACCATGTCGCGCAACGGCTCTTCTTCCACCCAGCCGGCAGCGCCCCCGATGTCCGCGAAACGCTCGAGAACAGTGCCGGGTGCGAGGGAACACCGAGAGCAGCCACCGTCCGGCACCCACCACTCGGCCTCCCGACATGGCGGGCCTACGTCACGCTGCTACAGCACCAGGTGACCGACACAACCTCTGTCACCCTTACCCGGAATACCCTGCCGCACTCGGGCCCCCTTCGACCTTGTATCCTCCGGGGTGACACCATCACGAGGCTGCTCGGTGATGTTCACGAAGCGCTCTCAGTGGGTCTGAGGGGGGTGTGGCCATTTGCCGAACACGCAACTTGCAGCGCGCCGTCTCCCTCGCCGATGCAGTCGAGGTGACACGCACGTCAGAGGCAGAATCCTGTGTCAGGATCAACCGGGGCAAGCCCACGCCCGTCACCCAGGCAAGCCTTACTGTTGACCCCATTCACTTTGCTTGGAAAGAGTGCGGCACGGGCGGGTATGGAGGTTTGAGAGGACATACCGCAATGAGTGTGGCACTGAGAGTGTGGTAACGGATGGGACATGGACACATTAGCGAAGGTGCGCAGAGGGTTGTGTTAGCTGCTGTCTGGACGGTGATGATGACTGGTGGCATGTGGGTGGTTGATTGCAGGGTGTGGGGGCTGAGGGAGGGCCAGACGTGCGGGGCTTGGGGCAGCTGGCCATCAGCACCATCGAGTGGCGCCACTTGATTGCGTGCGTCGCGGTGAACGAGGCTAGGGAGTTGCTGCTGTGGCGCATGAGTGGCCCTGCGGTGCTGGATGCCAACAGTGGCAGCACTCCCGTCTGCGCTTCGCCGCACAAATCGTTCGCAGATTACAAAGCGCCATTCAAGGTCGGAGTTTTGCCGTTCGGGTGTCACTCCCTACTCGCCAGTATAGCCATTCCTTAATTAAGCTACTGCTGGCTAGCTGACCTGGCCGCACTGCACGTCTGCTATGTAGGGGATGGGCACGGTGGCGTGCTGTCATTTCGACCGGCTACACACATACGTCATAACTGAGGTCTGTGGTGTGTGCGTATGTATGTGCGCGCGCGCGCACGTGTGTGTGTGTGTGTATGTATGCGTGTGTGTATGTATGTGTGTGTGTGTGTGTGCGTATGTATGTGTGTGTGTGTGTGTGTGTGTGTGTGTGTGTGTGTGTGTGTGTGTGTGTGTGTGTGTGTGTGTGTGATATCCTTCGCCTGTGTAACGGGAGAATGAGCGTCCTTGGTGACACTTCTCTGGGATATTTCGTGATGTAGGCACACTGATTGGGAGGTGTGGTTGGCCTGGTGCAGCGCAACGAGCTCTTCATCGCGAACCACAATGGCATGCTGGGCGTGGTGTTCCCCAGTGTGAGCTTCCAACATAAGCAGCTACCCTTTGCCGTAGCTCAGGTCGCAACCTGCTCGCCCGTCCTCCGCCACTACGTGCGCGCACCTTCCCACCTCAAGGTCGTCACTGCTCTTATCATGCTAGCGCTTGACGGTGAGGGGAGGCTTTGGGTGTGGGGCTGGGCTGATCTGGAGCTACAAGACAATTTGGCAGCTTTCGGGATGGGACGCAATCCCCGTCAAGGCCTCCGCGTGGATGACGATGGCTCCATCACCGTGGTGCACCCGATGGAGCTCATACTCCCCCTTGAGGTGCTTCCCTTTTCCTCCATGTCGGTGCCCTTTCACGTCCCTGCACTCCTCTTGACATAATAGATTTATTCATAATTGGTTTTGTGTTAATAACATGATTTTTTCCATGCGGCGCAGGGAAGAGAGAAGGTGGTGTCGGTTGGCTCTGGTGAGCGCCACTTTTTGGCTGTCACAAGCTTGGGGCGAATCTTCAGTTGGGGTGCTAATCAGTACGGCCAGTGTGGAAGCAGCAGCAATCTAGAAGGTCGCTACCCCCTCCCTCTCCTCTTGTGTTTGCTACTCTTTTCATTAATTTCCACTTTTTGACGACGTTTTTTTAATTCTCCTTTGCTATAAGTAGCTCTCCCTAGCGAATATTAATGCACTTTCAGTTCACACACAGAAACAAACACACACACACACACACACACACACACACAAGGACACGTACACACACATATTCACCGATACCCAAACACCCTGCACATACATACACGCGCACATTCACATTCTCGTTACCATTGTACACCAAAGTCAATGGACGCATGTACATCATTCGCATAGGCAACAAAGCGAGCAAACGAAGAGTTACGCAAACAAACAAAAAGCAATCGAAGCGACAGTCAGGCAGATGCACCTGATACGCACATGATACATACAAGCATGCACATTCGGCACGCTGACTAGTTCCCCCGAGCAAGCAATGGCAGACAACCCGCATATTTTCATACATGCATACATACTCACATAATTTCATATTTGCCAACTCAAACCCGACACCCTAGAACGCATGGCGCATATAGCACGCATAGACCGCGCACAGGCACACACATAGAATCACGCACACACACACACACACACGCACACACACACACACACACACACACACACACACACACACACACACACACACACACACACACACGCACACACAGACGCACACACAGACGCACACACACACACACACACACACACAATAATGCATGTTCATACTATTCACACTCTTGCACAGACAACGCATGCACATTATTTACTCACAAGACACCCAACACGTACACGGCCTTCGACACAGGCCTCCTGAGCCTACAAATAATGACTTCTGGGCTGCGGATGCAGTCACATGCAGCATGCACACACAGAGAAATATCCATGCAAACAGCCATTCCGATACAACCCACGCATAGAAACAACACATACATACCTAGCACACCCAACAGCCACACAATAAGCACACACTAAACTATGGATAGGTGCTCACACATTACCCCCCCCCCCCCCCCCCAAACACACACACACACACACACACACACACACACACACACAAACACACACGCGCACACACACAACACACTCGTATATCATGTATGCTCGAAACGAATACACGAACATGCGAACACGCAAGTGGGAATTTGTGCCTTACAATTACGCATGACAGATACACTTTGCACAATCTTACGCACATCCAACACGTACACTCTCAACTACGCGAAATTGGCCCGGCAGCACACGCAGCGCACACGAATGCCTACATTTTGAACACACACTCACATTTGAACTCACCCACTCGCTTTCCGACAGCGTTCTCGACAAAGGGAGCATCTGCAATGCTGATCGTTCGTTGGTGGCCCTGAAAGTAGTGTGTGTGTGTGTGTGTGTGTGTGTGTGTGTGTGTGTGTGTGTGTGTGTGTGTGTGTGCGAATCCAGGTGGGGCTTTTACGGCCCACACTTTTATCCCGACGGAAGTTAGAGGGCTGCCAGAAGGTTCCTTCTTCGTAAAAGCTGTCGCCGGACGTCACCACAGCGTTGCCCTCACCAACAAGGGTGTGTACCAGTGAACTAAATTGTGGTTACTCCCAATGCCTGGCCGCGTTTGTTGCGATGTGGGTGTGCGGGGCTCACTGGCCGGGTTGCTGCACATTTTGATTGTGTTTTCGATTACAGGAGCAGTGATAGCCTTTGGGTCGCTGTCCGGGCCCGAAGACGAACGTCCACGCGCTGACCACCTACCAACGAAGGTGGATCTCCGAATCAACGGCGACTGCGGTGTTGGTATGCCCTTCACTCTGTAGTATTGCCTTGCTTATCCCCCGCGCCCCCCTCAAGCCCTCTGATGGATATGGCAGCTATCGCGTATCATGCTTTCCTTTGCTGATCGGATTGGCTTTTGTGATGCCTACATAGGAGTTGTAGTTGACCTTGCTGCAGATAACTACGGCACGGTCTTAATTCTAGCAAATGGTGAGCAATATATGATGGAGAATGGAAGGTGAGACCCCGTCTGCGATCAGTAATCTGTGATAGTGACACATGCCGCGCTCTTTTAACGTGCCTCTCACTCGACATGCCATGATGCTGACAGTGTCTCGCCTCTTCCTTTCCACGTCGTGTGATGTTTGAAGAGTTTGCTTAAGGGGGCTGGAATGCGGTGGGGGCGGTGAAGGCACTGACGAAAGGCCTTCATCCACCGTCTGTCTAGCTGCAGCAACGGCGGGATTAGCAGACAAGTTTCAGGTAATTTGACCCACTGCGCCCCAGCTCTGGGCGTAAATAATTGACTTCATAGCATAAGCATGATTCGCAGCTGCTGTGTGCTTGCAGGTGACTGTTTCCATTGAGGTTTCGCGCAGCATAGCGGAGCGCGTAGGGCTTCTCCCAGCAGTTGGAGCGTCCACACTCACGCTTGCACCGGGGTCGATCTCTCACTACCTTGGTCGCCACTTTTCGTCCGATGACATTGCCAATTTTCAGGCCGCGGATGAGTAAAGCTGCTTCCTTAATATTAATGCTCATTAGATGCTTTAGCGACAACGACAGGCAAACGGGCGGCGCGGCGGGAGTGTTGTTTATTCGGGTGACGTTTTTAAAGGTTTAACCCCAAGGATTTGAACGAATAATGTATTGAATAAGCATTTTGCGCCCAAAAGGAGGATGTATTTGGCCATTGCGCTTCCGTCCGCACGTGATTAGTTTATTTCACTCTTACCCTCGCGTTTCTCGCCAACTTCGAATTCATTCCGCCGGCGCGGAAAAACCCGCTTTCTAAACTCTGTTCGAGTTCGTTATTACATTCGGTCTCACCAACTCACCTCCGCCACGTCCACACCCCCCTCCGGGGTCGCTGCCGCTGCGCCGGCGGCGGCGTCTATATGGTTATATTCTGCAAAATTTCTAAAGCTTGTGCGACAGATCTACGCAGAACGGTGGAGTTGATTTGCACCGCTACATGTAGTAGTATTTGATTTTTTTTTCACAACCATACCGAGTTAACGGTTGCCATCTATGGGCGTTCCCTTGGTGTGTCATCTCGGTCTTACGATTGTTGGGGTTTGCGCCGTGAACCTCCTATTCCAGCCTCTCTATGGCAATAACTACACCGTCACAATCTTACCCGTAAAGAATTCCGAATCTTCCAATTTTTTTAGTAGACAAGTATGAAAATAAAGTGTCTCTAATCTCCACGATGCGCGGCCCGCTCTTGCCGTTGCGAGGGCGCTAATCAACCAAACTTGTCAGCATGCGCTTGTCGAGTCGGGCCTACCCGACCTTACCCTTGTGCGACTCCGGTCCTGCCGGAGCTAGGTGGTTAAGGCATGCGAAAAAATCCTCGCTGAGGTCCTCGACGGTCCCATCTCGATCAACGGACACCCTTGTCCGAGATAACCGATGCTCCTCCCGTCGCAGCCCGCCTCCTAGCATAGACTTTTCTTCCCTTGCGGGGGCTGAGAAGGAAAGGAAGTCCATAGCTTCAAACGGTGTGTGGCTAACACTCATGCCGCCGCGGTAGAGTTTCTCCCTTCGGCGCCCGCCGGCAGCGTAGCGGCGGCGGCCCCCGAGGGGGGTGCGCTCGCATGCCCGTCGGCACCGACCTACGCCACCACGCGGTGGGCGATAGTAACCATGGAGCCGTACCATGCCAGGCGCGGTAGGGGGGTAATCGTGGTACCGGTAGCCGCGATCCGCGTGATCAACAACTGTCGGGAAGCCTTGTACAAAGGGTTTTGGAAAATCATAAAATCACTACTCCATCATTAAGATCTCCCGCTCGGCCGGCTCGATATGATTTTCGCTGTTACATACTCCTCATATACCGTTGTATTTGGGGGGATGGGGTATGTATATGTTATGAAAATTTTTGGGCGAGGAGGGTACGGACAGATCAACGGTGAGTTGAGGGTGTTGGAGCTCGCGGCGGACAACCGGGAAGCACCGCTAGGGAAGGGCGCTCGCTACGCGTCGACCGGCATGTTGACGTCGAGCTGGCCCAAAGGCGGGCAGCACGACACCATCAGGTAGGAGGACTCTCACGACGGGAGGAGCGGCGGGGTTATCTTCCGGATAAATCGCCGCCGGAGAACTTTGTGCGGAGGGTTCGAATAATTTCCGCACCCCCGCGGATCCGGCAATGGTGACCATGCCCCACCGCTACACACTATCGACATGCACACTCAAAATTAGAGAGTGCGAGCCGGGTCAGCGAGGAGGCTCGCACTCGAAACAAGGGTGCTTGACGGACGCGCGATCGGTGGGTGGAGGGTACGATCGATGGCTGATTTTCCGGACAAGTACCCGGGTACCAGACAGAAAAAGCCGGGGAAATGGCCGGGAAAACTTTTCAGCGCGGCGGCATGAGCGCTAGCTTTTTCGATGTGGTAGTCTCGCCCCCCCCACATGCCCTCGAGGTGACGGGTTACCTCGACTAGGAGGAAAGTCGCGACGGGAGGAGCAGCTACGACCTTGGGGCGGGGTTTACGGGATGCGACGGCGGGATCGGCGAGCGACCGCGTGAGGAGGGGCTTTTCGCGAGCCTTTCCCCTCCTTTGTCCGGCAAGACCGAAGTCACGCGGGAGCTAGATCATGCTGGCCCGTCACCCCTCTCGAACGACACCTTAGATCGGCGGGAGCGGGCCGTGCATCGTGAAGGCCGAGAGGGCCACTTACATTTCGCATTTCTTGACAAGTGGCTCTATTTCTTTGTAGATTTGCTTTCCTTGATTGCAAAATTGTCTTTGTTGTTACGGCTTAGGCGGGGGGACTGTGGCCATTACTGCGGTTGTTCACAGTTTTTAACATCCGAGGAACGTTGGCACACATTGCAGATAGGTGTGTCGACTCTCGATAGGTGTATATGGTTGAAGAGTACCCCGCCTAATCTTTGGTTGAAGTGTCATAAATGGCTGAGCATCTCATGGCCGTTAAACAACAGCCGATCTATTTTCTTGGTACTATTGTAAAAGTCATTTTCAATTTTTTCCCCGTCCCCGGTCTGTCTCCGTATGTCTTCCAAAGCTTGTCGGATCGCGTCGTGTCCGCTGTGGAATGAGAAGTCAGCACAAGTGGCGGCAGCTCTCACGAGGAGGGCGCCGTGCTTGGTGGTGAGGGCGTCGGATTTGAGATTGGTGTATCGGTAAGATGTTGGGTCGCCTTGAGGTTGGGTAATGAGTGTGTTTGGCCATGTCCACGTGCTAATGGACACTTCTTGACATATAGTGTAAGTGGTGTCGGTTGGGTGACCGTCAGCTACATGATTGGCGAGTGCGTCGGCAATGGTTGTTATATAGGGAACGGTTATGGGGAACTGATTTTGCCGAGATGGGTGCGGATGCCTGAGGTGCAGCGGAGCATGAGTGCGTTTGTGATTAATACAAGTGTGTCAGGTGGATGCGGTGCATGTAGGCGGCGGGGCACTGCATGAACCCTTGAATAAGGCTAAGTAGGCATGCGTGGACTTTTAAGATGTGTAACTTCCCGAGTTATAGGCCTATGTCTATACCTGCAAGTTCCGCGTGGTTAATGGTGTGGGAAGATGGGGCGGAATTTACTATGACTCTTACGTGAGTGTCGGTGGCATGGTGGGTGGCTGATGCTCCGAGTTGTGCGGAGCCTCCCTATTTGGAGCCGATATTGTACACCATGTCCTGCCATTTCCAAGCAAGAACGCCGTTTATGGGGGTATACATTAGAGTCGAGTGATCGGGGGGGGGGGGGGGGGGGGGGGGGGGGGGGGGGGAATAAATAAGGGGTAGGTAGTATATGCCGGCGGACTGTGGGTTGTAGGAGTCGAAGATATGGGGGGGGTGGCGTGTCAAAGGAAGTAAAGGTGAGATGTATGTCATGCATTGACTCTAAAGTGTTGTGGAGGGCTGTAAAAGCGGGATGGGAGGGGAGGAAGGACATGGCCATGGTGTTAGCGACGAAGCCGACGAGGTGGATGTCGACTTCCCATCGCCTGCCGAATGGGGTGAGGGTGGGGGTGCCGGTGTGCTAATCCGGGGGGGGGGGTGTTAGCGTCATTGGGGAGGGTGCACATGTGTTGAGAGCATGGCGAGTCGGTGTGTTTGGAGTGTCGATATGGTGTGTATTCCCAGCGGGGAAGGATGAGGAGTGTGGCGCCGGAGGAGTGGGTGGAGTTGGAGTGAGCACTTGCGATGGCGTGTTCAATGGCTCGGCGCATGCATTCGTGGTCGTATTCTGGGTTGGTGCTGTTGGTGCCGTGTCATGTGTGTGGGGCGTGGCTGCCGTTGGATGGGAAGACGGCGGCTGCTGGGTATAATGAGTGGTATGTGTAATAATGTAATGATTTGTTGAGGGGGTCTGAGTAGAGCTCGGTTTGGGTGTTGAATGCTTGTCTAAGGGCAGCGTGAAGAACTTCCCTTGTGGCCTAACGGTTGCGATTCTTGAAACGGAAGTGGGTGAGTGCATTTCCGAGTGAGTTCCGAGTCGGGTGATGAGACGACAAACTTCCTCTTCGAATGCGCGGCGGGTGAGGTTTGGGCGGAAGAGATGGTAGAGGTGTATGATGCGGGGCCCGGAGAGGATGGTGATTCCGTGGCCGTCAGGGTTGCAGACGATGCTTGTGTCGAATAGGGTGGGATAATTGTGTATAGCGATTTTTCCCCCGGGGGGAGCATGTCAAGGTCTGGGTTGATAGGGTGGTGGAAGAAGAAATTGGGATTATTTGTAATATTTACCGGGCTAACTGTTCGGCTCCTGTCTAAGGGCCCACCCAAAACTGCCATTTAGCTCATCTTCCACGTCTGCCTCTTCATATATTTCACCTCAACATGCGGTCACCGTCGCCGGAGCTCATCGCCGTCACCGGAGCTCATCTCCCTCGTCAGCCTCTTAAACACCTTCACTTCGAGTCGGACCAAGGACATGGACATTCGGCTACATGTTGTGCGCGACGCACACCCATCTATGGTGTCATGCGTTGCCACAAGGGCTTGGCCCTTATATCATCATAAAACAAATTAAGATTTGAAATTTGTTTACAACATTATCAACCGGGTCATCTCCCTCGTTAGCCTCATCAATACCTTCACTTCGAGTCGGACCAAGGACATGAACATTCGGCTACATGTTGTGCGCGACGCACACCTATCTATCCTGTCATGCGTTGCCACAAGGGCTTGGCCCTTATATCATCATTAAACAATTTAAGATTTGAAAATTCTTTACAACATTATCAACCGGGTCAACTGTCCGGTATGCTATCTAAGGGCCCACCTAGAGCTACCATTTCGGTCCTATGATCATGGTTCAAGGCCGGATGCCCTATTCCTAGATTTTCCTCGGGACTACATATCGCAACCTCAAAAATGACATTTTGAGTATCTAGATTTAAACCCTGACGATACCGGTATTTCGAAGATAGAAATTACGGGATGTACATTCATTAGATAGTCTAAACATGCTTTCCAGCTCATAGAAATAGTCTGCTATGTGAGACACTATTCTTTGCAATTCACTTCCTTGTTTCCCCGACGAGAATCAAAAGTCTCGGCCTCTATCTGCATTGCACACCCAACAATTTTTACTATGTAGCTTAGACATGGGAGGGTTGTGCAATTGTTGTTGTCTGCCTCCATGCTCCGAGGGCGTGGGCTTATGTGCATGTTTTCTTTTCTATTGTGCTGGTGGATCCACATCTTTCTTTAATAGTTCATATAGAAGGGGGGTAATGCGATCGTTGCTAGTGGAACGAGCCCACGAGGAAGAGTACTATCTATATACTTTTTTTTTTTTTTGCTTGGTGGTTATCACGAATGCACGCGACGCGCCATGGAACATGCAATCACTAGCGCCCACTACACAGCCACGCTGCCCACGCATTACCCCAGCGCCACCATTCTCATACTCCCCCGATGGGAGCACACGCCATACCGCCACTCCAAATACATCACCTCACCATACACGCATCACCAGTACACCCTCCTCAACGACGCAAACACCTTCCTACCCCCGGACCAACACACATGCATCCCTACCCCCAAACCATTCGGCACACGCGGGATGATGGACATCTACCTCGTCGCCAACTTCCTCGCCCTATCCAGTCTGCCCTCGCACACAACCGTGACCACCCTCCACAACACACTCGAGTCCATCTCCAACACCCACCATCCAAACCCCTCTATCAACACTCTAACCCCGTCCCACTTCACCAGCTACTCTCCACACTCATGAGGCATCTATCACCGACCCCCCAACCCCACCCACCCCATCACCGACCCCCCCCCCCCCCCCCCCCCCCCCACAACGCACATCACTAACATACTCCCCTCACCAGCGGAGTTTTTGCTTGGAATTTGCAGGACTTTGTGTACACCGACGGCTCCAAGATGGGAGGCTCCTCCCGCCTTGGTTCGACTGCCACCCACCCCACCTCGGACACACGCGTCAAAATCCTGGTGACCTCCACCCCCCCTCTCACACCGTCAATCGTGTGGAACTCGCGGGCATCGATGTCGGCCTACAACTTGACCACACCCACCTCTTTACAGACAGTGCGTGCTCCCTCCGGCTTATCCAATTGAAATTGAAATTGAAATTGTTTACCACATGTACCGTATGCGCCGGTTCACAACATGAATCGCATGCGCCGGTTGCTGTCTTTTGGCCCTTCCAACAATGCCATTCAGAAAACTTACAAGTCAGGGCCAGACCGTTAACCGCCTAAGTCCAACCTCTCCAAAATATGCTGGGGGTTTTTACTCCCCCCCCCGGGGAGTGTGCGCGCATGGTAGAGGCGGCGTGCAGTTGGGGCCGTGCGTAAGTGCGGTGTGTGGAGGCGCGACGAGTGGTTGTGCGGGACTTGATGCAGTATATGAGTAGGAGATGATGCAGCCATTGGACAGTGTGCGTGTGGAGTTGAGCAATGATGCGTGATGTGTTAAGGCGTGCTTTCGAGATGAGTTTGTCGGGGGGGTCAGTGCGGAAGGTGAGTAGAGAGGTGAGACTTGTGATGGTGGATGAGTGCGGTGTACCCTTGCGGCTCATGACGATGGGAAGGATGCCGATTTCGGTTCCTGGCCAGTGCCGGTAGATGGCATTGGCGAGGGGGTGTACTTGGCGCGAATCAATTGAGCGATTTGGGAGAGGTTGTGGTCCGTGCAGTATTTCCATTCCCCTAGCTGAATCTGTTCAATCGAGGAGCATCGGCGGCGACCGTTTGTGTGTCCGACGTATCGAGGTTCGAGGAGTCGGATGAAGTCGGGTTTGTGTGCCGGGGGTCGCAGCGCGGGGGGGGGGAGAATGGGAGGATGGGGGGATGGTGGGAGGATGGCAAGGCACGATGTTAGGAAGTCGGGTGAGAGGCCTTCGTCAGCAGCAACAAGGCGAGTGGGCATGTGGGTAGGGTGAGGGGGATAACAGTCAAGAGGGGTGGGGGTTGGTGTGGGGGATGCGAACGATTTGATGGGTTTGCTACCGAAGTCAGCGGTGATGTTCTCCCATCGGCCTCGGTTGTGGCGTTCCATGAGGGACGGCTTATCTAAGGCTACATGAGTTCCCCCTCCGCTTACCGACACAACATTCACCGCGACACTCTAGAATCCATCACTCACACCCTCGCAACTCGATGCAACTTAGGCATTCGCACCCACCTCGGCAAAATCAAAGCACACAATAACCACTCGATCGGTAATGACCTCGCTGACACCCTCGCTAACCTCGCTAAGTTGCGGACGGACGCCCACCCCACACAACATACACCACGGGTTCATACGTATCGATAAGCCACTGGAGTTGGCCATACACAATCATACCCAAACCCTAGGCGAGCCCATACCCTACAGATACACCAACCTCAAAGCTACCGCACACACATACATCACCAACCACACACATACACCCCTCTCACAAACCACCAAACACGGTGCCCTCCTTGCCCGCTTCAGACGGGGCGGACTTCACCTTCCACAAAAAACACACAACACTCACCCATGCCCAATTCACACACAAGCAAGGATTCATGTGGGGAGTGCACAACACCCGCCTGCTCTCAAACAAACCCACCCTACGTTGCCCCATGTGTGGTCAATTCACCATCAACGGCCATGACTACTTCCCCTATATGTCCGGCCTTAGATAGGACCGACACAACATCGCGCTACATCTCCTCCTCTCCCTGAAATTGAAATTGAAATTGTTTACAACATGTACCGTATGCGCCGGTTTACACCAAACACCGTATGCGCCGGTTGCTGTCTCTGGGCCCTCCCAACTATGCCATACATGGAACTTACAAGTCAGGGCTAGACCGTTAACCACCTAAATCCAACCTCTCCAGGGATTTTCGGGGGTTTTACTCCCCCTTGGGGAGTTGTGCAAGACGAGGCGAGGGCGGCGTGCATTCAGGGGCGTGCGAAGGGGCAATGTGCGGATGCGCGGAGGGAGGTCGTGCGGGATTTGATGCGGTATATGAGGAGGAGATGATGTAGCCATTGGACAGTATGCGTGTGGAGTTGTGCAAGGATGCGAGCTCCTATCCCTTATGGAACGCCACAACGGAGGCCGTTGGTAGACCATCAAAGTTGACTTCAATAACAAACCCATCAAATCATTCACATCACCCACACTCATCCACACAACCCTTGACTGTCACCCCCCCTCACCCCACTCACATGCCCACCCGTCTAGTTGTTGCTGACGAAGGCCTCTCGACCGACTACCTCACCTCATGCCCTGCTATCCTCACTGGCGAGATACTCCCCTCGCTGTTGAGACCCCCGGCACACAAACACGACTTCATCCGGCTCCTCGAACCTAGATCGTCGGCCACACGAACGGACGCCGAAGGTGCTCCTCGATCAAAAAGATTTTGATAGAGGAACGGAAATATTGCAATGGCCACAACCTCTCCCACACCGCACACATGATTCACGACAAATATACCCCCCTCGTCAATGCCATTCGCCAACACTGACCGGGTACTGAAGTCGACATTCTTCCCATAGTCATGAGTCGCACGGGCACACCCCACACATCCACCATTGCTAGCCTCGCCTCCATTCTCACCCTCCGCACCGACCCACATGACAAAACTCATCTCAAAAACCCGTCTCGACACATCACGCATCCTAGCACAACTCCACTTGCACACCGTCCAATGGCTGCACCATCTCCTTCTCATCTACCGCATCAAGTCTCACACGACCACACGACACACCTTCCCTTGTCACACCCACACCCGCCCCTGATTGACATCCGCAACCAACACGCACGACACACTTCGCGGGGGGGGGGAGTAAAACCCCCACCATCATAACTTGGAAAGGTTGGATTTAGGCGGCTAACGGTCTAGCCCTGACTTATAAGTTTCCTACATGGCATAGTTGGGAGGGCCCAGAGACAGCAGCCGGTTTTACCCGGTACATGTTGTAAACAATGTCAATTTCAATTTCAATTTGCTTGGTGGTTTCCACTGCTTTTTTTTTTTTTTTTTTGGTGCAGTACACGTTTTTGCTTACAAGAAGAACCAGATGAGCACGGACAGGGAAAGTGGGAGGGGAAACAAGAGGGCAAGAGTGACAAGAGGATCACGGAATCCAAAGCACAGCAAAAGGAAAGCACTACATTGTGCATAAACCTAGCAGATTATACTAAGGAAACTCTTAAGCCACGCCGAGAATGCAACACTTGGAGGCGACAAGCGGCGCCTCACGCGCCGCTCGAGGAAGCACGGGGACGCTTGCGGCCCATGGCGCGGGTGAAGAGCGCCGTGGCCGGAGAAGGCATCCCAGCCGAGGAAGAAGCGGCCTCCGTGCCGTCCGCAGCGGCGGACAAACCACGCAAGACGTTGTCCGCGTGAGCAACATGGACGGCGAGAGAGACCTTTCGACGCCAGGACGCCAACAGGCCAACTTCCACTGCTTTTTCGTGTAAATAATTTATTTTCGTATATTCATTCCCGGCCTACAGGTAGCGATACCCGTACGGGTATCCATGCTCACTCTCCACAGATTCTACTAGTACAGTTAATACACTCCTCTACAAATGTCCGGACATGCATTATGTTAAACGTAATATAGTCAAGAACACTACGCTCACCTCTCACCACGTCAAGCACGACGACACCCAAGTACCACCCAATTGTAGGAGCCTAGGAGGGCCAGGAAGCAAGCTGTGAGCCGTCATCCGGGGTGGTTAGACCTCTTCTTACAACATGTGTTGTCCGTGGAGTTTGTCGAATTACGGCAATTCCCATGACATTGTTTGAAGTGCACACGCCGTTTTGAGCGCCACGCTTGGGCATTTCTCAAGCACTCATACCAAGCTGCATATTACTCCGTGTTCCACATAACCGTATTTTTGGGGAATTTTTGGAGGGGGTTTGGAGGCGTGGGTGCCGTGTTCAATGCGCGAGGTTTGGTTTACGGGTGTGTGAATAGAGCACGGAAGTTCACGCCGCAGGCACGGGTGATGTTTCTGGAAAGCACGCGAGCAAAAAGGCACATGACGCAGGTTTGGATAAACACTGCACGCTGTAAACATTTGAGGGGAATTGGCTTAGGGGAGGGGTGAGGTGCAACTTGGCCCTTAGGGACGCATTACGTCGACGGTCGTGTTTGGAATGCTTGGGTATGTGCTTGTGCCAACCACACCCGCCCCACGCGTGGCACACGTCAAGAATTAGGCTCGGAAATCAGTAGAAATGAGGAGTTGGTAAATATGCATCGACAAACCCCGCACGAATCGCCTCATGAAGTGAGCCGAAATCGACGAGTGTTGCTTGGCACTGCGGCTCAGCTTTGCCGGAATAATTCGGAAATTAAAGTAATTCACAGAAAATTTAATTGTGGGTGTTTGAACTCCAAATTAAATGGATGCGACGCGCATTGAAAAGACGCGTCCAACGGTACATGTTTGAAAAAGATTTAAGCGGATATGAGTAAGTTATGATTGTTAGAACATTGTGGCCGAAAGCGGCTTGCCCTTGGGATGCGCGCATATCGGTGGTAAGTATACATACGCGATTTCGTGCGTTCTCCCCCACAGCGGTCTGCCAAACACCTCCTCCCTCCGTCGCCTATGCATTAATGTTGCGCGACCGTCGCATCATCATTCATATTGCGGCGTTGTGGCGTTGTGCGCCCGTTACTCTTTTCGCCTAACCAGCACGGCGACTATTTGAAAGGGCGTGCCGCACGCCCGCACGGGTGCGGGCGCGATAACCCCAAGTGCACAAGCCCGGCAGTGCTCGAATTCGCCCCCCGTAGCTGTCGGCGCATTCCATCTTGGGCGCCAAAGCATTGCCTAGGATTTCAAAAGATTTGTCAATAAAATCGACGCATGACTACATTTTTACTTGCGAAGGTGCGAAATCTTGTCCGGAATTTCATGGAGGAGTGTATTTACCGTGTCGGAATCAATATATGCCTTTTCCCCTCCCTTTTTTTCCCTGTCCGTGCTCATGTTGTTCTTCTTGTAATCCATTTGAATCAGTGCTGAATCTGCACATGCACGTACAGCGATGATACCGCATACGCGCGAAGGGCGCAACTACTGACGGCAGCGGTGCTGGGGTCGGGAGACACCCCCCGCCGCACAGGCGCGCACGTCGCCTCCCCTCCTCGGGTAGAAGCCAAACTCTCGCGACCCAATGCTGCCAGCGCTACTGTTACCTCTGAGCAGCCCACTTGTGCTGAACATAAGCATCGAGACAGCCTTCTTACTTGACTTGGGAGTGTTACGAGACTTAGTCTGAAATACATGCTGCTGTGGATGATTGATAGCGCCGCAGAAAATATTATTTATTTTTAAATATTGGTGTGCATTCGGATTCGGCGCTGGTATGTATTACAGATATCTGGCGGCGGAAGCAGAGGATGTGTAGTCAATGCGGTATGTCGGCGTTATTAGTGCTTTTCATGATACGGGCTGTCACCGGGAAGGCGTGTGACTTTCTGCCTGAGGGACTAGTTGAAGGCCGAAGTTGGAAGCCTGACGCTGTCAGTAAGGGTGGGAATAACGAGGACGACAGTAAAGCGCCTCTGCTAACCGGAGTGCTCGGGTTCAAGGGCGAGGACGAGCTCTTCAAGCAGTGGAATGCGACGTTCACCACGTGGGTACTTTTCCACTACATCGACACGAATAATTGATTTCGTTATTCCGCACAATTACTTTAGGCCTGGCAGCAGCTTATTTCATTATCACCATCAGGTAGTAGGAGCGATGCGATACAGTCGGGATACGATAAAACTTGCTGGGTTTGGGGGCGAATGCTTATTCGCAGTATTGTACGACGCTATGACGCATATGCATGTTACTGATATCAGTAAAACATCGTTATAGTTATTCTGCCGTTGTTCGAAACTCAAAAGCATTCCAGTCGGTCAAGTTAAATGCCATAATTAAATAAGCTGTCGTCGCTTATTATTGCGCTAGCTGGAAGCGCTTCAGCGTCCTGTTTCCTACTTGGGCAGTGACTGGCTGATGAAAGACTGGATGCTGGGTGATGGGATTATGAGGCCTTGTTTGAGGAGGAAGCGTAGTATAGACGTAGGATGCGCAGATTGCGGGATCGATGGAGAGCGACTACGTTTGCTGACGAGGAAGGATAAGCAGCAGCAGGCGAATATGTGGTCGTCGCGCGTGGTAGCACGCAGTACTACGACTGTCGTAGATGTAGTTATATATGCTCGTGAAAGGTCGCTCGATTATTGTATTGCTGAACGAGGACCGACCGACTGTGTCCATTATTCGAGTTGACAAGTAATCGTAGTATGTGTGCGCTGGGGTCATATGTCATGTTATCATTGATGTCACTAAATGTTTGGTAGGTGCTCCGTATCTTTTGCATATACAAGTGCGTAGGGTGAAGCTATATATGTACTGATTTACGACCTTGGCGGGCCGTGGCCGTGCGTTTATTATAAGTGGGACTTGGGATAATGATAAGGAGCGCAGCAGCAGGCGCAAAAATGATGACATGATAAGAAGCACACCTACGACGTCATCAGTATCAGTAAAATTCATTAGAAGGAAATGGAAGCATGCGACTGAATGGAAGGAAACGAGTGTAGGCGACTGACAGGACATATATATATATACGCGATGCCGGCGCCATCTACATCCACAGGTACCTCACCGAGACGGCGGGCGTCGCGCTTGGCGGACGGCGCTTTCAGCTTGTCTACCTGGATTGGGACTCTGCATATTCAGCGGCGGACGGTAGCTGCGTGGACTTCCTTTTCGTTAACCCGTCACTCTACTCTTGCCTTGAGCTCCAATTTGGGGTAAGCCCGTTGGGTGTTTGTGTTGTAAGTAAATCCAAAGCACTTACTAGCTAGGTTCAGGTATCTCAGATATGGTTGTGAGGCCTCAGTTTTCAGAATCCTACCTAATTCATTGATTTGCTTAATTCTGTGTTTGTCTCTGTGTGTCCTTTTGTGTGTGGGTGTGTGTGTCTGTCTTTATCTGTGTTTATGTGTGTGTGTGTGTGTGTGTGTGTGTGTGTGTGTGTGTGTGTGTGTGTGTGTGTGTGTGTGTGTGCGTTTATGTATGTGTGTGGTGTTTGCGAAATCAAGAGGAAGGCATTGTAAAGACACAGCTATGGGTCTCTAGTAGTAATGATTGATAGCGTAGTTCCAATGAAATTAAGGTTAATGACAGGCAAGGAACGAGGGATACATGATTAGCCCCTGCTTTATTCATAATTTAGACTTAATTGCTGTGATGGATAAATATGCAGCGGCATATTAGGGAAAGACATATTACGGAAAGGCATCTGATAGGCATTGCGCGAGGAAGGATGACAATAATGGGAAAAGCACTTACAGTAAAAAGCAATGGAAACCTCCAATCAAAAGGATGACGTGCTGGACAGTTTGCAAACTCCTCAACTTAATAGTTGTGCTTGGACATATTGGATTATTGCCTTCTGTGTTGACAACATGGTGCATGAAAACATGAGTGCTTGTCATTTAGATAGGCGACTGGCAGATGACTCCACCGTCTGTGTATCCCCCTTGGAAGCCGCGCTACTCAATATGCGACACACATATGAGGTGCCGACACATGTACATCTCTTCGCCCGTGTTCTCTGCTTGCAGGTCACCGCATTTGCTACACTGATCAACTTCCGGAAAAACCACAAGTTGGATAGATTCTATGGCACAATGATCACGCACGCCAACCGGACAGATATCCGAACGCTGGCGGGTACGCGCCCTGTTGCCCCATTTTCCTGAATTCATTCCATTTGCTCAGGAATTCTTAATCCTATGACTGATAATTTATTGACGAGTCGAACTCAATAAGGTTGCTTCCTGTCCCTCCAACCCACGTATTGCTGCCGGTGGTGATTTTGGGTGAGCCTGGGATGGGCGAATGAAGGGCGATGTTGCTGCGACTGCATTCCACAGACATCAAGGGGAAGATTGTTGAAGCGGCCTCAATCTCTAGCCTGGGTGGCTGCCAGCTGCAGTGGGCGGAGCTACAGGCCCACGGGTTTGACTTTCTTAATGACCCCAAACAGGTTCCTCTCTCGCTCCTCTTAAACTAGTGCTATCATCCTACCTTGATTGGGCTGCTGGACGGCGCGGACAGCGCAATGTGAGTACTGCTTTAGCCGGTCAGTGCTGAGGAGTACTTGCTTACGCTTGCCCGCTGGGTCAGGTCCGATTTTCATTTAACCAGGAGCTCATTGTGAAAGACGTTCTGGCTGGCCGTGCCGACGTGGGCATGGTGAGAGACTGAGCGCAAGCGCGTGCCTTGTCTATATGCTCCTCGTTGATGCTGATTACGACAGGTCACCCATGCATAATATCCTCTTGCATGACAGGCCCGATGCTTTGCTTTTTACTGAAAACTCTGTGTAACTCGTATCGTGGGTACTTAGGTGAGGACAGATTTAGTGGAGGGCATGGCCGACCAGGGGCTGATTGACCTCAACGATATTCGGGTCATCAACCTGAAGGAGAGCGTCCCTCCCTTCCCTTTCCCGCACTCTACCTCCCTTGCAGCGCCCGAATGGCCTCTCGCTTCTTTACCCCACGTGCCGATGGTACGCGCGCCGCCCCGAGTACTCCTGTGTGGCTGCGCCCTTTGTGACATTTCGTTCACGACGTCGAAGTAACACTCTGGAATCGCGGGTGCAGGGCGTAACGATGGAAGTGATGGCCGCGATGTTTCAGCTGTCAGAAACGCACAAGGCAGCGCTCGCAGGTCGTCACACCCTGCGGTGTCCCATCATGTCTGGCTCTCGTCTCCCCTTTGAGAGATCTTCCCATAGTGGCTTTGAGATCCTCAGCGTATATGGCACTCCCTTGTTGATCCTCGCCTCCATCCGTCATTTTATTTCTGGCTCTCACGTGGCGAATGTGTTCTTGCAGGGAAATACGCTGGCTGGACGCTACCCGCCCCTTACGTCGGTATCACTCTCATGATGACCAAGCTCAACTGGATACGAGACAGAAAGTGCATCCGGAGCGCAGATACATACGATGCCATCAGCTGCCCCCCTCCGACTGTGAAGGTGTGCAAGGGCATTGTTGAAATGGCTTATTATTACCCACAATGGATGTTTCACAACCTTTTATCTGGGATGCTGCATATGCATGATTTGTCTACTTCCCAACCCCGCTGCCCACCCCCGTTAAAGCTCCCAAGAGAGAAGATTGCGAAGAATTGCGAGGAGCAGGAGACGGAGAGCGAGCGCTTTGCCTGCCCAGAGGAATACAGCTGTGTGTGTAACCCGTGCGTCCAGCTGCCCGAAAAGGAGGTGAGAAGAACAACCCGAGACCCCGAAATAAACTGCAGGTTAGAAATAGACGTTGCGCTCCGAAGCACAGGGTAAAAGCGATGGCAACAACTAGTTGGTAATTGCCGTCCCCATGTCTGTGATGAGGGGCGGGTATTTTTTTGCTAGCCACCACAGAGAGGTGGCCATCCCCTTCGTGCGAATGGATCGACCCGTGCTCGTGTTAGTGAGTTGTGCGTGATGAAAAGGTCTTCGTCAAACATACAGCAGTGGGATTTATATCAAAATGAATTACAAATAGCACTGTTGATACGAGGACAGGGAAATAGGGTTATGGCGTGATAAATCAAGGAAAACACAACATTCGTATATTTTCCCTTTCATACTTGTTGCTTTATTTGTTTGTAAATAATTGTAATATATGTTAATCAGCAATTCCGAGATGTGAAGATGGGAGACTGTCTTATCTTATCTTAATATGGCACGCTCGGTTCCCATCTTCGTGATGCCTTGCAGGAGGCTGGTGCAGCTGCCGTTGCCTGCCCCCCTGCTCCGCGGGCTTCGGTTTCTTTGCTTCCCCTTTACTCTCCTTTCGTGCTGGTGGATTCTGGATTCCAGTGCTTTCTTTGTAAAAAGATTGTATAAATGAAGATAGGAGGCTATCGTATTACCGGACGTCAATGTTTGGGTTGTTGCGGTAATTTGTAAATAACATCATATTGTCTCTGGACTGTATTAACGCTATTGGGCTGTATTTTTTAATTACAAAGAAAGTAGCGGAATCCACCAGCAAAGAAGAAAAGAAAAGAGGGCTGTCTGGCTGTATATTGTCGCTGACGAACGAGGAGGAGAAAAATCATACACTCTGCCGGTATATGGACATAATGAATTACAAGAACAACATGAGCACGGACAGGGAAAATGGGAGGAGGACAAAAGGGCAAGAGTGGTTAATTAATTAAGAGGATAGATAAAATTTTCTTACAAGAAAAAGCAGTGGATCAAGAGGATCACAGGAGGATACAGGCATATGGACGCACCGACAAACAAATGGAGAAAATTTGTGCGGGTACCAGGTACCCGGGCCGGGTAGTCACAATAAAAAACAGGCCGGGTTGTCTCTACCTGTAACGTAAGTATCCTTAGCTGCCTCTACTCGTACTCACCGAGAGCGGGGGAATGTTGACGCGCTCGACAATAGCAGCACAGCCGCCCTGATGCAGCGCAGTGCAGGTCAGGATTCGTTTCATTTTCCAGATTTGTTCTGTTACTCGGATTACACAAGCTCTTGCAAAGCCTTTTTTTTGTTCTTCATGACACGCCTGGTCAGTACCTTTGTGACGCTGTGGAGGTGGCTGTGCTGATGCTTTCGCTTGCTTCCCTCCCGTGCGGGACTGCGGGCAGTTGTTGCGCTCTTTTGTCCTTTTCCCCCTTCTTAATTTGCTGTCTCTCCCTCCACCTGTATTATTGTAAATAGTATCGCATATTTTACAACCTCCGACACTGCTACACTTAGAAGAGACTTTTTAGATATTTTCCAGTTTGCCCCTCCTTTCAACTTTTTCTTTCCCGCCCCCGGGTTCCGGCATGAATATGGGTCGTTAAGGTTAGCCCTCACCGGCTGACCGGCGCCCTCTGCAAGTAATTGCGCCGTTTGCGAGCACGACTGAATAATCTGAGGTTAGAAAACAAAAAAACAATTTACACTCATCATCGGTGGGGTTTTTCCTCCCGGGTCCTATTTGCTTGGTGTTTTTCACTGCTTTTTGTAAAATAATGTTTATCACACTCATCATGTGTCATTGGAGTGCGTTGTTCAATTAATAAAAAAAGAATTACAAGAAAAAGCAGTGGAGGCCACCAAGCAAAAGGAAGAAAAGAGGAAAAAACCTAGGCCCGAGGAACAGGAAGGCATTCAACAGGAGCGCGTTGTTCCGAGTAGCGATCGCGATCGATATTACAATCATTCCGACTTCCTGATATATGTCAATTTCATCTCTCTAATCAATATATATTTCGAAAAGATATAGGAAATGTTTGGACTAGTACCCCTCCCGCCGCAACGTACAAGCTGATTGCTGTTGGCGGGTGTCTCTCGATTCCCGCATGACGATTACTAATGTGCTATGGAAACCCTAAATTTGCGGTAAATGCCGAAAACAGCGTACACAGTTAGTAACGCGAGATGTTGATGACAACTCTTGGTCAGTATTCAATGACAAATTCCGAGTACGGCAATATTATTCATTCTCCATTTTCAAACAAGGAACTTGGTGGTTATGTCGGGGGATAGATATCGCTATATCTCGCTATGGTACTCACCTGCTGATGCATTTGTTGCTGTACTCTTCAGCACACCATAGTGCGTTTGTTGACTATTTACCGGTCCACTCATCGGTACTCGTCCAGTTGCAAGCTTTTCCACGATACAAGTATTGAAGTCGTCCGCCTCACAATCGAGGTTTGAATTGTTCCATAAGTACTGACTACGAGGTGTTTGATGAATTGCAAACATGCCCACCCCTCTCTTTCTTAGAAAGAATAACATAAAAAAGGTATTTCGTCGTTGATGTATGACATACTCTTCCTTTATTTAAATTGATCCATTACAAAGAATGAACGAAAGTAGGGAAAACCACCATTGGAAGGGACGAAAACAACACAGGTTGCTGAGGAGGAAAACATGCAAGAGCACCCGCGCAACCGTCGTGCGCAACGTCGCGAAGACAGTAACCAATTGTGACATGAAGAACAACCGAAAGTTTCTGCATAAAAAATTCCCTGCGCATGCCGCCCAGGAAATGACATAACGGGCAAATTTTCGTTTTGTGGTTTTTATTTATTATTTTACAAGAAGAACCAGATGAGCACGGACAGGGAAAGTGGGAGGGGATTTTTATTTATTGTTTGTTGCTGAATGATAACAGATTTTTACATATCACCATTCTCAGTGATTTCTCTTCTGAGACAAGCTTGCTTGTGTTATTCGGCTGTGCCCCTTCCCGTTTCGGCCCCCCTTACGAAAACAGCTTTTGCACAATCCATTCTTTAGGTATTGGAAATGACGTTTTTTCAGGTCCTGAGCAAATCAGCAAGGCAACAACATTACCACGAGGTTTGGAGTTGTCGGATTTGTTTGTGATATAGGGGTGGGGTTCAGGGTTTAATTTAGGGCTTAGTGGGGAGCTAGATTGTGAGGCACCTGGCAATACTTTATAATTGTTTACCGAAAGGAAAATATTCTGAGACGGAAGTACCTGCACTTCCCCCCGTTTGATGGTGGACTCCACTGCTTTCTTTTGTAATTATTAATCTCACATGAAGTACTGCCCCCCCCCCCCCCCCCCCCCCCCCCCTTTTTGCAAGGAAGACCGCCACATGATAAAATCACAAATAAAGCTCAATCGCTTTACTGATATGTGCAGTCGTGCTTCACTCTGCCGTGTCTTGGATTCCGTGACCCTCTTGTCACTCTTGCCCTTTTGGTTCCTCCCCTATTTCCCTGTCCTCATGTCTATATTGCTTTTTGTAATTCAACATCTTAATAACATTGTTGAATTACAAAAAGCAATATAGACATGAGGACAGCTACATTGGGGGTAGCGTGAGGGGTTAGGGCTACAGGTAAGTGCCGGGTAGTTAGGGTTTCCCTCCCTGCTTGTCTCTTACCTGTACACAGTTTAAGGCCGGTTCTTAGATGAACTTCGCAACCATCCGCGAAAGATGAGATGTTTATCTTAATAACATTGTAGTCGCCTCAGCGAAATGATTTAAGAGCGATATCAGGTTTTGTAGTGGTAATTTCCCCTCCCACTTTCCCTGTCCGTGCTCATCTGGTTCTTCTTGTAAGCAACTTCTTTTGTAGTGGTAATCAATATATTCTAGGTTTGTAGTGGTCCACATGTGCAGCTGCTGTAGTTGCCTGCCTCCCTGCTCCGCAGGTTTGGGTTTCTTTGCTTCCGCCCCGATGTTCTCCTTTGGTGCTGGTGTACTCCAATGCTTTCTTTGTAATAAAATGTATTATTAATCTGTAAGTGATATCCGGTAGTGGTTTCTACTTTGAAGAAGCAGCATGGACACGAGAGTTATCCTCTTCTCACTCTTGCCATTTTGTCCCCCCTCCTATTTTCCCTTTCCGTGCTCATGTTGTTATTTTTGTAATCCAGTTCCACAATAGGCAGCCTTTTAAAAAAAAACACGAAAGTCAAATTTCGAACTGATAAGGGTTGGTGTGCTCAAAAAATCTATCTTAATTTTGTGATCTACAGCTATTCATGTTTACTACAAGGAAGAAGCGTAAGGGGGCTCAGAGCACGCCCTCTTGTAAAAGTAGCTAATTTCTTACAAAAAAGCATGCCCTCTTGTCACTCTTGCCCTCTCGGTTCCCCCCCTATTTCCCTGTCCTCGTGCCTCTAGTGCTTTTTCACATTCAATATTTTAATGACATTCTGGGCGCTCTAGCGAAATGTCATTATTATAAATTTTTTCTCCTTTGGTGCTGGTGGATTCCACTGCTTTCTTTATAATAAAATTAATTATTAATTTACAAGCGATATCCGGTAGTGATTTATATTTCGGAGCACCATAGACACGACGAGGCCCAGATTCCGAACCGATCAGGATTGGCGGTGCGCTAAAAAGATCTTACATTTTGCGATCCATGCCGATTCCTATTTACTACAAGGAAAAAGGGGGTGCGGCGGCGATCGTGAGAGGGCTTATTGACTGTGCTGCGCGGTGTCGGGTTTGGGCTTTCGGCCTGAACGCGTACGAGTACCTGCACTCCCCTCTCGTCCGCAATGTCCATGCTGTTAAGGAGTAGGAATACGGGTACTGTCCTTTGAAGTAACTCCTAGAAAAAAAAAAGGAAAAAAGTATGGGCAAGGAAATGAAAAGGAGGGTTGATTACAGGAAGCATCACAGACGCGAGGACTGGGAAAAGGGGGAGGGAGAAAGGGAGGGGGGGAGGGGGGAAAGAGTGGTGACAATAGGAGGGTGACGAAATCAAGTATTACCTTTGGTTGGGAAGACTGTGGGTCATGTGGCCCCTTTCTTCCCCGAGAGCTTTTGGACAACATGGAGATTACGATAGTTATCGAACGCCCTCGTGGTAACAATACCTATCGGCTCGGCTCCCGGGGGATTCACAACCTCATTGTGGACAAACTGCCGTGCCTTACACATTATTACCCTCTCCTAACTCTTGCCCCCCCCCCCCCCCCCCCCCCCCCCCCCTCCCCCCTCTTTCTCCCTGCACACGTTCCTTTGGTGTTTCTTGTAATAAAGTACCAACTACCGAGCTCCGGAAAGTACTCGAATGAAATTGTATGGACCGTAGATTTCGCGCTTTTTTTTTCATCGTGGGTTGGGTGCTTCGAACAATTTATCAAAATTTCTTACAAGAAAAAGCAGTGGAGACCACCAAGCAAAGAGAAGAAAAGAGGAAACCACAACCTAAGCCCGAGGAACAGGAAGGCATGCCACGGCATTAGCTGATCAGCATTGCCCTCCTGCAAGTGCTTCCAGCAATTCATTACGTTTGTCATCGTTCCTTTAATTCGCCTTCGCTAAACAAGTAAATGTCAAGTTTTATGTACGTCAACCTACCTATGCGGCAGCCCTTGTGACGATTTTTGGTAGAGGTCCGGCGGGAGGTCTTCCAGGTTTTGATAGGTCCTTCGTTTAGGTCTTACGTGCGGAGCGTGGTGCAAGGGGGGTGTGTGGATGACTTTGCGTGTTCCCTTCCGCGTAATGGCTGGGCTTTTGGTGCTCTCCTCCTCATGTTCCTGTGGTAAACTCCCACATCGCACCTTTCTCATTGGTTTGCAGGCATTCTTTGCAAACGCTGTCGATATGTACAAGTAGGGCGGCGGAGAAGGGCGGTCAAGTAGACTCCGCCATCTTTGTTTCAATTTGCGTAACTTGTGGGAGGGAGGCAGAGAGCGAAAAGCTGACGAGAAGAATTAGCAACATGGTCACCAAAAAAAGCCACAACGACAACCAATGACCCAATGCGCCGTGTTGCACAGGGCATAGACTCATAAAATAGCTGTGTACATCGTTGGCGTTTTCAGTGTGTGCAGTCGATAAGGAAGTGATTGAAAATATTCAACATGCACTTTATTGGAAACTCTGTTCACTTTTTTTTCGCTGTCCTCATTTTGCTTTGCGGTATTCGAAACACAATTTGGCATAATGTGTCGCCGTTCGTGGAGAGTGCCTGTGGCCTGTGGTCTGATGTTCATCTTTGGTGTGGATGTGCTTGCAGATTGTCATTTGGGTGCTGCACCGCAACGAGGGGGATCTGGAAGACCATTTGCACTACTGCGCCAAGCTGGAGACATGCGACACCGTGTCCCGTCTCGATACAGCTACAATTGTGGTGGAGGACGCTTGGTGGGACGAAACACCCCCCTCCCGTCCTCCCGTCGTTTCCTTTATGCGCATGAGAAGCTCCACCGCTGCACATCACTTCTGGAGGGACAACATATGACCGTTTGCGTGAACCACATTTCGTTGTCTGTGCCCCCCTTCCGTGTGGTGCAGGCATCCGTATCGCTCGAACCTTCACCTTCCGGAGCTGCAAGGTGTTCGATATCGTTGGTGGTCCAATGCAGGGGGCAGCAGAGGCAATCAGAACCAGAATGAAGAACTGGAGTGGATCGTAGTCCCTCCGAACGTGGGTGGCGCCCAGCATTCCACGCCCTTATCAATTATCCCTTATCGATTCGCAACAGAATGTTCTGCAGCGCCGGGAGGTATTGGGGAATAGGGAGGCATTTGGCGCTGACTCTCTCTCGATCCTGGGTGCGTTCTCCCGCAAACAGGACCCAGCTGCTTTCCGTTTTGACATTTCAGCCAATTCTGTGGGTAGCTACATCCTGGAGATCAGCGTCAACATGGGGCTCGGGTTCTACGTGCAGGCGGTGGACTCCCCGGTCGTTCTTTCGGTACGGGGCCCGCCATCAGCATGACATGCTCACCTAGTGCCACCGAATTTGTTACCACACAGCCTTCAGTGCGCATCTCCCCTGCCTCGACATTATGTCCCAGGTGGAGGAGATCACCTGCCCGGATGACCACCGGGTCCCTGGACCCTTGGGTTGTATCTGCGTAGACAGCGCAATGGTAAGGAAGCAACCTCCGCAGTCGCAGGAGCTGTTCATTCAAACTTGCCAGCCGAACATGTACACTGCAATTCCATTCCAACTGTCGGTCAATTCTCTTTGTAATCTTCGTTTCAGGAGGTGGAAGGAGAGTGCGTCCTGAACACTGCATTCCCTGGTCTGCCATTGGAAGCTGGTCCGCCCTCCCTTTCTCAACACTTACATTAATTAAAAACGTGGGCTTGTCGTGCGCGCGCGCGCGCGCGTGTGTGTGTGTGTGTGTGTGTGTGTGTGTGTGTGTGTGTGTGTGTGTGTATATGTATGTGTGTGTGTGTGTGTGTGTGTGTGTGCGTGTGCGTGTGTGTGCGTGTGTGTTTTCGTGTGACTGAAACTTGCTTTGTCGTTTCTGACTCCGCCGTTGTTTTTTGCTGTGCGTGCACATACGACAGTACTGGCGCCCACCTGCCTGCTCTTTGTCCTCCTCCTGGGGCTAGGGTATGCGTACATTATGTATCGCAGGCGACTTCATCAGGATACGACATGGAGAATTCGGCTCGATGACATTGTTTTTGACAAGGTACATGCATTGCTTGGCCTGCGCGTCGGCCTCATTGAATTCGTATAATTCATAGAGAAGTATTGCGCCTCCGCGTTTATCTAAGCATTCAGCCATTCGTTCATTCCTGGGTCGGCAATGAGGTTGTGTGTGGACGGGGTGCTGGTAGGAGCCGGAGATATTGGGGCAGGGAAGCTGCGGGGTGGTGAAAATGGCGGTGTTCCGAGGTACCACAGTGGCGGTGAAGGAGATACTTTTGCCGCGGAAGCGCGACTCCGGTGGGCGTCTCTCGGATTCGCTTAATGTGCCACTGTCCTGGAAAAATAGCTTCTCTCTCCACTGTCGCCGGTCGTCTCCCTTGAATATGAGCTCACCGCGGAAAGTCAATGGTACGGCTTGTCCCTTGTTCCCCTAATGGACAGGGAAGTGGTGGATTTGCGGTGACTGCTGACCTGCAACGCCCCATCCGTTGCGCCATTGTTGGTGCAGAAACCAACACGCATGAGCTGCCGTTCGATATAGCCCGCGTGGCGAGTGACTCCACCGACGAGGAGAAGGGAATACCTGATGATGTGCGTGGGCATCCAACTGAGTGGGATTGTTGGTTGCCGTGCACATGTGTGTGCGTGTGTCGACACCATGAGCTATTTGACGCTGCAGTATGAAGGCCTTATCTGCCGAATGCTGCGTTTCGCATGCAGGCTGGTGTCAATGTGAAGGCGAGCGGTCGTGATGACCATGGCCCCTTTAAGAAACAATGGTCCTCTAATTTCACAGCTGAAGTGAAGGTAATCGCAGAACGCGCAGCGGTGGCTTTTGTGTTTTGGGCTCATGTCAGTGACTAGTTCAGGTAAAGCAACTCGGCTGACGGACGGCAGTGTACTGCCTGCAGTCGATGGTGTCCCTGCGCCACCCGAATATCACGACCGTCATGGGGGCGGTGGTGGAGGAGGGGGTCAGGATGTTGGTGATGGAGTACATGGAGCACCGCTCGCTGCTGGAGCTGCTGCAGAATGAGACGGTGCCGTTAGAGGTGGAGACTCTCCAGCGCATCGCGCGTGGCATCGCCTGCGGCATGACCTATCTCCACAACCACAAGCCGCCCATCCTGCACAGGGAGCTACGGGCAGCCAACGTGCTGATCGACAGCACATTTCGTGCGAAGCTTGCCGACTACGGCATCAGTCGCAAGTGCAAAGAGAATGCGCACAGCTCATCCCAGCGCCTCCATTACATCGCGCCAGAGGTGCTCATCGGTGGGGAGCCCACGGTAGAGTCGGATGTTTACGCCATGGTGGGTCTGTTCCTCTGTCGACAAAAAGCGCCATACCCTGCATGCGGTCCATGATTGATTCTTGTGCGACACGGAAAGTCTTACCGTTTCCTCGATGATACTTTCCTGTGGTGACAGGGTATCTTGTTGTATGAGCTATTTACTCGGAAGGTGACTTACGCGGGAGTGACGCCCGCGAGCGTGGCTTCCAAGGTATGTTCATGTCTTTGCGTTGATTTTGCCGCTGTTGTTCCTTTTGAAGTATATCTGTTCTTTCCGGCGCGTCAAAAGTGCGGTGATAATGTAACGGAATGTATTATGGGCAGGTATGCGACCTGAGTCGGCGGGATCCCTTCCGCCCAAGAATTCCCACCTGGGTGCCCCAGCCAGCGGCTGAGCTGATGGCCTTGTGCTGGGCGCCCCGGCCTGGGGCTCGCCCCAAGTTCTCTGAAATCTGCCAGAGGATTTGTGAATGGGGAGATTGGAGCAATGCCACGTGTGCGCCCCCCTTGCGCCCTTTGCCCAGCCACAGAGCTCTGAAGCCCGTCCGTAGCTTCAGATCTCAAATTCCGAATTCTGACATCCTGCACAAGGTGAGTCCACAGGGTATCCGGCCACGAACCTTCCCCACAGCACTGTTTTGTTATTCATAACACTGACAGTGCGGAAGCTTGGTGATCTCAGTCCCACTTACTCTGCCGTGCATCTCTCATCCCTGCAGGTTTTCCCACCTCAGATTGCACAGTCGTTGCTGGCGGGGCAAAAGGTGCGGAGTGGTGTGGGTTGAATTGCTGCACGTGCGTGTGTGTGCGTGTGTGTGTGTGTGTGTATGTGTGCGTGCGTGCGCGCGCGTGTGTGTGTGCGTGTGCATGTCTGCGTGTGTATGTGCGCGCGTGTGTGTGTGTGTGCGTGTGTATGACTGCGTGTGTGCGTGCGTGCGTGCGTGCGTGTGTGCGTGTGTGTGTGTGTGTGTGTGAAGTTAAGCGGGGGGACAGGGAGGGGGGTAGGGGCAGGAGTTTATACACAGTAAATGTAGGAGCATATGTTATTGATGTAGCATTTAAAGGACGTTGGTGGTCGTAAGGGGTGTGACAGGCCGCGTTTTGTTGCTTTTTAGGTGGAGCCCGAGCACCACGAGTCCGTCACCATATTCTTCTCCGACATAGTGGGCTTCACTGATATTTCTCGCACGCTGAGCGCGGTGGAGGTGATGGACATGCTCGACCGTCTCTACATCGCGTTTGACGGTCTGGCGGAGAGGGAGGGCGTGTTCAAGGTGGGCCCCACGCTGCCCTTCTTCTGCACGTCCAACGATGGTTTACTCCACGCCACCCTCTGAAAAAACACCTGTATCCCACCTCCCCTGCGTATATTGCAACAGGTGGAGACGATTGGCGATGCGTACATGGCGGTCGCGAACCTAGCTAGCAAGCAGCCTGACCATGCCCTGCGCATTGCGCGCTTTGCCTTTGCAGCCGTTGCAGCGGCAAAGTCTATTCTCGTTAAGGTGCCACATGCCTACGCTGAGCTCCACCTTCCATGTTATACCCTCACCTGAACCTTGCATTTGCTCTCACACTCGCAATGGAAAAGCGACGGCGTCCTGCGTCATATCTCTCGATTCAGAGCTAATAAACGGCGTGACCGTATGTGTGGCAGGAGGCCGACCCCTCGCTAGGCTATGTCAGCATCCGCGGCGGCTTCCACACCGGCCCGGTTGTGGCCTCTGTGGTGGGAAAGCTGAACCCGCGGTACTGCCTGTTTGGGGATACCGTCAACACTGCATCCCGTATGGAGAGCAACTCGAAGGCCAACAAGATTCAGTGCAGCGAGAGATCAGCCACGCTGTTGATGAAGACGCCGGTAAGAGGGAATACGCTGCTTACCTGCAGGGTGAATTTGGGCGAGGGGTGGGGTCATGGGGCAGGATGTGACTCATACGCGAATTGTTCGGGTTTCCACATTCTTGTGGTGTAGGGCAGCAGAGTGATGCTCCAGTGCCGAGGGGGGATTCCTGTGAAGGGGAAGGGCGAGATGGTTACGTACTGGGTGCTGCCGCCGATGGAGGAGGACGTCTCCATTCAAGGCACGGAGAGCTCAGACGGCATCATCGTGTCCGAGCAACATTCTGCGTAGTGAAGTAGACGACGGCGCGGTGGCGTTCTGAGAGCTGATTCATCGAGTGACCCTTTGATGATCCCCGACTTGACAACGCCCAGTCGCAAATATTGAAAATTCATGACGTGTTTTGATCTGCTCCCCGGAACGGTGGAGGGAGGCCTTACATTTTCCATGCTCGCGTACAATCGAATTTGTTTGAGTTTAGCTATCGCATTTTTTGTGATCAAGCACGCTTTGTTTATGTGTTATGCATGTGCGCCTTCCGTCGAATTTGCCACGTAACTTTTTGTGATTACACCGAACGATTGTCCTAGTGGTGGTTCTCACCAGGGTTGTGCTGAAGCGGATTTCTAGGTCTTCGGTTCAGGATGAACTGAATTCAGTTTAGCTATTCAGCCCCTGAATAATGTTCAGCCTGAATTCAGGCCTGAGGTGCGCCTGTAGTGCATCTGAAGTGAGCCTGAAGTGCCTCTGAAATGCTATTTGTATGTGGGTATATAGATTAGGGGCATATGGATGGCCACATAGCTGTACATAGGATGCGCGCAAAGCAAGTTTATTTTTAAAACATATGATAAACTCGTCGAGTATTGCCTGTACAACTACATAAAAAATTGCTGTCCTGTTGTATTGATATCTAGCTAATATAGAAGTGAGCTCTGTTTATAGGTAGCCTTTCAAAAGTGAGGCAATACATGTTAGTAATGGTAGTACAAAAAAGGGAAAGCGCGCCTGCGTGTGTGTTGTGTGTGTGTGTGTGTGTGTGTGTGTGTGTGTGTGTGTGTGTGTGTGTGTGTGTGTGTGTGAGTGTGTGTGTGTGCGTGCGTGTGTATGTGTGTGTGTGCGTGTGTGTGTGTGTGTATGTGTGTGTGTGTGTGTGTGCGTTTGTGCGTTTGTATAAATTTCTCAAAAATGGCTACCGACGAATTTCCATACTTCCACGGCGTACCGTACTGTGACTGTTGGTCGGAATACGACCATGCATGTGTGTGTGTGTGTGTGTGTGTGTGTGTGTGTGTGTGTGTGCGCGCGTTTACTGCGTGTTTGTGTGTCTGCGTTAATGCGTACATTATATTTATGCATGGGTGTGTGTGTGTGTGTGTGTACGTATGCGGGCGTTAATTTGTACATTATGTTTTTGCGCGCACGTGTGTGTGTGCGTTTGTGCGTTTGTATAGATTTCTCAAAGATGACAACCGACGAATTTCCGTACTTCCACGGCGTACCGTACTCTGATTGTTGGTCTAAATACGACGGTGCATGTATTATGTGTGTGTGTGTGTGTGTGTGTGTGTGTGTGTGTGTGTGTGTGTGTGCGCGCGTTTACTGCGTGTTTGTGTGTCTGCGTTAATGCGTACATTATATTTATGCATGTGTGTGTGTGTGTGTGTGTGTGTGTGTACGTATGCGTGCGTTAATTTGTACATTGTGTTTTTGCGCGCACGTGTGTGTGTGCGTTTGTGCGTTTGTATAGATTTCTCAAAGATGACAACCGACGAATTTCCGTACTTCCACGGCATACCAGACTCTGATTGTTGGTCTAAATACGACGGTGCATGTATTATGTGTGTGTGTGTGTGTGTGTGTGTGTGTGTGTGTGTGTGTGTGTGTGTGTGTGTGTGTGTGTGTGTGTGTGTGTGTGTGTGTGTGTACTGCGTGTTTGTGTGTGTGCGTGTTAGAATCGCGCGGTTAGAATCGGATATTTCTGTACTAACTTCAAGCGGTTCACTTTAGGGAAGTTTATGCCTTTTCGAGAGGTATTCAGGCTAAACTGAATTCAGCTGAATTCAGCGCTTCAGGCTGAGGTGGGATGAATTGAAGATACTTCACCGCAACCCTAGTTCTCACCATCGGGCGCCCGCCGGCGGCGCAGCGGCGGCGGCCCCGGAGGGGGGTGCGCCCGCAGGCCCGTCGGCATCCCCTCACCTCCCCGTGGTGGGCGCTGGAAACCCCGTAGCCGTGCCAGGCCTGGCACTGTAGGGGGCTAAGAGGGCCGACAGCTCGATCCGTGGGATCAGCAGCTGTCGGGAAAGCCCTGTACATAGGGCTTTTGAATAAATAATTTCTGTGCACTACCGGCGCCAAGATCTCCAGCTCGGCCCGTCCGATATGTTTTTTCGCGCACAGATACTCCTAGATACAGCCTTACTTTTAGGAGTGGGGCCTGTACTACGGCAGCGTTTGATGGCGAGGAGGGTACGGCCGGATCAGCGGTGGGAGGCGGGTGTTGGAGCTGGTGGTGGCCAGCCGGGAAGCAGCGCCAGGAAAGGGCGCTCGCTAGCTGTCGACCAGCCTTGTGCCGGTCGAACCTTGCCGAGGGGTGAGGCAAGACATGGCACATGACGGTGGCTAGTCGCAGACGGAGGAGCGGCTACATGAGGCGGCGGCGATCCTCAGGATCAGCCGCCGCCGGAAAGCCCTGTACGGAGGGCTTTTTTGGATACTAAAAAAATTAATGTCCGTACCCGGCGTCGAGATAGTTGGGGAGTAGCACCAGGGTAGGGCGCTCACTAGCGCGTCGCTACGCCGTCCAGCGTCATCTCCCGGGGGAGGAGTCAGCTGGGACGGCAAGGAGGACAGTCGCGATGGGAGGAGCGACACGATCAGGCGGCGACGACCCTTTGGGTCGGCGCCGCCGGAAAACCCGGCACGGAGGGTTTTTGGCTTAATTCCGGGCGCCCGCGGCCCGCCGGATCCGGCTACGGTGACCTCCCCCCCCCCTCTTCGACACCCACTACCCCGACAGACCTTCATACTCATATGAGTCCTTGAGCGTGGGCCCGGGTGAGCGCGGAGGCCCCCGCTCAAGAAAAGGCTGCTCGGTGGACGCGCGATCAGAGGGGGGAGGGTACGGCCACAGGCCGGAAAACCGACAGGTACCCGGGTACCAGACAGAGAAAAAACCGGGGAAATGAGCGGGGAAAATTCAGGCGCGGAGGCAGGAGCGCTAGTTTTTTCTATGTCTGTGTGTCTCGGTCCCCCCCACCTGTCCTCGAGGTGATGGGGGACCTCGACACGGAGGACCGCCGCGTCGGTGGACGCGGCAAGACCTTGGGGCGGGGTTTACGGGATGGAGCGGCGGGATCGACGAGCGACCGCGAGAGGAGGGGTTTTCTGCCAGCCTTTCCCCTCCTACCTTCGGCAAGACCGAAGTCACGCGGGAGCTGGATTAGGCTGGCCCGTCGTCCCTCCCGAACGCCGACCGGCCTAGGCCGGTCGACACCCCGGTTCGG
Organism: Tetraselmis chui; assembly: GCA_026401115.1. Taxonomy (NCBI): domain Eukaryota; kingdom Viridiplantae; phylum Chlorophyta; class Chlorodendrophyceae; order Chlorodendrales; family Chlorodendraceae; genus Tetraselmis; species Tetraselmis chui. The sequence goes on along the minus strand of JAPMLY010000052.1, from coordinate 368,423 downwards.
TGGGAGCGGGCCGTGCATCGTGAAGGTCGAGCAGCAGCTTAGTTTTGCATTTCTAGACAAGTGGATTTATTTTTAGATCTGTTTTTCTTGATTACAAAATTATTACGTTGTTACTGCTTAGGTGGGGGGACTGTGGCAATTACTGAGGTTGCTTACAGTTATATAACTCCCGAGGAACGTCGAGACACACATTGCAGATAGGTGTGCCGATAAGAAATGAACCTGGTCGGAGAGACCCGGGCCCAACTTGCTAATAAGTCATGTATGGCGAAGTAGAGTGGCCCGTGAGACAGCACTCGGTCCAGTTTGCCGGGACATGTTGTAAACAATTTCAATTTCAATTTCTCACCATCCACTCCTTTCCAGTACTTGCACGCTTCTTTGCGCCTAATATCACACACGGTAACGAGGCATCTGTCGATTTTTCACTTGGTGCCGAAGGGTGTGGGAGCAGGTGGGGGTGCCGGTGTGTCGGTCGGGGTGGTGGAGAGTGGTGGTGTCGTGCGGAAGGGTGTACGTGTGGTGGGTATATGGCGGGTTGATGTATTTGGTGTGGCGATATTATGTGTGTTCTAGCGAGGGAGGATAACGTGACGTTTGGTGAGTGAGTGGAGGTGTTGTGGGCGCTGGTGATGGCGTGTTCCATCGTGCGGCGCATGCATTCATTGTCTTATTCCGGGTTCGCGATGTTGGTGCCGTGCCACTTGTGTGATGCGTTGCTACCGCTTCATGAACAAGTTACGTATTCGGGGGCGAAGGAATGGTATGTGTGGGAATGAAATGCTTTCTCGAGAGGGTCGGGATGCAGATCGGTTTGCGTGTGGAATGCGAGGTGAAAAGCGTCGAGGATGTCCTCAATAGTGGCCAAACGATTGCGCGTGGTAGATGCTTTAGTGGGGGACTATAATTATGTTAGGGAGTCGACGCGGGCAATGAGGCCTTATACCTACTCTTCGTATGTGTATCGGTTGAGGTTTGGGCGGAAGAGGAGATTGAGGCGTTGAATGCGAGGGTCCAAGAGGGTGGTGACTGCGTGACCATTGGGGTTGAAAATTTGAACCGTCTCGGGTAGCTGGGGATGCATGTGAATGGAAAATTTTCCGGGGGGGACTATATCTATGGCGGACAAATGGGGTCGTAATGGATGCGAACAAAGGAAGACCACGGGGGAGGGCCGGGTTGGGGAAAGAGTAGGGTGAGGGCGGGGTGGAAGCCATTGTTGAAAGCAACGAGGGGTGCTAGGCAGGTGGGGGTCGTAATGATAGTTTCATAAAGCTGGAGACATGGGGGGCATTGAACCCCGTGTAGACGGGTGGGGTCGTGGCTTTTCCCTCGCTCGCACCAGTCGCAGCGCCATAGGTTTTGACCGGGATTGGGGTGGCAGTGGGTGCTAATCGCAAAGTACGGGAATGTGCAATACGGGAGGGTGTGGGCTGGTTGTATGGGTTCGCATAGTTGGGAGGGCCCAGAGACAGCAGCCGACGCATCCGGCTTTTGGTGAAAAACCGGCGCATACGGTACATGTTGTAAACAATTTCAATTTCAATTTCAATTTCAATTTCAATTTCAATTGTATGGGTTCGCAGCATTGTGTGGATAAGGGGAGGACTTACCGTTTTGGGGGTGGATTAGATGAGGCTGAAGCCGTCACCGATTTGTAATTGGATGTACCATTGCGTTAGTCGTGCCGGTGTCCATTCGTGTCCGGAAGGGCTACACAATGCATGGTGGTAATAGACTCAAAGTATCCTATCAAAGTTGAAATATTTTACAGCAATTCTGATGAAACGGCTTGTGTCTCAAGGCGTATCCAATTATGCAATATAGGTAGTAGGAACAATATTTTACGCCGGGAATCTCCTTGCGCATCCTCTCCGTCGGCAGTAGAAACATCGTGTCAATCATTCCATGACATAATCTAGCTGCAATGAGTGTGGAAAATGATGGCGCCCGCCGGCGGCGCAGCGGCGGCGGCCCCGGAGAGGGATGCGCTCGCAGGCCCGTCGGCACATACCTCTACCTCCACGCGGTGGGCGCTGGTAACCATGTAGCCGTGCCAAGCTTGGCACGGTAGGGGGCTAAACGAGGTACCGACAGCTGCGATCCGCGGGATTAGCAGCTGTCGGGAAGCCCGGTACGAAGGGTTTTGGAAAACATAATATCCGTACACCGGCACAAGGATCTCCCGCTCGGCCAGTCCGATATGTCTTTTCCGTGACTAAATACTCGCAGATACTCTCCCGACGATGGGGCGGGAGCGGCGTTTGCGAAATATTTTTGGCGAAGAAGGGTACGGACGGATCGGCGGAGGGACGAGGTTGTTGGAGCTGGCGGCAGACAGCTGGGAAGCAGCGCTAGGGCATGGCGCTCGCTAGCAGTCGCCAGCCCTGCGAGAGCCTTAGGTCTCCCATGGGGGCGAGGCCTGACGCTTCGCAGGACGGAGGTGGGTCACAGCCGGAGGAGCGGCACGGTCTGGCGGCGGCGGTCCTTAGGATCACCCGCCGCCTGAAAAACCCGGTACGGGGGGTTTTTGGAAAAATTCCCGTACCCACCATCTTTTGAGGACCGGCGACTCGATCCCTGTGTTCTACCAACCCCTTCCCTAGTCGGTACCCGGTTATCGATAGGCTGCCTCATGCAGTGTGCCTAGGGTTATCGTGACGGCACACTGCTCATAAAGGCGGCCCCCTAACAACGTAAACCGCCGGGGGAGGGTAAGGACGGCCACAAAGCGATCAGATAGGTGTTGGAAACAGACGGAACAAGGAAAGGGGACAGGAGAAAATCTGGCTCGGAGGCAAGAGAGCCAGCCGGACACCGTCTGCAGCCTATTTATTTTCTCTTCTCAACCCCCGAAGGAGGAGAGAAGACTCGGCTAGGTGGCGCGCTGCGTCGGGAGGAGCAGCTAATACCTCGGACGGGGTTGAGCACGGATCGAGACGGGACCGACGACGACATGTGCGAGGGGGGTTTTTCACCTGCCTTTCCCCCCTAATTCCGGCACGACCGGAGTCGCACAGGAGCCGAGGTCAGGCAGGTTCGTCTCGACCAGTTGAAGCTGATCACCGACCCCGCAGCGGCTGGAGCATGCCGCGTATCGTGGAGACTAGCGACCTTTTATATTTCATAATGTATCCACAAAAAATTTACGTATAGATCAACAAAAAAAATACCTTGATACGTGTATGTTTTAGACGGTATCGTCATTGCCAATGGAGAGGTTGGGATTAGTGGTTCACGGTCTATCTCTTGCTTATGAGTCTTACAGATTGGCGTAGCACAAGGGGGCCCAGAGACAACAGCCGGTTTATATTGGTATTGTTGTAAACAATTTCATTTCGTTTCATTGTGGAAAATGATTATGTCGCTAATGTACACGACGCGCGGCATGCTTACGCCGCTCGAGGGCGCTAATCCACCAAGTTGGCCAACATGAGCTAGTTGAATCAAGTCTACATAAGCCATGCTCGTGTGCGACTCCGGTCGTGCCGGAGCTAGGGGGAAAGAGCAGGAGAGAAAAACCCTTCGCTCATGTCGTCGACGACGATCCCGACTCGACCCACGCATTCCCTCGTCCGAGATAAATGTTGCTCCTCCCGTCGCAAATGCCCACCTAGCACATGCGTCCCGTCCCCTCTAGGGTAGTGGGAGGAAACCATAGCTACAAATAGCATCCGTATCTTGCTCCTCCCGACGCGTTGATCCTTTCTGGGTTGGTTGCTAGATGTTTCCGGCACCAACTTAACCGCATTCTTTTGCCCGTACCGTCCCCCTTTCGAACTTGTTGGTTATTATTTCTGATGCTTAGCAACCAATTTACGACCCTAGCAACCCCTTTCACGGACTTCACCAAGAAGGCGCCGGGTTTTTTATGGACATCTCTCAAGCATGGTAAACTTTCGAGTAAATTAAGGACGCGCTTGTAGTGGTAATTTCTGACACTTCTCCTAATAAACGGGGTACACTTTATTGTACACGGACGCTTGTGGTTTTGCGGTGGGAGTTGGGTTGCTAAAAGAGTGAGGAATCGGAATATAATGTGTCTCGTATCGTGCTCGGAAGATGAGCAAGCACGAGGTACCCTATCATGTCCACGAAGAAGAGATAATGGCATTAGTTACGGTCAAAGGCCGTTGGCTCAGCGATGTGAACGACGCCCACTAGCATTCTAGCAACACTAGCTAGGTCGCTCCCTCAAGTGCCGGAGCTACCCCGCACACTTCGTACTCTGCATTTTGCTCCCGCCATCATCATGCGTACATAAAACCTACCCACCCAACCCAATCTTTGTGGTATTTGACCCACAAGCCAGGCCTCAAAGCATGTCTGTTGTCTTTGAGCATCATTGCAAGCAATCTGGCACTATTGGCAAACGCGCCCTTGGGTAGTATGATTCAAGCAGTACATAGTAGTACAATGCGATCCCCACCCCCACCCCATTCGGCACACGTTGGATGGTAGACACCCACCCATACCCCCCTCGACTGCCGTCCCCCTCCCCCCACCCACATGCCCACCCGCCTTGTTGCTGTTGAAGAAGGCCTCTCGCCAGACTCCCTAACTTCGTACCCTGCCATCCTCCCCACCGACATTCTTCCCCCCGCGCTGAGACCCCCGGCACACAAACCCGACTTCATCCGACTCCTCGAACCTCGGTACATCGGACACACAAACGGTCGCCGCCGATACTTATCGATTAAAAAGATTCAGATAGGGGAATTGAAGTACTGCACCGACCACAATCTCTCCCACACATCTCAAATGATCCGCGACAAATACACCCCCTCGCCAACGACATTCGCCATCAGCGGCCAAGTACCGAAGTCGACATCCTTCCCATCGTCATGAGTCGCACGGGTACACCGCACTCATCCACCATCACGAGTCTCACCTCTCTAGTCACCCTCTGCACTGACCCTCCCGACAAACTCATCTCGAAAGCGCGACTCGACACATCACGCATCCTTGCACAACTCCACACGCACACTGTCCAATGGTTGCATCATCTCCTACTCAGATACCGCATCAAATCCCGCACAACCGCTCGCCGCGCCTCCACACACTGCACCTACGCACGCCCCTAGTTGCATGCCGCCACCACCACGCATCGCATCCTCCCCGGGGGGGGAGCAAAAACCCCCAGCACAACTTTGGAGAGGTTGGATTAGGCGGTTAATGGTCTAGCCCTGACTTGTAAGTTTCCTGAATGGCTTTGTTAAGAGGGCCGAGAGGCAGCAACCGGCGCATACGGTACATGTTGTAAACCGGCGCATACGGTACATGTTGTAAACAATTTCAATTTCAATTTCAATATAGTTCGAGTTCAGTGCGGGTACTAGTACCTAACTTTTCGTGACGGCCGTTTTCGACAATTTACCCTAGGGCAAGTTTTGCCAAATATGTAAGTTTGCTTACAATTTGGCCAAAAGACACCCACAGACAAGGCCTGGGGGTCGATTAGCGCAGGATTATAGGGTTGGGTGGGTGGGTTCGCGCGAAGCCTAGATTGGCTGAGCGCGAAAGCAGAGAGTGCCTAGGCTCGTGGCTAGCTACGGCTTATAAGGCACGGGCTAGCTAGAGCTCACCGTTGGGGAAGTCGTTGGTCGTTGGCTGCGTCTAACTGCTCGGGCAAAGTGGTTGCCCTGCAGGTGAGACGCGCCGATATTAACGGTAACAGTAACCGCTAGAGTTACTGTCCCGTACACATGATATTGGATATGCAAACCTCTAGATTCAAATCAATTTGACCATTCACCCTAGGGCACATTTTGCCAGTAACCTAAAGCCAAAGGCTTGCACAGCCAAAATTAGTGTTGCGGGGGGGACGGAGTGAGCTAGCCGAAGAACCGCCAAGCAGCAGGTGTTGGGGTCATGGTTGGGTCAATGTATTTGCCTTCGGTCATAGAGCTGTTCTTGGCCCAGCCACCCATAAATTTGATTACGGGGAGGGGCGCGCCGATGCAGCTGGCAGCGGACGCCGCGCCTTTCCAAAGGTTGTGCGACGTCCATTTAAAACCGGCGGGCGCGGAGGAGTTGACGGTGAGGAGGGCGAGGGCGAGCCAAGAGTAGATGGTGGACGCGTGACCCCAATCGGCGGAAGGTTCGGAAGGTGAGAAGCTCCAAAAGGCGAGCGGGGGTGGCTTGTTGCAGAATTTGGTGCAGAATTTGGGCGGTGCTCCGTGTAGTAGTCGAGCAGGTCCGCGAGGACGGGGTTGGCGGCTACAGGGATAGCGATGACAGGTTTGTCGCCGGCGTCGCGGCGCTGGTCTCCCTTAGATTTGCGCACGAATAGACAGATTTGTTGAGAAGGCATGTCGACAATTAGGTCGCCGGTCTGGCAGCGAGCGCCAGTTTCGGCGCGGCAGAAAAATATGTAATTGACGCACACCGCTAAACAGGCTCTAAAACGCTGCATCTGGGGAAGGGTAGCAGGGGTCCACGCGAAGGTACCGTGTAGGGCGTTGGCGGCGTGTAGGATGTCCATGGCGACTTGTGCGGGCAGCGGGAGGCGAGCGGCGGTGGGAAGTAGGCGGTGTTGTAGCATTTCGAGGCCACGGCGAGCGTCCGCCAGGAGCTCGCCCACGGCAATAGGTTGGCGCTGGTGGTCGCGGAAGAACTTGTTAACCGCGGAGAAGTAGGGTTGAAGCGAGCTGGCAGCGACCATGCCTAGGAGGGCTAGCCAGGCCGTGTAGCGTACCATGGTGGCTGGCGTGGCCTATAGCGGGGCGATATTTTCCTCTGCACAAAAAATTAAAAACTGTCTGATTGCCCTCTGGTAGCTCGCGTACGTAGAGGGCGCTAGCGAGTTGCTGAGCAGGGTGACCGCCGTAACCCCGAGTTTATCCGATCCTAGGAGGTCTTGAAAAGTTTCAGCTAGATCGGATGACCAGGGCGCCGGTGCTGCTTCACGGCGTAAGCCGTAGCGCGGCGGTCCTGTGCGCAGAGGGGGGACGTGCTGTACAAGCGTATTTAATCGGTCCGGGCGTAACGCCCGGCCAATCGCTCCGCGTCGAATGTAGAGCCAAGAGGGGGTGATAGCCGAAAGGCCACGATGCTCCACGCGGGAGGTCCGACCCCTTCGCGCTTGCCCAGTCTGCCGGGAAAGAACAGGTCGCGGGACGCTGGGAAGTGCACGGTCTCGGTGGCTAAGCGGGCGAACGCGTGGTACCACGTTTTGTTTCGCCAGTAGGGGGCGATGACCGTCGCCGCGGCTTGAGCTTGCGCCAGTTTTGCGGCGAGCGCCGGGAGGGCAGACCATGGGGGGTTGCAGTAGTTGTTCTCGCGTCTCCACGCAGCGTCGGGGAGGTGCAGGCAGTCGATGTCCTCGCACAGGGGGTCGCGCCAGCGGGCGTTGAAGCGTGGCAGTTGCGTGTTGAGCATAGACGCGAAACGGTCGATCGTATGTGGGCCCCACCGGTTCTGAAGGTTGTCGAAAAGTCGTGGGTTTAGCTGCCAGTCTTCGGAGTCCATCTCGCGGCTGAGCGTGTCGGCCCAGACGTTGGCGGCCGACCGGATGTAGCGTGGGCGGATGTGGATGTCGTTGGTGTCGAGTAGGAACCACAAGCGTCGTAGCTCGGCCATCATGACGGGCGACCGGGACGTTAATTTTGTTAGGGCGGCGACCACGGCGGTGTTGTCCTCGTGGAGGAGGACTTGTCGTCCTCGGAGTTGTGGGAGAAAGGATTCGACGGCGTGTCGAACTGCGCGAAGCTCCTTCCACGTAATGTGTTGGAGGCGGTCGGGTGCGCTCCAAAAACCACGGGCTTGGTAATTGGAGTCCTCGTTTAGGACGGCCCCCCATCCGTAGTCGCTCGAGTCGGCGTGCAAATAGGCGGTCTCGATGGGCTTGTAGATCGACCGGCCGCTGTGTTGGGTGGGCACCGTACGCCACCACTCGAGGTCGCGTCGAAGTTGGTGGGTGAGGCGCACGCGTCCCCCCCAACCAGTGCGTGTAGCCAAGACGTTGTGGAGCTCGCGCAAAAAGAATCGCGCGGGCGCGATGGCGAGGTAGAGAAATTGCGCTTTTCCCGCGAAGGCTGCTAGTTGCCGTGTGGGTAGCCATCGTGCGTTGGACGCCGCTCGCCCGAGTAAGGACGAAGCGTGTTGTGCGAGGTGTTGCAGTTTTGCGGGTGGGGCGCGAAACTCGCCGCGTTGCAAATCCACCGTTAGGCCCAAGTGGTCGCCGACTTGCGTTGGCGTCCACACGCCTTTCTTGGGGTTGCGTTGTAAGCCGAGGCTGTCTAGCAGGGCTTGGACGCGTTGCCGAAGTAGTAACGCCTCGTCGTAAGAATTCCCCAAGAAGAGGAAGTCGTCCATGTAGGGGAGAAGTCGTGTACCTCGCCATCGCGCGTTCCGGAGGAAGCGTTTGGACGGTCGGCGTGGGCTGGTCGGTGTAGACGCGGGCGTGGGTGGCGGTGGGCGGCGGAGGTGGTTCGTAAACACTTGCGTGAGCTTGCAAAAGTAGTAAGCGGAGCCCGACCACCCCATGGGGAGGCACGCGAGGCGCCATAGGGTGCCGCGGTAGTTGACCGTGAAGTTATCTCGGTCCTCCTCCCGGATGCCAAGGGTGTAGTACCCATCGGCGAGGTCGAGTGAGACGAAGTAGTCCCCAGGTCGAGATAGATGGCGGAGCTGCTTGAGGGTCTCGCAGGTCATGTTGAAGGTTGAGCAGTAGCGCTTGAGTTCGCGAAGGTCGATAATCAAGCGCCATTGATTACATCCGGGTTTGGGCACCAAGAACATCCGGGAGACGTAGCGGGGTTTTGTCGAGCGTTCCCACGCACCGCAAGCCTCGAAGCGGGGGAGTTCCGATTTGAGAAACTCGAGTTGGTCGGGTGTCGCGTCTAGCATAGAGATGCCGTGGTTGAACGGTTTGGGCCGTACGCCGTGCTTGAACTTCACGCGTACGCCGTGGCGGATCCAACTTAGGACTTGGCCGCTCGCGCCGATGCGCTCCCACTCCCGCCATTTTCGACGTACGCGGTGGCGCATGAAGGAAGATGTCGGGGAGCAGGAATCGGCGCGGCGGGCCACACCATCATTTCTTGTTCGGGGGTTTAGCCGGGTCGGTCGGCTTGGAAGGGGGGGTGGCTCGTGCTGCGGATGCTGCTGCGGCGGCGGCCTTGCGTTTGTCAGCGGCGGCTTTGCGGGCTCGAGCGTCGGGGCCTGTGGGCTTGTTTGGTGTGATCTTCGCGAAAGCGGCGCCGGCGGCGGCCTTGCTGGCGGCGTGTAAGCTGACCTCAAGCGTGCGGTCGACGAAAGCTTGGCGTAGCGCGTCCAATGGGCCGGAGACCGCGGTAGGACGCGGTCGGCAAAAGCGCTCGTGGGCCAATTCGGCAAAGACGCGGTCCGCATCCGTGCTCGTTTGTCCGCCCTTGGTGAGGCGGAGGAAGCCCAATCGAGTACGGGCGGCCTCCTCCGTCGCTGTGTGGGTGCGATGACCCGCTCGGATGAGGGCAATCGCTGCCGCCTGCTCTGTCGGTAGAGGTGGGCCGTGCGACAACGTGTCCAAAGCCTCGCCAATTGCCGCGTTGGCGCAACTGTCGAAGAAGGCATAGCACCCGATGTGTAGGTACTCGTCGTACGCTGCTTGGGTGCGTTTGTCGCTTAGAGCTCGGGCGGTGTCGTCCGTGAGAGTCCACAGACGTGGCTCCTCGACGTCGCGAGGAGGACGTTCGAGGCCGGCCGGGATGACCTCGCCGTAGTAGGCGAAGTCCACGAAATCGGACGCCGGGGGGTCGGGTTCGTCGTCAAGCAGGTCGATAGGTGGCTCAGGGGCCGCCTTACCACCCTCCGTCGGTGTCGCGTCGGCGGGAATGGACTGTTGTTGATCAGTAGTAGCGGGTGTGGCTGTCTTCTACTGGAGCTGGGCGAGTAAGGCAGCGTTAGCCGCCAAAAACTGCTCAGTGATCCGTTGTTCCGATGCCAAAACTGCCGTACGAATCTGTTCGGCTATGCGTTGTTCGAGTGAGGTAGCGTGAGGGTCGGCCGCTGCGGCGGATGTAGACCGTTCAGGCTGCATGTTGTGGAACTGCGTAGGTGAACGAGGGGAAGTGTCGCGTGACGCTCGAGTGCGCATGGGACGAAAAGGTAAAACTGACACCCTGCTCGACTACTAGAGTCGAGACTGCATTCGCGCGAAGCCTAGATTGGCTGAGCGCGAAAGCAGAGAGTGCCTAGGCTCGTGGCTAGCTACGGCTTATAAGGCACGGGCTAGCTAGAGCTGGCCGTTGGGGAAGTCGTTGGTCGTTGGCTGCGTCTAACTGCTCGGGCAAGGTGGTTGCCTTGCAGGTGAGACGCGCCGATATTAAACGGTAACAGTAACCGCTAGAGTTACTGTCCCGTACACATGATATTGGATATGGAAACCTCTAGATTCAAATCAATTTGACCATACAGGAAGATCAAACAATAATGAGGATTAACCAGTGTTGTTTTGAATTAAAAGATCGACCAGGGCTTTTCCCCTTTAGAGGAACATTGCGTCATAGAATCTTTTGCAATAAACGCCGCCTGTAGAGGGTGCCGGTGCGGGTTCCCTGCCAGTCCCATATCACGGGGGCGCAAAAAAAAAAAAAAAAAACAGCTTTGACCCCTGTCCGACAGTTTTGACCCGATAATCAATTGTACCGCCCCACCCACCGAGCCCTCTTACTCCCCCGCCCCCTGAAGCCGCCAGGGGAGAGAGTACGTGCGTGTACCGGTCAGTGGGGAAAGAGCATATCGGAATGGAGGTGAAGAGAGGCAAGATTCGGATGTGGTCTGACCAGCCACCCGAGGAGGTGGTGGCGGTGGCGGGGCCTTATGATCAGTACGACTCGGCGGCCTCTCGCGCTACCGTCGACGACCTGACGAGCGGCCTTCAGCGCGTGAGCCTGAACGGCCGTCAGCCCCTGCAGCAAAATCAGCCAAATCACCAGCCCCGCCGTAGTGTCACGCCCGTGAAGGTGGCTCACCGCCCCAGCTCCCAGCAGCAGCGCCAGTTCTACCGCGAGCTGACCTTTCCGGCGGGCATGGAGGGGTGGCTGATAGGGAAGGGCGGAGAGCAGAAGCGCCGCTTGCAGGTTAAGTGCCCAAAATATCAGGCTCACAAGCCTTAGCAAGTATTAGGACTGTCACAGCTTTATAATTCAAATACGGCTAGTTCGGCTCACAGTCGGTGCTTTCGTTGATGGAATGCGACAGTCTCCAGAAATTCACCGAGTCGTCGAAAAGCGCACCGACGGGCGAGTGTCTGTGATTTCACGGTAGCGTTATGGCTGGGCGTCAGGTTATTGGGGTGGTTATGCGAGTGACCAAATATTTGGAGGGAATGGGCTGTTGTATAGCTACTTTGAGGGGTGGTCAGTGAGTAGATAGGATGTCGAGCGTGTGCTGTGCGGTTGCTCTCGACGAACGGGGCGACCGTGGGTTGGTCGAATAGCCGGGTTAAAGATCTTCGAGAGTTGGAGCGAGTGTTGAAGCTGACGGCGTGGTGGGCGAAGAGGGGTGAGAAATGGATGGCCTGCTGTTCAGATGAGCAGGTGGATGAAGGTGATAGGAGGCCGACAGACGGTGGCAATGAAGGGTGGATAGAATTATGGGTGAATCAAGTTGCATGAAAATGAGTGTGGAGTTAAATGAATATAGGAATGGGTTATGAACTTTTTACCTGTTGGGAATGTTGAGTCGTGGGTCGAAGGATGTGTGGTTGGAGTGAGAGGCTGAGTGGACGATGGGCTGGCGGGAGAGGAGCATGTTGCGATCAATAGCTGCTGCGGCGGAGAAATAGGTCGAATGGTTCGTCGACAGGGTGACAACTTTCCATGTCGGGCGATATTACGGGTGTGGACTGTGGAAATATCATGCCCCTCCCACCCGAACAAAGCCCGCAGCAATTAGTGCTTTAAATACCTACCTCCATACGCTCGCGTGTTTCTGTTATGGTTGTTGTGAAGAGTGAGCAGGTTGTGACCCCCCTCCCTCCTATCGGCCTCGTGCCAGATCTTCATCTAATCCTGATGCCTCCCTCCTGTGTTTCCTTTATCATGGCAGACGGCATCTGGAGTGAGCCGTCTGTACATCCACAGGAGCAGTGACCAGACTGCTTTCCGGGTGGAAATCTCGGGGGCGGAGTCCGCTGTGGAGACCTGCGTCCGGATGATCCACGAAGTCCTCGGCACAGTCTCCCCCATTCTCCCCCCAGGCCTCCAGTCTACCTCTTCCTCTTCTTCCTCCACCTCCACACATTCGGCTTACCCAGGCTCCACTAGGCACCCAGATTCCAGCAGCCGTGGGTGGCCCTCCATCGCGCTTCCTCTCAAAGTCCACCAGCGCTGGACCTGCATGTTCCCTTACCTGCAACGCCGCAGCTGTGTGCGCATCACCGCTGACCACCCCAGCGGTCAGCTGTTCATTACGGGGCAGTCGAAGAGCGGTGTGGGTGGGCGCCCTTCCCCTTTCTCCACCTCTTATTCCACCCTGCCCCCCCCCCCCCCCCATTGCTTTCCTGAAGTTTGCCCTGACCCGCTGCTCAGAGGAAGCGCAGCAGGCGCTGGAGCGGCTGAGCAGCGCTGAGGCGTTTGTGGTTGTCAACTTCGCGGATGGGAGCTCCAAGGAGGGCAGCCCGTTTGCCGCCACCTCTGACTTGGGCTTCCCCATCACCAAAGCTCAGGCAAGCCTCCCGCGCCGTCACTTCCACGCGCCGACTCCTAACTTGCCGGCTGCGTGGTGCAGCGCTGGCCCATTGAAATGGATGTGATGGGGGGGAGGGGGAAAGGATTGGATGGGATCGTGGGCTGTTGGAAAGAGAGACTTTACAACAACGGCTGAGGCAGCTGAGAAGAGTTTAGAAGGGATGAGGCGATGTGACATGGAATCGAAAGGGGTGTGATGCGAGGATATGGTGTCCGGTTGTGGGCAGTGGGGGGTTGGGGGGTGAGAGCTTCCCTGCCTTGCTGCGCACAGGGCGACGAGATGGTAGCCGAGCTGGAGGATCTGCCCGAGATCGAAGACTACCGCGGTGGGGTGGTGCGGAAGCTGAAGTGGGTTACCCCCACCCGCGCACAATAAACACTGCACCGACCTGCATCACCACCCTACCACATCGGATTGCATCGAATCGTGGTTCGTTTTCCAGCGTTATCATATTGCGCCGCTGATGCTATTTATGCGCGCGGTGGTGTTCCGGTTCGGGCGCAGAGGCGCGCGCGAGAGGGACTGCGTCAGTGTCACCATTGGCAGCGGCGGGAAACGCTTTCTGTCGCTCAAGCTGAAACGGAGAGACGCAGAGTCTACTGGCCGACTGCTGGAGCCTCTGCTTCGGTGCGAGAAAGTATTAGTTCAAGGCGGAGACGTCGCTTGCCCAAAGCCTGTGCCTTCAGTGTGGCGCCGTGCTGCTGTTGCTGCTGCTCGTGTGGTTGTGTGGAGGGTGTCGCTTTATGTGATTTGATGTGATGTGATATGGCATTATGTGATTTTGAGCAATGTGGCGTGCTATGGTGTGTGGGGGCGAAGGGGGGAGCAACCTGTGGAGGGTTGGGGGAGGTGGCTGATGGGCGGCTTTGGTTGGGAGTTTGCAAAGTAAGTGCCCCTACGTCGCTCCTCTGCTTGTTCGCGCGATGACCTCCACCACAAGCGCCTCCCTAATGTGAACCGGGCTGATGCGGTGACAGGTCCGACATGGCAGCGCGGGGGAAGTGGACGGCGAAGTTGCAGGAATGCAGGTATGGGCCGCTCGATGCGCGCACACGCGTCACGTGTGTTGTGTATATGTGTTTGAGTGGAGTGGAGTGGGGAAGAGGGAGGTCCCACAGCCAGTATGTGTCCTGGGTGCAGGGATATGCTGGTGGCCGCCAACAAGATGGCAGGCGGCGAGCGGCTGCAGGGGCTGCTCTACTACAAGGACCCGGCGACGGGCGGGATGGTGCAGCGGCTGAGGGGCAGCGGTGGCCGCTATGAAGAGGTCATCACAGGTGGGTTGTGGGTGACACGGGGGGAGGGGGGGGGATAAGCTGCTGTCTCAGCTCATCGATGTCGAGGGTGCGCGAAAAGCCCTTGTCTCATGACTGTGCGCTGTCCGACAGATGTGCGCAAGTTTCTGGAGTTTTTGATATTTTCGTCAGCTTATCGTAAGAAGTCGGGGCTGCCCGGCAACGACTACATGTGGGACGCCATCGAGCGCATCTGCCTCCGCACCAGCTATCTGGACACCAGAGTCTACAACGGGGGTCTGATGCGGACGTCGGCGCGTGGGCCAGGTGTGTCTACTTGTCCCTTACCCGCATCACGGCCTGCCATGCCCGAGAGTCCGGACTGGATTTGGGTAGTTGCTTCAATGCCAGCAGATAAATTAAGAGTGTGTATGTGGGGAGTGGGGGTATTTGTGAGTGAGTACTGATGAGTGCCTATGCGCGCAGATGTGCCGTGCCAATGGAGCGCACATGCCCATGAGTCTACCCACCCATTTTGCATGGTGACCGAGGCGACGCAGAGTGAGCTGTTGCAAGGGGTACAGCGCATCAGCCGGCTTCTCATCGAGGAGGCTGCGGGCCTGCGGTACCGGGAGGTGGAGCAGGTGGTGAGCGACAGCAAAGACAGCCATACGCTGGAGCACCTCAAGCCGGGGGACCTGGTGGAGGTGGGGAGCGGGAAGCTGAAGGGCAGCCGCTTCGTCTTTGTGGAGTGGACCACCGCGCAGCAGCTGTCCGCAAAGGTCGGCCGCTCTTCCTCGCTTATCGTCTCGCTGAGTGTCGACCGAACGGTTCCGCTCCACCTCTGCTGACTTTGGCTCTGTGTTGCGCAGCTGCGCGAGGTCGGCGAAGGTGGCGAGGTGCTCGGTCGCAGCGTCAACCGCACTCAGTTGATTTCCGTCGCGGCCGAGTGAGCGTTGGCGCAAAATTCGGCTAAGCTGTGAGAGAAACAATGAATAAATGTGCAGCGCAATTCTGTGGTCAGTCCATTAGCAAGCGCTTGGGAGGTGCTCCAGCTGTGTAGCGCAAAGGCAGTGATGACTGCGGGCTGATGCCGGATCAGCGCGCTGAGACACGGGAATGGGTGAAGGATAGACTGGAATAAAATTTGGATATATAACAAAATGATGAAACTGTAACTGCGTACATATTGAACGTTTCCCTGTTTACCATTCTAGAGACAGTCGCACGGAAAGGGGAGGGACTGCAGCTCGTTATAAGTGAAGGGAGAATTAAAGGAAATAGCTATGCTCATCTACCGTCGTCACAGGTCTTGCCAAGTGCGGAGCGAAAGAGCGAGCCAGCAACAGTCCACATCCCCTTGCTCGCACTCTCCGGTGAAGACTCGTTGCTTTTTGTGGCGGTATCGACCGTCTCTGTTCGACGAGTACTTAGCACCTCCGTGAGCTCGTGAAGCATGCTCCGACGGCAGCCAGCGAGGTCGATCATCGGCACAGCCGCCCGGGCGGCGGCAGCGGCGTTGGCGTTGTTCAGCCTTGCCGCCCTCTCGAGACTGCTGTTCCGTCGCGGCATGGCCAATCGGGAGGGCGTGGACAGCGGCGAGCAGCTGCTGTCTGACATCCCCGGGGAAGAGCAACTAACGTCCGATGCGGTAGCCGAAGAGACAGTACAGAACGAGTCGACCGACTCGTTGTCAGAATCCGCTGCCCAATCGTCCATCAGCGCAGCTGCGCCGCCATAGTCCCAACCTTGCTCAGCACTGTTTCCATTCGCTGAAGGGTGCGCCCTGTCATTCGTATCCTGACGGACAATACTTATACAAGTTTGTTGGGGTTGTTCGATAGCCGCCGGGAGCTCCTTCAGCGAAGCGCGAACCGAATCGCGAAGCTGCGCGGTGATTGCGCCCGGAGTATCCTTGTAAGCAGGGGTGCCTCGCGCTGTCAAAGCAAGGTTGAACTTACTCACAGACGCGCGCACAGACTCATGCATCGACCGTGCGGTAACAAAGCCCGAAGCGGCAACCTCATTGTTCACGCGCTGCCCTTCTCGGCGGTTGTCGATCCGTGGCGACGTGCTACTGAAGCAGGGCGGAGCGAGAGGTGAAGAGGCGGCATCCCCTATATGCAGTCTTGGAACAGGAGAGGCACGGCTGTCGACTGACGACGGGGTGCCGTCTCGGCTGTTTGCGTCAACAAACTCGGAATCGCCTCCAGTATCTCCGGAAGAGCAGCTCGAATCGGACGCGGTGGGCGACGACGGGCCCAGCCCCGCCGCCGATGATTTCGACTCCTCATCGCCGAAGAAACAAAGTCGAGGTCGCGGGACTCGAGTCGATTCCGGGTCTGAGAATGTTAAGTCTAATGGGGGAACCGTCACCGTTAGTTTCGGACCACACTCGGCAGAGGATGTCGACTCGGCTGCGGCCGACAAGGGAGCGAAAACTGTGTCGCCGCCCAAAAGATCCTTACCCGAATCGGTGGAGGGCTCGCTGGCTAGCTGTTCTCGGTATTGTTCTGGAGTTAGACCCGGCGGAATGGTCCAGAACGAAGGCGACACACCCGTCGAGCCTGGACCCTCGGCTGGTGACTCAGCCGAGATGGGCAGCGCTTCGACTGGAGGGGTCACGCGAGTAGGGGTAGTGGGAACGCGTGGAGGCCGCTTACTGGCCGCTAGTGACGAGCGACGTAGCGTCTGTCGGCTGGCAGTCTCGCGCGAGACGGGTTCGGGGCTAGCAGTGCCTAAACTGGGAGCGAAAGTGACACTGCTAGGATTCGCTTGATCTCCGACTCTAGACGAGCGATCCCGCCCCGCGGATCCCCCGTGACTAAATTCGCGAGTCCTGGGTGTTGGACTAGCACAGGTGACAAGCACTGGCGGCTCGACGTCTTTCCCTTCTACCTGCACCGCCGACTGCGTTCGTACCGGCCCGGGGGATGTGGGCTTGCTCGGCTGTTGGGATCCCGCACTAGAAAGACTTGGCGTGGTCGAAAACCTGTCCATGCGATTAGCCACTAAAGAGGCGACGGTAGAAGGACCGGCGCTGCTGTGGACGGAGTGGGGAGATTCTTCCACGGGCTTAAGTCGGGAGCCGTCGCGAGCCGGAGTGGCGCGAGCGTTGTCGGGCGTTGTTACTCCATGGGCAGCGGCGGGCGACCAGCTCGCGCGCAGGTTCAGTGCCGACCCCTTCCACGTCGACACAGAAGCGCCTCGGGATGGAGAGCGAGCGGACATCATCGAGATACTAGAGTCATTCTAACGAGGAGCGAAAATTGGGCAGAGGCACACAGACAGAAGCCATTCAGTGCGCAGCAAAAAAATTATCAAATATACTGAATTTCTTGTTGGAAGTTAACTCACCTCGGGAGTAGGGACATTGGCTGTCCCTGCGCGCTTGTGGCGCTGCGGGCTTTTCCGAATGCCCAGGAGATCAAACAAGCCACCCAAGTCGGGGCAGCTCTTGCAGCGCGCCATGCCGATCCTGGCCAGCCGCTCGCGCGCTCCTTTGTTGGTCAGAAGTGTTTGGCGCTCCTCAGGGCTCAGCCGCGCATATGCTCGCACATGACTCATTAGTTTGTCTCGCCTCCTAAACGTGGGCATGGGCTTGGAGCCTGTGATGGGCGGGAGGTATGCCAGCGCAAAGTTAGTTGTAGACAGCATAGATGGCTGGGGAATGAATCGAGGGGAGAGCAAAGAGATAGCTCACCTGGCGATCGAACCAGCACCACTACTTTCCTCCGTGATGTCTCAATCACCCTCATCTTGTTCTGCCCATCAATGAGCTTGGTGCGCGGGGCGCCGTTCCCAGCAATCGACTTCGTTTCCTGAGACACCCAATGCACCATGCTCAGCGGCCGCAGAAGGACAGCGCGCTGGCATGCACGGATTTCGACACCGACATTGAAAAAGCAGCACCCCCATAATCTGGTTTATACACACAAAGACACACACAGCAGCTCACCCTCCGCGACTCTCTCTTTGCTCTTCGCTCCGCCTTCGCAGCCTCCGCGTCGTTTTCTCGCATCACCGCGTCCAGCTCTTTGCTGAAAGCGGCCAACAGCTGATGAAACTGCTGCATCTCGAACCTGTGCGCATAAACATCGCGTCAGCCTCTGCTTCGAAGAGTAGGGAGAGCTTTAGCTTTGGACATCCACGCACGACAACGACCGCGCACTGTGCGGGGTCTGCTCATCACCTCTTCATGTTCCCCAGTAGGTAGGAGCAGAGGTCCAGAAAGTCGGCCTCCACGGTGCTCAGCTTCGCCTTCGCATTGGCAATGGAATCGGCGGCCGACGAGCGAAAGTTTTTCATGGTGGACTGTCGACATCGGCGTAGCAGATCAGCACCGCTCGTCGTTCAGAATCATAAATCAAATGACGCCCCTGATGGTGAAGTGCGTAGAGTGTGTGGTGAGTGCATAGAGGGGAGGGCGCACCTCGAACGTGTCCCCCTGCCCCAACGACTCGACGCTTTCCAATGTGCTGTCGAGCTGACGGCAGGACCGTTCCATATCGGAGAGCTCTGATGCCAAATTCTGATGCAGCACATAATTAAAAAACTTAGGAATCAAACAGCAGGACGCTCCTCCTAATCCTCCGCTCATCAACCTACTGCTGCGCACCGTGTGAGATGCAGGGGACGCTACGGCATTGAGTGCACTGGCCTACCTTGGCATCAATCTTCCCCGCCATGGCAGCGTGCTCCAGCTCGTCTTTCAGCGGCTTCACTCGCTCGCCAAGGTGCCGCACCAGCTCTCTCGCCACAAAGTGCAACAGCGTCTTTTTCTGGTTCTTTGTCGACTTGACCTCCTTCAGTTTCAGCAGGACTTCCAGCTGGAAACCAGCCGCGCCAGAATTTCTGCCACCCGCGTTCAGGAAATTGCCCACCGCCAGGACGATCTTGAGCACGCAGCGCAGCTGCTGGCTGCTCCGGACCTCAAAATTAGCGGCCTATATTGCCACGCAAAGTCGATAGGCGCAAGTGAATATATTATACGGCAGCAGTGACAACAACAATATATCTATATGGGTCGGGCAAGAGAGACACCGAAGCCCGCTACCTGAAGGCACTCGATCTTGTCGGCTGCCTCGCGCTCTCGACCGCTGAAGGATCGACGAAAGACCTCTGCGTCGAGGCGCTGCTGGACGAAGGGCACCTCCATAAGCGCCATCATGACTTGCTCGACGTCAGCGAGGTCGTTAATGGAACCTTTATACGCCTGTCCACCGACAACGCATCATAATAATCAGTAACACAATGGGACACCCTTGTTTTGAGCCTCCTCGCGCTCACGCAACCCTCGAAAACAAACTCCATCCGTCACTCTCACCTTCAGCAATACTTCCTCATCCCTGGACGGAATGCAGGCACGAAGACCCTCCAAGTCCTCATCACTCAACGCGACTGCCGCCCTGTCTACGCGTTTTCCCCGGCGCTCGGCAGCATTGTTGCAGAGCGCTAATACAGTCGGCCTGATTTGCGACGGTCCTATCTTCAGGCGCGACAGGTAGACGCCAACGTTCTGCGACCGTCGCATCGGTAATAACATTACTCGTGCCTGTTTGCGCGCGCCGGCGGAAACCGCTGGTTTCGTCTTCGCCGCTTTGGCCGCAAACTCGGCCTCGAGGCCCTCGAAGTCAACGGTGAGTTGCTCCTTGTCGGTAATCAGCTCTTGCCAAACAGTGTGGGCAACCTGAGCGACACAGCATTCAAATTATATCCCGAACACGGACCATATTTTCCTCGACAACACGAGCAGCACAGGTGGGCTGATACTTTCTGGAGCAAGTGGAATCGAGCAATAATATGCGACGAACCTGATGCTGCGGGAGTTTATTCCAGAACAGCTTCACAGTGGGAACTGACGGCTGGGGTCCAGGGTCGACTGGTGCCTCCTCGACAGCTGGAGCCGATGCAACAGATAACCTGGAGCCCGGTGGCGGCGGCGGCGGGGGTGTGCGACCGGAGCCTGCCTTTCCCGGTGGAAGAGGGGGCGGGGGAGGGGTACGGGCAGCACCAGGCGGAGGGGGCGGTGGGGGAGGTGTACGAGCTGCACCAGGAGGGAGAGGAGGTGGGGGAGGGGTACGGGCAGCACCCGGCGGAGGAGGGGGAGGTGGGGGCGGCGGGGTACGGGCAGCACCCGGCGGAGGGGGAGGTGGGGGCGGGGTACGAGAAGTGCCGGGAGGAGGTGGTGGTGGAGGGGGCGGGGTACGTGCAGCCCCGGGAGGAGGAGGGGGCGGTGGAGGGGTGCGAGGCGCGCCAGGTGGAGGAGGAGGTGGAGGGGGTGGTGGAGGAGCACTCCTTCCCTTCAATTTTGACGCTGGTACCATTTCGAACTGAGTCACTGATGGCGGTGCTGGTGGCGGCAAGCTCGTCCTGCGCACGCCAGTGGGCGGAGGCGGGGGTGGGGTTGGGGGTTGTTTGTTGGACCCTGTCACGTTGGCCGGAGCAGAGGCGTACCCGTCGTCGACCACTGGTGTCGAAGGAAGGGGCTGATACTTGGTTGTCTCGGCAGTCGGTGGCGAGCTACCTAGGGTAGTCGTTGGGGTTGGTTGCGCTGGAGCATCCGGTACGGAGCTTGGACGGGGAGGCATGGGGTCGCTGGGCTGAGTCGCTAGCGAAGGGGACACGCTAATGACTGACTCCGCTGATGGGCTCACGGATAGCTCGTCTGCACCTCCAGTGCTGCGAGGCGCTTTCGGGGACAGCGAGAGGTCCAAGACTCGAGGCATCTCAACCGAGCAAAGAGAAGGCGGCGTAGGCTGCCGCTGCGCCTGCGGTCTAGGCGTGACCTCACGTTGTGCTTTGCTACGCGGAGTAACGTATGGAGTGCCGCCTTCGTTGTCCTCGGCCGTGGACTGATGCCGTGTCGGCTCCAGCTCTCTGGACACCGCGGCACGCAACGGCGAAGGCTCCTTACGTTCCAATGGCCGGCGCTCCACGACTGTCGGGCTAGGAGTGCACACCTTCGTCTCCTCGGGCTTGAGAAGGTCCGGATCTTCGTCCTCGCTGTCTTCGTCGACCTTCCGTCGGACCGACAGTGTGAGGAGTCTGTGCGCCTTTTGAGCGACAGAACCTATACCGAAAATCCATCACAACACATGCTATTGACTCGTAAGGTAGACAACAGACGCGAGGGCGAATCCTGCCCTAAATCGAGACACATCAGGGAGACTGAATACGGGCAGGGACTCACCGCTGCGTCGCTGTTTGAACTCGAGGTTGTCGGTGAACGTGAGCCTGACGAATTTATTAACTGGTCGATCCCCGTGAGCTTGAAAATCGAACTTGTATACCGCCCGCAGCCCGGGACGACGCACATGGGCGGCCGCAAAGGCCTGCACACAACATGGCACCAGTTAAGAGTGCACCAGGCAAGTGAGGGACAAGTCTATGCAGAGATGAAACCCAATGCGCGACAGGTCGAGGCAGAGGGGGGTCCGTACCTGCGGCTTGCACAGCGGCTTGAAGGGCTCGTCGAGAGCAGGCGCGTGAGTGAGGGCGAGCCACTTGGGCGTCGATGTGTCGTCCACGTCTGCGGCTGTGATACTCACATACAGCATGGGTAGAGTGGTCCCGCCGCGCACCTCAATCACGCAGTGGCTCTCCATCATCTCCACTTTACCCACCGCCCGTGTGCTCCACACGCCGCGCCCACTACGACTGCCCAGGTTGAGGCAGTTTGTGCAACCAGTGCCAGTCGCAGACTGGAGACGGACCAGCAACGGCTCAGACGCCTCATCTACCACCTCCTGGCGCGGCTCGCCATCACCGGCACGCTCATCTGACACAACCGCCCACTGATCCAGCACTGGCGCCGCCTCTACCTCCTGATCGCGTTCTAATCCACCCATCACATGACCGGGGCTATGGCCCAGGAAGCTACTCTCCCTGACCACCCTCTCCTGCTGCTGTGGCCGAAGAGGGGATCGAGAAAAAGCGGATTCGAAATGAGAGGCGTTGGGTGTAACAGAGGGGCTGCGATTCTCGGAGCGTTCCAAGTCGGCCATCGCCCGCCACTGATGCTGAGGGCGGTGCGGCGAGAGCGCGATGGCAGCCTTGAAGGGTGAGGCATGAGGGGTGCTACCCGCGCTGCGGTTCATGTGCTGCCCAGCATCACCCAGCGCCTGTCGTTGATGGCTTAGGGGCGAATGAATGCTGTTACTAGACGGCAGACCTTTCAGGTGGTGTTCATTCTCATTCGCGACGTTCATGCCTGTCTTCCCCGGCGATGCAAACATGGCTCCCAGATCCGCGAGCGAAGGTCTTGCTGCGGGGCTGAGTGGCTCTGACAGCTGATCCACCTGCAGGAAAAGAGGAGAATATAGCGACACGGGTCAGCCCACCCCTGATGCCGTGGCCTCTCATCCGTCCTCATTCAAGGTGCCAAAGGGAATGCGCTGAGAAAAGCGATGAACCTCACCTGTAGCCTGCGAGAAGCCAGTGGCTGCGCAGCGCCGCCCTGCTCCAAACGATCCTGCGACTTGTCTCCAATCTGTGCAGTGAACGAGTAACAGATCTCAACCCCCCACTCTACAAAATAACTTCCGGGCACCTTCAACACTCAGAAACCAGCGCTTCTTATAATCCAATTTCCCCCACGCACACCTTTGTGCCAGTGAGGTCGCCGTCGCGAGACGCGACGCTTTTAGATGGAGAGCGGAGCCTTGTTCCTGTCAAGGCGTTACCAGTCTCCTGCGGGAAATATAACGGATGTGTTGGGTGATGTCGCGGATTGACGAAAAGCGTCAGGAGATAACAAAGGATCGGCGACCTACCTGCTCATGCTGGTCTCTCTTACGCCATGGGAGCGAAGCCATCATTCCTTTCTTGGCGACGGCAAGCGGCGACCTGGGCGACTCCCCGGAGGAGGAGACCCCATCGCGGTAGTCCTTCGAGCCCCTAATCAACCACTTGGCGGACTTCCGTACCCCGAGGGAGGTGACGCTGCTGGAGGTGGAGCCCCTACCCGAGCGCGGCGTGTCGACGTCATCACTGTCAGATATGTCGACTTTGAAGCCCGTTAGCTGGGCAGCCACGGGCTCATTTGTGCCTGATGACCTGCGCTTCGTGAAGAACCTCATATCACCCCACACTCAGCGGCCACTGCCCTGCATATAAGTCCCTCCACACCACCAGCGCATTCCCTTCCCACGCGCTCCTACTGCTCCCACTTCCCACTCGCCTGTCCTACCACGCACTCTCCTGCCTTCACAGAGCGAACACACTGTGAGTATATGCACTGCGAGCAGCCTGACTAGCGTAGTCTCATTTACTCTGCTCTTCTCTTTCCCCTGCATCCGCTCTCTTTTGTCCCCGGCCCCTTCATTTCCTCTATTTTGCCCCTCACTCCTTTCCAAACTCGCCTCAACCTCGGCAGAGGCTCCCCGCGCGGAATAGTCAACAAGAGCAAACAGGGCGGCCACTGGGCACGGGGAAAACGAGCCGTCGAGTGACGTGGGTACACCTGGTTAGCTCGTCGCGTAGCGTGCTTTTACACGATGCCGGGGTTGCAGTCTGTGGCGCCGAGCAGCGCAGTGTCTGTCAGTGCTTTGTACGGGTATTACGGAACTGCTCGACTGGCGCTGGCCGCAGTCAAAGTCGCCACGTGACAGCGCCTCCGAACCAGCTACCGCTTTCCTGGTGTACAGCGTGAGCTAAATAGGGACGATTCGCGCTGAATAGGTTACGAATATCTCGACACAATGATCTTTCGGCGCCTGATGTTCTGCTCCAGCTGCTGCCCTGCCTCCAGTGCCACCGAAACATAGCTGTCCCCACCTGAAATGTGTATCCAGCGCAGGCTGACCCACCGGCGACACCGCTCAGCTACTTTGACCGCCGCGAATGAGAAGTACAGTACAGCGACCTTACCCGTACTTGCAACATTATCATATCGTTTTAATAATGTACTCGTATCAGGTACCCGCACCATGCCATAGATGTATAGCATTAATTAATCAATATCTGTGAATTAGAAATTGTTTACAACAATACCGAAGAAACGGCCGCTGTCCATGGACGGTCACTCTTATCGGCGGAGGACGAAGGTGCCTGTGAGTGGCGAGGTGAGTCGACAGGTGCGTGCGCCGAGGCGCTGTGTGTGGTTAGGCCGGCCACTAGTGGAATAGCCAAATAGCGCACACGTGACCATATTGCTGTACGGTATAGTACGTCACAGTACGTTTCTCGATTTCAAGCCAGTCCAGTCAGCACGAGTCGGCCTAGGATGTATGGGTGCTATTTCGCGTTACTAAACGAATAGCGAATAGGGACCTGCTACAGTTAAGTACTTGTGTGAACCATCTAGCGAGGATCGCTACTACCAACTACGTGGATGAGCTACCCCGCAAGTCGCTATCGAAAAAGTTGAGTAGACGAGAGTCTTGCTGCCACACAGATGGTGCAACTTGTTTTATAAAGGTATCTCAAGGTACGCTTCTAGATTTTCGATAAATTCGGCGTCGATCTACCTCTTGTTTGAGCGAGTGGGCAAGTCAACAAGAGATAGTTTTTCGAAAATGCGTGTGTCCGGATAGATCGGTCGCCGAGCGAATGCGTCCGCTGCTCACTCCAACACAAGCCGCGCAGGATTCCATGACAGCGATAGCGACTACGTGGTGAACATGTGGGATACTAGCGATAGTCCTAGGATTCCTTCTTCTAGACGATGGCACGCCACTGTTTTTGCGTTGTCCCGTTGCTGGCATCCCTCGTTGCTGTACGGGTACCTGTAGTCGGTGAGCCAGCCAGCCCAAACCTATAGATAGAGCGGTCGCTCAAACCCATAGCGGTCCGGTTGTATTTCGTTATTTTGCTTCGCCTGTATATCGTGTACATTATTTGAAAAACGCTATACCTCCTATTCCGAATAGGAGGTATATTCGCGAATATACCTCCTATTATTTGCCTGGACCTATAGCTCGTATCGCTTCGCGATTCATTTATTACTAATAATTCCGACGTGTCAGTACGTTTCGGTACTGTATAGTGATACGTACCGCTATCGCTATTCCGCTATTCCTCTAGTGGCCAGCCTAAACGAGAACTACAGGTAACTAGCAGCACTAAGCTTACACGAGAACTACAGGTAACTAGCAGCTTAAAAAACTGTTCCTTATATTATTTTTATCTGTACTGTCTCAACTATCCGTATTCAATGATAACGTTCACAACTATGAACGTACATGTACTTACAATAATGTACTATAATAGCCCCTCTTGATCATTGGCAGTAATGCAAACCAACTAGTTTCCACTTGGCGCCGCTCCCGTTTAGCGCCTGAAGATCATCTTGTGCTTCGGCTCCGGCAGTGCCTTCGTTTCACCACATGCCATCATGTCTACCGTGCCATGTGACACAACCGTGATTGTTCTTGCATCCGCAAGGTCACGAATGTAGTCGTGCTTGACGTTGATGCGTTTTGTCTTGTTCGAAGCCATGGGATTGTTGGAAAGTTTGAATGCTCCTTCGTTGTCTTCCTAAACTATTGTGGCACCGTGTTGGCGTTGGTGGACAACTTGCCGCAATCGCCAAAAGCGCACTACGCTGTGCCCCGGACTGAGCAGATAAAAGCTCGACATGCGGAGAGTCTAGAATGAGGTGGACGTGTGGATTAAGTCCGTGCGCCGACTCGGGATGTTTATCGGGCTCCACGGGGCTGTTTATGCCATTCATAGTGGCATAGGAGCACCTTTCCTTCACGAATCGCATGCCGCATGCAACTAAGGGCACAAACCTATAGATAGCCATGGGCAACGTCGTGAAGCATCGCTGACGGAGGCAGACTAAGCCATTGCGGGAACGCACTCGTTGCATGGACCCGGAGGGGGGCATGCTTCCCGCCAATGCACGGGCCATGTGATGGCCCGACTCGACTCAGCGGGTGGAAACGCGTATACGCAGAGGTTCGCGGCGCAGACTCAGACGGGGGCGCGTTTGGACTAGATCGACTCTTGTTGAGAACCGGCCTTAGCTGAGAAATGCTCGGCATGCTAATCTTAGATCTCCGAATGGGGTAGACATGTGGAGTAAGTCCGCACGCCGACTCGAGGTGTTTATCGGGCTCCACATGACAACGTATGCCATTCATAATGGCACGGGAGCATCTTCTCTACACGAATGGCCTGCAATATGCAACTAAGTTACGATCCCACAACGTCGCACCTCCACTCACCGCACCCACGCACGCCCCTGACTGAAAACTACCACCCTCACGCACGTCACACTCCCCGGGGGGGGGGGGAGTAAAAAACCCCAACACCCTTCGGAGAGGTTGGACTTAGGCGGTTCACGGTCTAGCCATGACTTGTAAGTTTCCTGCATGGCATAGTTGGGAGGGCCGAGAGACAGCAACCGGTTTCACCCGGTACATGTTGTAAACAATTTCCATTTCAATTTCAATACGAACCCACAGCTAGCCATGGGCTCCGTCTTGAAGCTGCAATCATGGAGGCAAACTAGGCCATTGCGGGAATGTGTTCGCTGTATGGAACCGTGGAGGCGCACTTTCCGCCAACGCACGGCGCACACGATGGTCCGAAGCGACTCAGCGTGAGGAAACGCGTATACGCAGAGGTTCACGGTGTAGACTCGGACGGAGGGCGCGTTCGGATTAGATCGACTCTTGTCAAGAGCGGACCTAGCTGAGAAACGCTCGACATGCAAAGAGTCGCCCTCGGTGGATAGGCGGAATAAGGCCGCGCGCCGACTCGAGGTGTTACTCGGGCTCCACGGGGCGGCGATACGATTCAGAATGGCACCGGAGCACCTTTCCGTCGTGAATGGCCTACTGCATGCAAGTAAGGTACGAAACCACAAGAAGCCATGGGTTGCCGCATGAACCTGCAATCGCGGAGACAGACTAAACCATTGCGGGAGTGCGCTCGCTGCATGGAACTAGGTGAGCACACTTCACTCTAAAACACGGCGGATGCGATGGTCCGACGCGACTCAGCGTGTGGAAACGCGTATACGTAAGGGTTCGGAGTGTTGACTAGGACGGCATGCGCATTGAGATGGGATCGACTTTTGATCGAAATTGGTTTTACGATTAGAGGTTACGCCGTTAACTACCTAATTCAACCACTCCATAATGTACATGTCCTAGGCGCCCGCCGGCGGCGCAGCGGCGGCGGCCCCGGAGGGGGGTGCGCTCGCAGGCCCGTCGGCATCCCCTCACCTCCCCGTGGTGGGCGCTGGAAACCCCGTAGCCGTGCCAGGCCTGGCACGGTAGGGGGCTAAGAGGGCCGACAGCTCTATCCGTGGGATCAGCAGTTGTCGGGAAAGCCATGTACAGAGGGCTTTTGAAAAAATAATTTCTGTGCACTACCGGCGCCAAGATCTCCCGCTCGGCCCGTCCGATATGTTTTTTCGCGCACAGATACTCCTAGATACAGCCTTACTTTTAGGAGTGGGACCTGTACTACGGCAGCGTTTGATGGCAAGGAGGGTACGGCCGGATCAGCGGTGGGAGGCGGGTGTAGGAGTTGGTGGTGGCCAGCCGGGAAGCAGCGCCAGGAAAGGGCGCTCGCTAGCTATCGACCAGCCCTGTGCCGGTCGAACCTTACCGAGGGGTGAGGCAAGACATGGCACAGGACGGCGGCTAGTCGCAGACGGAGGAGCGGCTACAGGAGGCGGCGGCGATCCTCAGGATCAGCCGCCGCCGGAAAGCCCTGTACGGAGGGCTTTTTTGGACACTAAAATAATGTCCGTACCCGGCGTCGAGCAAGTTGGGGAGCAGCACCAGGGTAGGGCGCTCACTAGCGCGTCGCCACGTCGTCCAGCGTCATCTCCCGGGGGGAGGAGTCAGCTGGGACGGCAAGGAGGACAGTCGCGACGGGAGGAGCGACACGATCTGGCGGCGGCGACCCTTTGGGTCGGCGCCGCCGGAAAACCCGGCACGGAGGGTTTTGCTTAATTCCGGGCGCCCGCGGCCCGCCGGATCCGGCTACGGTGACCTGCCCCCCCCCCTCTTCGACACCCACTGCCCCGACAGAACTGCATAATCCTAGGATTCCTTGAGCGTGGGCCCGGGTGAGCGCGGAGGCCCCCGCTCAAGCAAAGGCTGCTCGGTGGACGCGCGATCAGAGGGGGGAGGGTACGGCCACAGGCCGAAAAACCGACAGGTACCCGGGTACCAGACAGAAAAAAAACCGGGGAAATGAGCGGGGAAAATTCAGGCGCGGAGGCAGGAGCGCTAGTTTTTTCTATGTCTGTGCGTCTCGGTCCCCCCCACCTGTCCTCGAGGTGATGGGGGACCTCGACACGGAGGACCGCCGCGTCGGTGGACGCGGCAAGACCTTGGGGCGGGGTTTACGGGATGGAGCGGCGGGATCGACGAGCGACCGCGCGAGGAGGGGTTTTTTGCCAGCCTTTCCCCTCCTACCTTCGGCAAGACCGAAGTCACGCGGGAGCTAGATTAGGCTGGCCCGTCGTCCCTTCCGAACGCCGACCGGCCTAGGCCGGTCGACACCCCGGTTCGGCGGGAGCGGGCCGTGCATCGTGAAGGTCGAGCAGCAGTTTAGTTTTGCATTTCTAGACAAGTGGATTTATTTTTAGATCTGTTTTTCTTGATTACAAGATTATTACGCTGTTACTGCTTAGGTGGGGGGACTGTGGCAATTACTGCGGTTGCTTACAGTTATATAACTCCCGAGGAACGTCGGCACACATTGCAGATAGGTGTGTCGATAAGAAATGTACCTGGTCGGAGAGACCCGGGCCCAACTTGCTAATAAGTCCTGTATGGCGAAGTAGAGTGGCCCGTGAGGCAGCACTCGGTCCAGTTTGCCGGGACATGTTGTGAACAATTTCAATTTCAATTTCAATTTCAATTTACATGTCCTAACTACAGATCGTACAGCAACGTCAAAATTATGTGGTGCAAAGGCTCTGTAAAATAACTGTGTGCTTTTATGGGTGTTGAAATGAATTAATATGTGTCGCTAGTCTCCAAAACGCGTGGCCTCCTCCAGCCGTTGCAAGGGCGCTAATCAGCCATACTGGTCAGCCCGCGTGCGTCATGACGGGCCTACCTAACTTATGCTGATGTGTGACTCCGGTCATGCCGCAGTTTGGGGGGGGAAACGCATGCGAAAAAACCCTCGCGGATGTCGTCGACGGCCCCGTCTTGATCTAGGCACACCTACCCCCGTCCGAGACAGCCGTTGCTCCTCCCGTCGCGGCTTCCATCGTAGCCTAGGCTTCCCCTTCCCTCCGGATCCTGAGAGGGAATGGGAAACCGAGACTTTAGACATTGTCTGTTTGGCGTTCCTGCCGTTGCGCCTGATTCTCTCATGCCCCCGGCCCGTCTCCTTATGTATTCCGATACATGTCTGATCAAGCGAGGTCCCCCCGTGCCCTTCCTTGGTACTTTCCGTTGTCACGGGGCCGCATGTACAACTAGCGTGCCGTTGCGATAACCCTTACCTAACACCATGTGTGAGACAACCTACCGACAACACGGTACCGACAAAGGGGAGGCATGGGTTGGTCGAAGCCTCGGATCGAGGTGCCGCTCCTCAAAAGTGTCGGGTACGCAAGCATTTAATCGGAAAACCTTTTGTACCGGGATTTTTCGGCGGTGGTCGATCTTGTGGACCTCCGACACCCGACCGTGTCGATCCTCCGGTTGCGACCCTCCTCCGGCCTACGTGACGTCGCGCCCCGCCCCGGAAGGGGGGAGGGCACGAGTTGTTAATTTCCCTCCGTAGGCCTGCTAATGGACACATCTGTACGTTGGACTCCGGGAGAGTCTTGGCCCTCCACACATAGGTGGTCGCAGTGTATGCACGATGCGCGGAATTCATATACACAATATGTTCCAATCGGGTACCGACTTTTGGGGCGGTACTTGGATAAGGCGTACAACTCCGTTCCGGGAGGCGTGGGCTCTAAACCCCCTCATGGCATTTCTAACAGGTTATGGGCCCTCCGCGTTTACTGCGAGGTTACCGGCCGGAGTTCATGAGATGATGTCCATTAAGGGGAGGTGTTAATATCCCTCCGTAGGGCTGCTAATGGACACATTTGTACGCTGGACTCCGCGGGAGTCTTGGCCCTCCACACATAGGTGGTCGCAGTGTATGCACGATGCGCGGAATTCATATACACAATATGTTCCAATCGGGTACCGACTTTTGGAAATTGAAATTGAAATTGAAATTGTTTACAACATGTACCGTATGCGCCGGTTTTTCACCAAAAGCCGGATGCGTCGGCTGCTGTCTCTGGGCCCTCCCAACTATGCCATACAGGGAACTTACAAGTCAGGGCTAGACCGTTAACCACCTAATCCAACCTCTCCAAGGGTGTTCGGGGGTTTTACTCCCCCCGGGGAGGGTGCAAGTAGAGGCGAAGGTTGTGTGCATTCAGGGTCGTGCGTGGAGGCAATGTGCGGATGCGTGGTGGGAGGTCGTGCGGGACTTGATGCGGTATATGCGTAGGAGGTGATGCAGCCATTGGACAGTATGCGTATGGAGTTGAGCAAGAATGCGAGATGTGTCGAGGCGTGCTTTGGAGACGAGTTTATCTGGAGGGTCGGTGCGGGCGGTGAGAAGGGAGGTGAGACTCGTGATGGTGGAGGAGTGTGGTGTACCGGTGCGGCTCATGACTATGGGTATGATGTCGACCACTGTGCCTGGCCAGTGGTTTCTGATGGCGTTCGCAAGGGGTGTGTATTTGGTGCGTATGAGGTCAGCTGTGTGCGAGAGGTTATTGTCTGTGCAGTATTTCCATTCCCCTATCTGGATTTTTTTTATGGATGCGTAACGTCGGCGACCGTTGGAGTGACCAACGAATCGGGGTTCGAGGATGCGGATGAAGTCAGGTTTATGTGCAGGGGGACGAAGTGGGGGGGGGAGAATCTCAGGTGGGAGGACGGCAGGGCACGAGGTGAGGGAATCGGGCGAGAGACCTTCGTCAGCAGCGACAAGGCGGGTGGGCATGTGGGTGGGGTGAGGTGGGTGGCAGTCAAGTGGGGTGCAGGCAGGGGTGGGGGAATCAAACGATTTTATGGGTTTGTTACCGAAGTCTGCGGTGATGGTTTCCCATCGCCCTCCGTTGTGGCGTTCCAGTAGGGAGAGTAGGAGTTGCAGAGCGCTGTTGTGACGGTCCTGTCTTAGACCAGACATAGAGGGGCAGTTACCGGCCATGTGGCCGTTGCTAGTGAATTGGCCACATAGGGGGCAGCGCAGGGTGGGGTTGTGAGTAAGTAGGCGGGTGTTGTGGACACCCCACATGAATTCTTGTTTGTGTGTGAACTGGATATTAGTGAGGGTTGAGTGTTTTTTGTGGTAAGAGAAATCGGCGCCGTCCTGCGCGGCGCGGGCGAGGAGGGCACCGTGTTTGGTTGTTCGCGAGAGAGGAGTGTGTGTGTGTTTTGTGCTGTAGGTGTGTGCGTCGGATTTGAGGTTGGTGTATTTGTAGGTTACGGTGGCCCCTAGCGGTTGTGGGATGAGGGTGTATGGCCATGTCCAGTGGCCTATTGTGACTTCAGAACCTGTGGTGTATGTGGTATCGGGTGGGTGACCGTCCGCGACTTGGTTTGCGAGGGTGTCTGCGAGGTCGTTGCCGATGGAATGGTTGTGGGCTTTGATTTTGCCGAGGTGTGTACGGATGCCTGTTTCGCAGCGGGTTTTAAGGGTGTGTGTGATAGATGAGAGGGTGTCGCGGTGAATGTTGTGGCGGTAAGCGGAAGGGCAGTTTAGGTAACCTTGTATGAGGCGGAGGGAGCACGCACTGTCTGTGAGGAGGTGGGTGTGGCCAAGTTGGAGGCCTATATCTATGGCAGCTAATTCAGCACGATTTATTGTATGGGAGGGAGGGGTAGATGTCACCAGGATTTTGATTTTGGTGTCCGAGGCGGGGTGGGTGGCTGCTGCTCCGAGGGGGGTCGAGCCGCCTTTTTTTGAGCCGTCTGTGTAGACAAAGTCCTGCCAGTTCCAAGCAGGGGTGCCTCTGGTGGGGGGGTACGTTAGATGCACGCGGTCTGGGAGGGGGTATGTGAGGGGGTGAGATGGGTTTGGGGGGCGGTGGTATATACTTGCTGAGTGGGGTGAGTATGCGACAAAGAGGTGTGGAGGAGGGGGGGTGATGATGGGGTTGGGGAGGTGAGTGTCGTAGATAGATTCGAGAGTGTTGTGAAGGGCGGTCATGGCTGCGGGTGACGGGAGGGTGGTGAGTGCGAGGGGGTTAGCGACGAGGTATATGTCGACCATCCATCGTGTGCCGAATGGGGTAGGGGTGGGGTTGCCAGTGTGTTGGTCGGGGGGTAGGAATGTGTTTGCGTCATTGGGCAGGGTGTAAAGGTGGTGGGTGTATGGGGAGTTGATGTATTTGGAGTGGCGGTATGGTGTGTGTTCCCAGCGGGGGAGGATGAGGATGGTTGCGCTGGGTGTGTGAGAGGCGGTGAGGTGTGCGCTGGTGATTGCGTGTTCCATGGCTCGTCTCATGCATTCGTGGTCGTATTCGGGGTTGGCTATGTTGGTGCCTTGCCATGTGTGTGGGGCATTGCTGCCGCTAGATGAGAAGACTATATCTTCAGGGTAGAGGGAGTGGTAGGTGTGGGAGTGGAGGGATTTATTGAGGGGGTCGGAGTAGAGTTCTGTCTGGACGCGGAATGTGTGCCGGAGGGCTGTGAATAGGTCTTCTCTAGTGGCCCATCTATTACGGGTGGTGGTGGCGGGTGTGGGTGAGTGGATTTCTGAGCGGGAACCTAGGCGGGTGAGGAGGTGGTAGACCTCCTCTTCGAACGTATGCTGCGAGAGGTCGGGGCGAAAGAGCTGAAAGAGGTGGCGGACGCGGGGGCCGTGAAGGGTGGTGACCGCGCGGCCGTCGGGAGTGCAGAGTATGGTGGTGTCGAGGAGTGATGGGTGTGCGTGGATAGCGAATTTACCGGTAGGGAGCATGTCGAGGTCGGGGTTGATGGGGTCGTGGCTGAAAGTGATTAGGGGGTGTGACCACGGAGGGGGTCCGGGTTCTGGCAAAATTGGTGTGGTGGAGGGGACATAGCCTGAGTTAAATGCGGTGAGGGCGGTGGGGCCGGAGGGGGTCTCACTGATGGTGTCGTGGAGTTGTAGGCACGGGGCCCATTGCACTTCGTGGAGGTGGGTGAGGTCGTGTTGTTGGCCGCGAGCACACCATTCGCACTGCCATGTGGCGGGTCCTTGGGCTGGGCGGCATTGGGAGTGTATGGCAAAGTGCGGGCATGTGCAGCAGGTGGAGGAGGGTTCTATGTGCAGGGGGTCATGACATATGGAGCAGGCGGTGGGGGAGGGGGTGGGGAGGCATACCGATGTAGGAGTGGAGGAGATGAGGCGGAAGCCGTCGTCGAGTTGTAACTGAATGTCCCACTCCGTGAGGTGTTCCGGGGCCCATTCAACCATGTACTGCGTCTGGCCGTATTCTGTGTCCTTATGTTTGGAAATGATGCGTGTTACGTCGCAGGGAGGGTAGTGGTGGTCTGAGGGAGTGAGGTATTCAGTGTCTAAGTGTGTGGTGGGTGCAGTGGGGGTGGGGTGAGTGGTACGGGGGGTGTAGATGCCTGATGAGAGGGTGGGGGGCGAGCGGGGGAGGTGTGGGGAGAGGAGGGGAATCCATGAGGGGTGTATAGTGGTGGGGGGGGATGCTTGGTTGGAAGTGAGGCTTGTGATGGGGAGGCGGTTGTGGATAGTATCGAGGGGTTCAGTGAGGATTGCGGCGAGGAGGCGGATGGGAACGGAGAGTGGGGTGGTGGAGCCCGTGAGTGTGGTGATGGATTTGCAGGATTTGAGGATGAAGGAGGATGAGGTGGCTCTGAGGAGAACTTGTGGCCACGAGGTGATGTTACTTTTCCAGAGGGGGGTGAGGCGGGGTAGGAGGGAGGCGTGTGTTTTGCGGGGAGAGAAATCGCAGTAGGCTTGTTTATATGTGTGAGGGTCGGTGATGTGTGTGGCTTTGTCTCGGAGTGAGGCGAGGAGGGCGTTGTCTTGAGTGGTGAAGTGGGCGCGGATTGTGGAGGCGATAGGGTTGGTGAGGGAGAGTGGAGGGATGTTGTGGAAGAGGGTGCCCGCATCGCGTTGAGCTCGGACTAAGCACTTGAGTGTGGGTGGGGTGTAACATGTTGACATGATGGATTCCGAGGGCCAGTGGGAGTACGTGGTGGATAGGGTGCGTATGTGTGCGCGGGCCATGTGGCCTCTGTAGCCCGAGTTGTTCATGATTTTATGTAGGTGGCAAACTGTGAGTTGTGCAGCGTGGGCTTTGAGGGAGGGGAGGCCGTATCCTAGGTCTGAGGTAGGGCGGTGAAGGGCGGTGCGGGGAAGGTTACGTACCGAGGAGACGGCGGAGCGGAGTGCGCGGCAGATTTGTCCTTCTAGAGTGTCGAGTTGGGAGTCGGTGAAGAGGCCAAGCTGGAGGGTGAAATGCTTTCCGATGAGGAGTCCACGGATGACCCTGATTCTGCGGGATTGTGTTAGTGGGACTTTTGGAGTGGTACTTGGATAAAGCGTACAGCTCCGTTCCGGGAGACGTGGGTTCTAACCCCCCTCATGGCATTTCTAACAGGGAGTGTAGGAGTTTTAGCTTGCTCTTGTGGCGGTCATGTCTTAGACCACACATGAGCAGGCTGCGCTGTTGCGAGGGCGCTGACCCGCCAAGTTGATCAATTGGCGCTCGTCGCGACGGGGCCTGCCTGACCTATGCTCCTATGCGACTCCGGTCGTGCCGGAGCTAGTGGGAAAAAGCAGGCAAAAAACCCCCTTGCACAGGTCGTCGACTGTCCAGTCCCGATCCGCGCGCTCCCCCGTCCGAGACATCGCTGCTTCTCCCGTCGCAGCTCGCCTCCTAGCCTAGACTTCCCTTCCACTCCGGGTGTTGGAGAATGGGGAGAAAGTAAGTCCATGGCGGCAAACGGTGTCTGGTTGGCGCTCCTGCCTCCGCGCCAACTTTTCTCATGTCCCATGTCCGTCTCCGTATGTTTCCGACACCCATCTTATCGTGCGAAATCCCTCCGCAACTTTCCCCCGTGGGCGCCTCTATAAGCAGAGTGTAGTTGCGATAACCCTAGGCACCCTGCCCTAGGCAGCTTGTCGATAACGGGGTACCAAACTCGGTGATCGAGTTGCCGCTCCAGAAAAGATGTCGGGTGCAGAAATGTTTGTTCAAAAACCCTCCGTACCAAGTTTTTCTCGCGGCGGTCGATCAAGTGGACCTCCACCGCTAGACCGTGTTGCTCCTCCGGCTGCGACCCTCCTCCGTCATGCGTAGCTTCGAGCCTCGTACCCATGGGAGACTCGAAATTCACATGGTTGGACGACTGCTAGCGAACGCCTTGCCCTTGCGTTGCTTCCCGGTTGTCCCCCGCTAGCTCCAACACCCGTGTCCCACCGTTTATCCGTTTGTACCCCCTTTCGCCAAACAATGTTTCGTAGACGCCGCCCCCGCCTCCTTGTCGGGACAGAATGTGCTAGTATTCGATCGCGAAAAAACATATCGGAATGACCGAGCGGGGGATCCTAGTGCTTGTGTACGGATATTTTGATTTCCAAAACCCTTTGTACAAGGCTTCCCGACAGTTGTTGATACCTCGTTTAGCCCCCTACCGTGCCAAGCATGGCTCGGCTACATGGTTACCAGCGCCCACCGAGTGGAAGTAGAGGTAGGTGCCGACGGGCATGCAAGCGCACCCCCTCCGGGGCCGTCGCCGGCGGGCGCCGTGTTTTGGCAATTATGTCCGCATGCTACATTTTGTTCGTCGATCTACTTATATTCCCTTTCGGCGGTGTTTGGTGGATGTGCGGCGAGAATTCATGATCCAACGTCTTTGTGTTGCTCTTCATGGTACTTTGGGATCATATCTTCGCGATGCTTTGCATGAGGGCAGTGCCGATGCTATGGCATGCCTTCATGTTCCTCGGGTTATGGTATGTGGGGTATTTTTTCTCCTTTTTCCCTACTTGGTGGCTTGCAGTATTATTTCTGTCTAAATCGTATAGCAGTATTTGCAAGTTGAATAGAGATAGAGTACAGCGACCCGTAGCACAATCTCTTAAACAATTACAAAAAGCACGATAGCAGACACGAGGACAATGTGTAGCACAATGATATTTGCGCTGACATCAACTTTATTCTTCAAAGTAGTAAGTATTATAATCAATGATCGCTAGCGATGTATTTTCCTTATTTTAATCTGCTAGTGCCTCGGGCAAATATGTTGTATGGTATATATACAACACGAGTATACAACACGGATCGCGTCGGCATCATTGACGGATTTTAATTACATACTACTAATACTACGCGGGCCGCGCTGCTAACAGAAGCGTCGCCCTCTAAGTTGCTGTAGCTCGCTGAACCAGCATCGCACCACCGGTCCCGGCCAGGGCACTGCGGAGGAGCAACCAACAGCCGCCAGCCGACCGGGGAAGGAAGGTCTTGAGGTACGGAGTTTGGGTACGGGGAGGGTTGACCGGTGGCGGCCTAGTCCGCGCGGCGGTTGACGCCGTAAACCGCGAGCTGTTGGGCGGTCATGCGGAGGTGCCGGGTCCAGCAAGCGACGCCCTTGCGCCTCTTGCTCGGGATGCACAAAGGGATGTCGCAGTCCGGGCACTTGTAGGACGTCCAACCCACATTGTCGTCGTCCACACGGCACATTGTGCAGCGGGCTTGCTTGGTGGCGTTGTCGTTGCCGGGGCGTTTGCCGAGGTGCTTGATGCTGTGAGGCAGGGGGGGTGGCTCGTTGGTGATGTCGGCCAGTACGCGCTCGGTCCTGCGAGTCGGCTCCACCTCCCCTGTCAGCCCATTGTATATCAGGGCCTTGCACATCAGGTCGGCGAAGTTGACAACGGTTGACTCTTTGAGTGGGTGTTGCCTCGGGAGGTGGTGCTTCGCGAGCTTCCAACAGTCGGTGACGTGAATGCCGGCCATGGTGGTGTGCAGGCGGAACCAGCAGTCCTGCGTCAGCCACAGCTCCTCCAACATCAGGTCGTGCTGGCGGCTCTGGTTGTGGTTGTCGACGCGCGGGCTCCGAGCGAAGTACTGCGAGACCACGTCTGGACGAGGTATGGGCCTGGTGGTGATGTTGTTGAGGTCGTCAGCCCAACGTTGAACGTACGGCTCGCCATCGTGCACCCCCCCCAGCTCCCTCCGTAGCCAGAAAGAATAACACCCTCCTCATGTTGTACTTGTACCCGATTGCCATCAGGCTCACACCCTCAACAGTGGAGCGGAGAACCATGCGACTGCCGGCGGGCTTGTCCTTCAGGTGTGACTCCAGGTAGGCCTTGGGGTACAGAGAGTGGGATGTCTTGACACACCCAATGAAGTGCCGGCCTGTCTTGCCCACAGCGACTGCTGTGGCGAGTACTGTCCTATGACAGTACGTTACAGGACTAGTACAAGTACTCGCTACGATATTTGTACCGTACCTTCCACGGATGTAGTGTACTAGCAGTTACACTTGCCATTGTGAAGCTCGAGGACACTGTTCGCAGTACTGTACGTATATGTACCTCCCGGTATGTACAGTACGCACAGTGAGTTCTCCCATGCGTCAAGACGCTAGGCACGAGGCCAATTGGTTACGCAACCTGGCCTACGAAAGACTACGGACGTCGACACGTCGATACCTGCCTGGGGAAGCGTGACGCGTGACGAGACTGAAGGCGAGCTTCGCTAGACTATAAATAGTCTAGCACAATGGAGGGCGGTGACAGGATATTCCACATTGTAACTTCTTTCCTTCAATCCCCGCATAGCGACTGCTCTACTGTAGTTTGCTTACAGAACTACCAGCACTTTTCAGACATTGAACGCTTCCCGTGAGAGATTTTGACTAGCAACCAGCCACCGAGAGGCTGGTTGCGACATTGGTTTCGGAGCGGTGTCGTAATTAACCAATGAGGCCGCCGCGAGGCAGACCTCCGTGGTTCTTGGCTCCTTTACTGAAGCAGTTACTGGGACTCAGGAATGCGCGCTGGGAAAGCATGCATGAAGTCAACGTACGCCTGAGTCTGGACGAACTTAAGGACGCGAACTTTTACACACACCTCGACCTCGCTTCTGGATTCTGGCAAGTTCGAGTGCGTGATCAGGACGTTCACAAGACGGCTTTTCATACCCCTGATGGCTTAATGGAATGGGTCGCCATGCCGTTTGGGCTGTGTAACGCACCAGCTACATTTCAGAGGATGATGAACGACATTCTTCGCGACTTTTTACATAAGTTCGTGACAGTCTACCTGGACGACGTCTGTATCTACAGTCGAACTCTAGAAGAGCACCTGGAGCACCTGCGTCTAGTGCTACAGCGATTCAAGTAGGAAGGGCTGAAATTACGCCTTAAGAAATGCTTCTTCGGATTGCAAGAAATGGAGTATTTGGGCTACACTGTGTCAGCCGGGAAAATTTCGGTTTCCACAAAGAAAGTCGAGGCCGTTGCAGACTGGCCAGTGCCCAAGACGCAGAAGGAGGTTCGCAGTTTCGTACAGTTCTGCAACTTCTATGCGAGATTTATACACCATTTTAGCGACCTTACGGCTCCATTGACGGACTTACTGCGGAAGTCCCAGCCACAGAAGGTTACGCTAACGCCTGCCTGTTTGGAAGCCTTCGAGACTCTCAAGTTACGGCTCATTTCCGCGCCATGCCTGATCCTTCCGGAGGTCGGCTCGGACGCGACGTTCACCGTAGCTACAGATGCTTCAACAGTGGGGATTGCAGCAGTCCTGTTGCAAGACCAAGGAGGCGGTCTTCAACCAGTCTCTTACTGGGCGCGTAAGCTGAATCCAGCTGAGCGTGGTAACACTTACTCTGCGTACGACTTAGAAGCTTTGGCCGTATGCGAAGCTGTCAAGCATTGGAGGTGCTATCTTGAAGGCTGTTCTAAGTTCCTTGTCGTAACAGACCACGACACACTGCGGCACCTGCTCAGGCAACCGAACAACAAGCTGAACAAGCGGCAAGCAAGATACCTGCGGGATTTGCAACCGTTTGTGGGCTCGATGACACTTGCATATCGCAAGGGAGCTCTGAACGAAGCTGACCCGTTAAGCCGGCGACCAGACTTCGTACCTCAGGCCACAGTACCCTTATTTTGGGATGGCGAGGTTCCGTCAGATCGAGAATTACGACGGAAGTCCCAGGTGCTGTTTGAAGACGCACAGTTAAATTCACTGACTGTTGACGCGTTGCAGCTGAGCCCTGAGTTCGCTGACCTCATTCGCGAGGGGTTCTCACGAGATTCGTTTTATGGGGACGATGGTGAGTGGACAAGAGACAGCCGGATAGAAGCCAGAGATGGGTACTTTTGGCGTCTCAATCGCCTCTGTATTCCACAGAACTCTGAGCTCCGACTGAAATTGATCGCAGAGCTGCACGAAAGTTCGTCAGCCGGTCACAGAGGAGTTGCTAGCACTCTTGCTAAAGCACTCGACAGATCTTGGTGGAAACGAATCCGCCAAGACGTGAAAGATTTTTGTGAACGCTGCGTTGTGTGCCGACGAGCGAAGATTCGACCGCAGATGGCTGCGACTCTTTACCCATTACCTGTTCCACCCAGACCGTGGCACACAGTTGGTCTTGACTACCTGACACACTTGCCTGAGAGCAACGGCTTTAACAGTGTGCTGATTGTAGTAGACCATCTAACTCGAATGGCCCATTTTCTGCCATGCACAGAGTCGATTACTGCCGAAGAAACTGCAACTTTGTTTTTACAGGGAGTCTATCGGTTACATGGACTGCCCCGTGTGCTGATCAGCGACCGCGACCCGAAATTTGTCAGCGCCTTCTGGCAGACATTGTGGAGACGCCTTGGAACGCGACTGAACATGTCTACCAGCCGACACCCAGAAACCGATGGACTGACAGAGCGCGTGAACAGCACGTTTCAGCAGCTTCTTCGTTGCTTCTGTTGCTATAATGGC
The DNA here is from genome assembly GCA_026401115.1 of Tetraselmis chui. NCBI lineage: Eukaryota > Viridiplantae > Chlorophyta > Chlorodendrophyceae > Chlorodendrales > Chlorodendraceae > Tetraselmis > Tetraselmis chui. The sequence goes on along the minus strand of JAPMLY010000052.1, from coordinate 328,611 downwards.
TCTAATTGGTCGACACTTCTACCACAAGTGGAATTTGCGTACAACGCTTCGCGTGCACTCGGAATTGAGCACACGCCGTTCGAGGCCAACTTTGGTTTTTCTCCTGAGGAGCCTCCTGACCTGCTCTTCAGCATGCGACCATCGATTCCTTTTTCGCAAGACGCAACAGAACGGTTGAAATTGTTACAGGAAGTGCACACTCTGGTACGCTCAGTGTTACAGCTACACAAGAACGAAATGCAAGCGCGCACAGAACCGTCTACAGCGCCACACTTCGCTAAGGGAGACAAGGTGTCAGTCGTCACAGCAAATCTTTTTCTGCGAGGACAACCGAACAGGAAACTCAGAGACAGACAGCTTGGCCCTTTTTCAGTGGAGGAGCAGATTGGAAAACACAGTTACAGATTGAAACTACCAGCGACAGTACGCTTACATCCTGTGTTCCACGTTAACAACTTAAGACCCTGCTCTACCGCTCAACTACGGCCAGCTGTCCCGGTGACTGTCCCTGAAGGAGACGACGAGGAGTTCGACGTCTCTCACATCTCTGCTGTGTGCATCAAGTCGTTACCTGGACGACGAGGCAAATATTTACTCTTCATGACGCACTTCAGTGATGACGACATTCCACCTGTCTGGCACCGTTTGAACGAGGTGCATCGAACAATTGCGTTACAAGATTTCTTGGAGACGCCCCAATGGCGCAAGTTCGCCAAGACTCAGGCGTACGTTGACTTCATGCATGCTTTCCCAGCGCGCATTCCTGAGTCCCAGTAACTGCTTCAGTAAAGGAGCCAAGAACCACGGAGGTCTGCCTCGCGGCGGCCTCATTGATCTGTCAAGAGGGGGAGGGTACGAGTGTGACGAGTACAGTCCTGCAACAGTACATTGCAAGACATTGTACAGGTACTCGTTACGGATACCAAATCGTGCTTTTCCACAGGACGGACGTATACTCGTGGGTACGTCGCTACTGCAATATTGTAATGGTGCTGATGCTACAGTACGACCAGTACCTCCCGGTACGTACAGATATGCATAATTAATCTAACTAGCCAGATGACGCGCCAGAGCGAGCTCTCCAATGACATTGTACAGGTACTCGTTACGGATACCAAATCGTGCTTTTCCACAGGACGGACGTATACTCGTGGGTACGTCGCTACTGCAATATTGTAATGGTGCTGATGCTACAGTACGACCAGTACCTCCCGGTACGTACAGATATGCATAATTAATCTAACTAGCCAGATGACGCGCCAGAGCGAGCTCTCCAATGCAGAAGGAGCCGCGTCGTGAAACCCAATGCTAGGCAGGCCGCGTCTCGAGGCGGATGACGACGGTTGAGCAGCACTAACGCCTGACACGTAAGCGTAGCTTGCAGGCGTGATTAGTCTGGGCTGAAACCTATTTAAGCCCAGTGCAGTAGAGGGAGGTGACAGAACCTTTTAACAATTCCTTTGTTCATTTACAACATCTACTGCCTAAGTACAGCAGTGAAACATCTTTCATCAATTGCCTCTCGACAACATCATCTGCAATCTTACTACACAGAGCTAGACAGACTAGAACAGATTTGTGCTAGCGTTTAGCTCTGTGTAGTAAGATTGCAGATGATGTTGTCGAGAGGCAATTGATGAAAGATGTTTCACTGCTGTACTTAGGCAGTAGATGTTGTAAATGAACAAAGGAATTGTTAAAAGGTTCTGTCACCTCCCTCTACTGCACTGGGCTTAAATAGGTTTCAGCCCAGACTAATCACGCCTGCAAGCTACGCTTACGTGTCAGGCGTTAGTGCTGCTCAACCGTCGTCATCCGCCTCGAGACGCGGCCTGCCTAGCATTGGGTTTCACGACGCGGCTCCTTCTGCATTGGAGAGCTCGCTCTGGCGCGTCATCTGGCTAGTTAGATTAATTATGCATATCTGTACGTACCGGGAGGTACTGGTCGTACTGTAGCATCAGCACCATTACAATATTGCAGTAGCGACGTACCCACGAGTATACGTCCGTCCTGTGGAAAAGCACGATTTGGTATCCGTAACGAGTACCTGTACAATGTCTTGCAATGTACTGTTGCAGGACTGTACTCGTCACACTGCGGCATGTCACAACCATCCAACAAAATAACCAGTTTCACACATTCACATGCAGGCATGCATTGTACTGAATTGATATCTATGTTGTTGTACCTTGACAGATGCAAACCAGCTGTCGCCCAGCACAGTCGCGCCTCCAGGATCAGATCGCTCAGCCATCCGCAGGGTGCATGCGGCAGTCACACCCAGCTCATGTGCGTGCTCCTTCAGCCTCATAGCATCCCTGCCCTCATGGATCTCAAAATGAATCATGACACCTGTCGCACAATCACACGCCGTCTTGCCCTCAGTGCCCAACGGCTTGGGCTTGCGCTTGATGAATGTTATGTTGGGTAGGCCGCCAGTCTTGGTGGAGCGTGGCTGGTACGCGCTCATGGCCTCGTCGAAGGTGATCCACACCCCCATCACCAGCATCATCATCCTGTTGCGGTTGAAGTCCTCCACCATCTGAGTGAACATCTGCCATGTGTCTGGGCCAGCTCGAGGTGCCGCCTTGCTGAACTTGACCAGGGCACGGATCTGATCGAACCGCCAGTGCGGCATGTACTTCTGGAAGTTGGGAGCCTCGCGGATACCGTCGGCCTCGGTATGGTCGGCCCAAAGCGCCTTGCCCTTTTGGTTGAACTGCCTCGCTGCTAGCACCAGTCCCCAGAATCTCACCCACTCAGACTTAGTGACCGGGCGGAAGGTAGTACGAGTCCGAAGCGCGTAGTCGTTCAGGTTTTCCAGGTCCTGAACCACATCGCCAGGGTAGAGCTTCAGCCAGAGGGCGAGTAGGTCCAGGGCTCCGTCTCTGTAGGGAAGCCCGCCTAGCAATCTAGTAGCCTCGCCTCCAGCAGCACGCATGAGGTCAGCAGCACGGTCTGCAGTGGTGATGGGGGGTCGTAGTCTGGGCCACATACCGTCCATGTAACAGTCCGGCGCCCAGCGCCAGTGGTAGACAGTATCACTGTGTAGGGGGTGCCAGTGATAGGCTCGACCAAAAGGCTCTGAACAGAGCAGTCGAGTGGGAGATCTTGCCCGCCCAGCCCTTCCTGCTCGTCGTCACTGTCGGCGCCTCCACTCTCGTTCACTACCTCCTCGGACGCCTCTGGTGTCTCGTAGTACAGCTCGTTCGGGTCGTCGCAATCGACGTTCGGGTCGTCGCCATCGTAGCCAATCGCGGCGCGCGGGCTAAACACGTCGTAACCAGGAGTGGCGCGCGACGAGGTAACGGCCGATGCAGCGGAGCAGCCAGCCGACCCGGCCGCCGACTGTACAGCCAGCCGTACCGTGACGCTACCGTCAGGTGTAAACTCGGTCTGGACTGAAACGAATGGCATATCCGGTTGGTCAAGCACCTCTGTCACAGGAATCGAGACGCCGGGTGACGGAGCAGGATCGGCGACGAGGAGCTGTGGCACGGGGTTTTTGCGGGACTTGGGGTTGGGCACTGGGGCACGACGGACAGCCGGCGCCGCCGCGAGAGGCGCCACGACACCATGGACACTTCCGGGGCGAACGGGAGGTGACGGGCAGGGCATAGCTTGTCTCGGCTCCGTGAAGGGGACCGTCGACAGTGCTCTGGCCTGCGGGGCGTAGGCGAGTTAGTTGTCTTTGTAATATATAAAAAAAATTAAATTCCGTGCCTCGGACAGACGCAATCGCACGGCCGCGCCACGCACACACGTCGACAAAATCACCACAAGCCGACGACATACTGTCCAGGCAAGGTATTAGACGAGTGCATGGTGGTAGAGGAGACACACCTGGGGCAGGGCGCCAGCGCCGGTGGGTTGCAACTTCAGCACGTTGGTGGTCTCGCATGACTCTGTGCCGTCATCCCACCTGATGCGGAACTTGTTGCGGGCGACCGACTCGACGACGTTACCAAACTTCAAGGACCTCTGTTGGCGTACTCTGCCAAGGGCAGCGGGTTCAAATGGCCCTCGACGGGCGGCCACACGGGTGTTGATCTCGATAGGTTTCCTCATGGTGGAAAGGTGGGTGGGTGGTGGGGGCCGCCTTGTGCTGGCCGATTTGCGGACTCCAGCGGGCCCGGGTCAACTTAAGTATACTATTTGGCGCTTGGGGGACCTCCCCTGACGCCCTGGTGGTCATCATGCCAGTTTTGCCCGTAGCACTGGGCCCACACTTTTTGTTGTATATATACACCATTTGTTGTATATATACAACATTTTTGCCCGAGGCACTAGGTTTGTGCACAATGTAGTGCTTTCCTTTTGCTGTGCTTTGGATTCCGTGATCCGCTTGTCACTCTTGCCCTCTTGTTTCCCCTCCCACTTTCCCTGTCCGTGCTCATTTGGTTCTTCTTGTAAACAATTTTATCGCTAGCGATGTAGGTGCCAGGTGAGCAACAACAGCATTATTAGAAGACGTCGGTAGGGCAGGGAGTAATGTACACAGAGCCCTTAGCTACTACTGACTGGTACAGGTACGAGTACCTGAATCGGTGCGAGCAGGGCTAAATTTCACGCATCTGCTACTGCGCATGCTTCCACAAATTGTGTTCAGCACAAGAGCAGCAGTACACCACGTTCCACGAATATCATAGCGCCACCCCTTGCCTGCCGTGCACCGCAAGAGCTGAAGAACTTTGGGTACATTCCCGCAAGCATGACTGAATTCGCACCCATTCAGGCGGTCCTTGGCGGCTGGCTTATCGGTTTTGCCGCGGCGTCGTACCTCGTTTCTCACGGGTGGGTACCTGTACCTGTATGCCCTGTGTCGCCAGTTTGCGCCTCTGTTCCCATCCGCAAGTCGTTTTCCCCGTGGCGAGGAGCTGTGCCTGTAATCTCTGTATAGAGGAAGAAATAGCTGAGGGCTCGGTGCACATATCTTGTGTGCAGACGAATTCTTGGAGTTTCTGGCCTGTACACACAATTTCTGTCGGGAGAAGAGAAGGTGAAATGCAGGCAGTCGGGTGCGACCCTGGCTGGCATGGTCGCAGGAAGCTTCGTGTGCTACTACGGTTACCGGGACTTTTCTTATCCGGGTGTCGTTAATTGGCCCGCCTGGAGGTACGGCCCTTGGTGCTCTCAGCTTCATTGGCCCGCAGCTCTGCAACACTGTGTGCTGTGCAGCATCTGTTTGCCCCCGTTTTGCTGTCAGTACATGTACTGCCATACGCGTGAAAATTAAGTAAAAGCGCGGGGCTTTCCGTAGGTACGGACTTGCCGCTCTCTTGGTTGGCATTGGCGTAAACCTGGGTTCCGGCTGCACGTCTGGTCATGGTATCTGCGGCCTGGGACGCTTGGCTAAGCGCTCTTTTCTTGCCGTCACCTGCTTCATGGGGACGGCGATCGCAACTGCGTCTGTCAGGTGCGGTGCAACTGCAGTGAATTATCCCCTTCACTTGCACTCTTTGAGCCGAGCCGTACCTCTCGACGACGACAGTGAATGTTCCGAAAGCGACGGTGCTTGTTCATCCAGCGAATTGCTTTGACAGTGCTGAGCCTCCGGTTTTTAATTCCTCAGTCATGTGGTGGAGCATGGACGTGCGTCGCTTGGCTTTGCATCCGTCTCCATCCCGTCCACGCCCTCGGAGTATGTACTTCCACTGCTCTGCGCGGTTCTCCTTCCTTGCCTTCTCGTCCTGGTGCGTGTTTTCGTCCTCGTCCTCCTGCCCGTATGTTTTTATTCAAACACAGGCCGCCTTGGAAGGCAGTCGCATATATTTCATCCACCTACTCACGGTAGCTTCTGCCTGGTGCGCGCTGACATCCCGTGTCTCTCTGCGTCAGATGGATTATCTCGGCTCCAAAGTTTTCTTGTGTAACTACGCCATGGATGAGCACACTCGCGAGCTCAATGTCGACCGGGTCTGTCACTCTTCACGCCTCGTTGTCCAGAGCGACCCTGAGGTACGTAAATTCTCCTGCCTCCCCCCAGCGTCAGTCCACTCTCGTCGCCAGTATGCTGTCCCTCCTGAGATTTTCCGGCCCGCCTGCATTCCTGCTGAATATGATAAGGCAGCGAGGAGGGCGCTGCTATGCAGATCATAAAAAAACTGAATTTTGTGTGTGTGTGTGTGTGTGTGTGTGTGTGTGTGTGTGTGTGTGTGTGTGTGTGTGCGTCCATCTTGGACGCAGGGTGAGGGTGGCACCCCTGTGGCATCACCCCTGCAGGAAGACTCCATTCATTCCGTGAACGGGAAGATGAAGTTGGGACTGGCGCTGCCCTGCAAGGTGGGTCACAGTCATGTCCATCCATTCCTCCCCGACACTATGATAATGATTCCCAACCGCTCCACTGCTATGCTCATTGACTTTGCCCGCTGTGTCCGCTATCTTTCAGGAGTTTGTTCTGTTTCACATGTTTATGGTGGGATTCACTTTCAGTGTTGGTCTCGGAGTATCAGGCATGTCCAATCAGGTGTGCCCCCCCTTTGAGCACCGATCGCGCGAGCATTTCTATCTTGCCATCCCCGTCAGCCTTGAGCACAAAGCACCGGGCATGTGGGCGTTGCTCCACCATCCGAGTGTTGCTGATGTGTTCCCGCGGCGACCTGCAGGGCAAGGTCCTCAGCTTTCTGACTCTCACAAACGGATCTTGGGACCCGTCTCTTGCGTTCGTCATGGGAGCTGCGCTCGTGCCAAGCTTCATTTCAAACAGAATGGTCAAACGTCTTGTTGACAGTAAAGGGTATGCCGCGACTGCATTCATCTGCTGCGCTGTTTGCTTCACTATTGATTTGTTTCATCGTCGTTGCTTTAGTATAAAACATCCTGCATCCATTGTCCTTAAAATTAAGAATACGGTATTAATAATGCTTTTCGGGCTTTGGTTTTTTTCCTCTTTCTTCTTTTTGATTGGTGGCCTCCACTGCTTTTTTGTAAGACATTTATTATTAAAGTTTTTTCCTGGTGGCGTCCATTAATTATTGCTTACAAAACACGGTGATACATACAGTGATTCCAAAGTACAAAAAGCAGACATACATCATCGCGATTACAAATAGCAAACTACGGTGTGATACGGGTGCACGTACCAGTACTCTGTATCGCTGATTTGCCTGATGATCATCTGCTGTCTTGGTTTGTATGGCAGCGGGAAAGGGGTAAAACAAATACTGACACTGTGCTCTCGGACGAACGTGTGCATCAGGTGCCCCAACATGGGACTCCAGTTCACGGTGCCCACCCGCACCGACATCGACGCGCGGCTAATCATCGGCTCCCTAACTTTTGGCGTTGGCTGGGGCCTTGCCGGATGGTGCCCTGGACCCGCTATGGTGAACTTCATTCCGTCATGGGCCGGGGACTCGCAGGTACCCGTTCATACCGTGTCAAATACTCTTCCCAATTCCTCACACAGCAACAACCTGTCCCGAGGGTACCGTGCGTATATTTGAATGCTATCGGAATCACTGAACTTGCTTACAAACCTTGGCCCCATCATGAACCATGTTTTTATTTTCTCTGGAGTGGCTTTACCACTTCCTGAATTGTTTTCGTTGCTTTGTAGATGGCGGCTTTCTTCGTAGCCAACCTCGCAATTGGGATTTGGCTTGCAAGGCTCTTTTTCCAGCTAAAGGAAGAATACACCACTGGTATTCTCCCTCCCACCCACCCGGTGCCTCTACCTTTCGCTTCGTGCCTTTGCTGGCGATGGTAATATTGCGATTTTTTTGTTGAATGATACATTTATTTTTAGGGTTTCCCTCGCAGCTTGTCTCTCACCTGTACACAGTTTATTAAGGCCGGTTCTTAGGTGAACTTTCCCACCATCCGCGAAAGATGAGATATATTTATTTTTCGTACATGATTGAATGCTGCATATAATTATTGTGTTTGATTACAAGCCGAGCCACGCTTGAAAGGCATTGACAACGGCATCACAAGAACCATAAACACTACCCATCTGGTTCTTCTTGTAAGCAAAGATTTTGTTATAAACACTACCCTTACCTGCGCTCAGTATTATTTCTTGCTCTATAAAAAAGGTTACAAGTTTTCTATGGAAGGCAGAAAATTGCAGAAATGGAGAGTTCCGTTTGAGCAACTCCTAATGCGATCCCCTTAGTTTGTTTACAAGAAGGGCTGTCCTCGTGCGTTATATTATTCCGGCTGTACTTTTCTGAATTTTTGTAATTACAAGATTCGCCATGTGATGGAAACCTAGCTGACGCAGGAAAAAAGGGACGGGGGAACGATAAGGGTATTTAGGCTGGCCACTAGAGGAATAGCGGAATAGCGATAGCGGTACGTATCACTATACAGTACCGAAACGTACTGACACGTCGGAATTATTAGTAATAAATAAATCGCGAAGCGATACGAGCTACAGGTCCAGGCAAATAATAGGAGGTATATTCGCGAATATACCTCCTATTCGGAATAGGAGGTATAGCGTTTTTCAAATAATGTACACGATATACAGGCGAAGCAAAATAACGAAATACAACCGGACCGCTATGGGTTTGAGCGACCGCTCTATAGGTTTGGGCGGCACACTACATTGTGCATAAAACCTAGCAGATTATACTAAGGAAACTCCTCATGCGAGGTGTAATTAGTGCATATTATCGCACTGTGCGCCAATTTCCATAATTCTAAGATCGCAACTCCATTATGTGATTGTTCTCATCACATTATGAAGCCTTCGATGTAGCTTAGGGGTAAATTAGCACTGAATGGCATTTGCAATAACTATGCGAGTGTTTTCCCCACTGTGTGCAGGGAGCGGCACTGGATCGTACCTGCCTTGGCAGTCGCGACCAAATGTGCAGAAGTGCGACGTGTGTGGATGAATTAATCCTGCCTTAATCCTCTCTCAACATCAACGAATGACAACGGAAGCCTCTTCAGCCCTTCTGCCTCTCCCACTCAACATCCAACGTTAAGATGTGGACGAACTGTTAGATGTGTGACGGCTCAACACTTTTAAAACAGCCACTGGTATATGAGTTTCCATGATAGATAGGCGATATTTGCGGGCTGTTGTGTTTATTACTGCTTTTCGCATCTTTTCTTTACCGGGAATCTCATTCATTGACTTAGTTATGTAAGAAATTGAAGTTCTTCTCCAATGGGGTTACCATCAACTCGCCAGATCGCCAGAACGATTAACTGTTGCTCATCAAGTGTACGCCCGGTTCTTAGTTTAAGGCCGGTTCTTAGATGAACTTTGCCACCATCGGCGAGAGATGAGATGTCAAGTTTACGCCCACAGACTCTTCCTTTAAATTTGTTTATTATTTTTTACAAGAAAAGGCAGTGGAAACCTCCAAGCAAAAACCTTCAAGAATTTGATGTGGTCTGAATGCATGATCTGTCAGCTCCGCAACCCCTCACGTCTGCGGGGACGACAGCGATAGTTTATAGATTTTTTGACAAATTGTAGCGATAGTGCTGAGGGTCGCTTGCAACTTTTCATCTCCCGAGGACCGGCGGCATAGGTAGGTGTATCGGTAGGTGTCCTTAGTGGCGGTCAAAACTCGAAACCCTAACCGTGAGAAAAATATATATATATATATAGAAAAAAATTAAAATAAACTCTAAACCCTTCCGTGGCAAATGCGTATATACACGTCGAGATACGCAGACAACACGCAACACGTTCGCGAGTGCAACATCCACGGCGAGGGGGGACCTCCGGCGCCAAGACGAGGGTATACAGCCTTGCAGAGCACCCGCCAAAACATAAAACAGTGAACTATCTCCATGTGGACGAAGACCGTTTTGAAGCACAACCGCACGCGACTCGTAAGACTGCCAACCCGAGTCTAGAGATAAATTAAGCACTGACTGTGGGATGGGACTAACCCAAAAGCCCACCCTACACACTTTGGACTTGTGTGTAGGGTTGTTTATCATAGCGTAACACCACCACCCGACGAGTGAAGTTGGGACCAGTTCGTTGTCCCAGAGGTTTCGACGAGTGTAATACGCGCTGTGATTTATTGGTTGTGTTGGGGAACGATATGTAGCAAACAGCATGGACACGTGCAGTCTGCACGAGAGGTTTAGCGCAACGAGTTCAAAATCCGGCGCAAAAAACTGAAGAACCTGCGGTTATAATATTTTCTTCACATATTGTGAGGAGTCAATTCATTTGGACAGGGATAGACCAAATGTATTTTTTTCACTAAGGCTACGCCGCATGTCCATCGATGAAGAATGACCTTCTATTATTACCATATGCAGTGAGTAAAAAAGACATGCAAAGGCCAGACAGCAATGGTACGTGCATGGTCACTCATAGGCAGCAAGCTCTCAGAAATCAGCTTGAGGTGGTGTGAGGGTTAGTTTACGTTGTGTTTGCTGCAGGAAATATTGATTTGCCGGCCACAACAGGCGACGTGCGTGAGTAGTATATCAGTGATACAAGGTGGGGTAGCTCTCTACATGAGGGAGGCATGATAATTGCGGCGAGAATGAATTTGGACCTCGCATGGACACGACTGCACGATGTGGTGAAGAACCAATGAAATACCCTACAATCACTTCCAATATCACCCGCACAAATACAGAAATACACGACTAGTGTGCGTTTTGGAGACCGGCACATCCCAACGACAGCTGGAGGGGCTGCTCAGCACTGCGTATTAGACATGGTTGCTTTTTCCAGCTTCTCCTGCAAGTCCCGCACGGCTGCTTCATGCGCCTTCCTCTCCTCCTCCGCAGTGTAAATCACCGAATCAACCTTGCACTGCATGTTCTGCATTTTGTTTGCTGCCTTCATACTCATCTTGTGCTGCTTGGATTTTAATCCCGCCAGCTCCGCTGAAAGGTGATTATTGTGCGCCTGCAACAGGACATCATTATGGTTGGAAATTACTCCTCGGTAAGGGTAACACAGCGTGCGTACCCAGGGCGACGAAAGCAGAAGTCCCCCCCCACACCCCACCCCCCTCTTTCAGACCACGTCACCTGCGCTTTGCGCCAAGCCATGTAAGTGGAATTTTTCTCCTTCATGAACTGGGAAGACACTGCTGTCAGGCGATCCACTTCCCGTCGCAAACGCTTAATAGTCTCTTTCTGTGACAACAATTGCACCTCCTGCTCCTCTACTCGCGACTCCAGACCCTGACCGTCCCCACAGTGAGGAGGAACGAAGAGAACTCAGCACAAACTGACAGCATGACGTATCGTGTATGTGATGACACGTGCCAACAAGTCGTACTCTGCGTAGCCTAGCGATGCGAGGGCCAACCCGTATACGTGCGACGTCCGTCTCCGCGCTCTCTTGCTCTGCCGTAGAGCTTTGTGGCCGCGGACCAGCGTCACTGATGCTGAGAAGGTCTTTCAGACTTGGAGCCCTATGCACGGCGCCCGACCCCGTGACTGGCTGTAACTCATGTTGTCTACCGGAAGGAACGGAAGGCGCGGCTTCCTGAAGTACGAATTGGGCACAAGTACTTCAGGGACGGGAGCTCGCTTGTGACGGGGGGACTAGTGCGACGACCACTCTGGTCAGGTTTACTTAGGGAGGGTTCCCTCCGTGTGTGGTATACCTTGGATGGTTCTGCGATAGCCATCCACGAGCAATGCGTGTCTGGAACCATGGCGACGGCCGCCTATTCTTTTACAACTGAGACGCTCCGAACGCGAGTGCGTGTGGAGGGTAGGGAAGCCGCCGCCAAGGTTCAGCCGCCTTCGCCTCCCGTCTATTCGCGTTCCTACCATTCAGCAGTAGAAAGTGGGCAAAAATACAGTAAGGTAACAAGAGGGTGACGAGCACCACAGGGCAGCTTCCCGCACGCATGCAAACTCAGTCTACCAAATAAAACTCGCCCAGTGAGCGGACTACCCGAAGAAGAAGCAGTGTGAGAGCGCCCACCTGTCTCAACCAGAAGATACTGTATCCCTGCCAAGGGAAGCCCCCGCACGCCACTAGCACAAGCAGCCAAAGTAAGCGGTAAGCCCAACTTGAATTACTAGCAAACCCGGGACATTCTTTAGCTTGAAGTAGAAGTGGCAGCGCCAAAGTTGTCAAGTGTTAACTTCAAGTGGTTGAAGGCTGAACGAGCGCGCCGAGCACATCTCCACGTTACCTCCAGTAGCACGGAATATCGGAAGAGTCGAAAGCCGATATATGCGACTCGTGTGTCATCGTCAGCATCGTCCGTCATATCAGGTGTCGCCATTTCGATATACATGCGCGCGGAGACATCTGGTATCTGTTGTACCTGGACCCGTAACTTCACTCCTTGTACATGTATATGTACATGATCAAATTTTGTTTCGAATTACTATAAGAATGAGAGTTTTCTATGCACTACACCATGCAATCAGGCAGGACATGATAAGACAACTCACTTGCTGGGTAGGCTCAGAGCGTACTGACCGAGGTGGTCCGAACACGGGCATTGGTTAAAGAAAAGGAAGGAATCGAGGTGGCAAGTAATGTAAATTTCTTACAAGAAAAAGCAGTGGAGGCCACCAAGCAAGAAAAAGAAAGAAAGGTGGCAAGTAATGTCCCACTGTGTTAACAGTCTCCGGGTCAACTATAGTACCGGCCACTTCGAAATAAGTACTCCAAGTACGGCGCCCGCCGGCGGCGCAGCGGCGGCGGCTCCGGAGAGGGGTGCGCTCGCAGGCCCGTCGGCATCCCCTCACCTCCCCGTGGTGGGCGCTGGAAACCCCGTAGCCGTGCCAGGCCTGGCACGGTAGGAGGCTAAGAGGGCCGACAGCTCGATCCGTGGGATCAACAGCTGTCGGGAAAGCCATGTACAGAGGGCTTTCGAAAAAATAATTTCTGTGCACTACCGGCGCCAAGATCTCCCGCTCGGCCCGTCCGATATGTTTTTTCGCGTACATATACTCCTAGATACAGCCTTACTTTTAGGAGTGGGACCTGTACTACGGCAGCGTTTGATGGCGAGGAGGGTACGGCCGGATCAGCGGTGGGAGGCGGGTGTTGGAGCTGGTGGTGGCCAGCCGGGAAGCAGCGCCAGGAAAGGGCGCTCGCTAGCTGTCGACCAGCCCTGTGCCGATCGAACCTTGCCGAGGGGTGAGGCAAGACATGGCACAGGACGGTGACTAGTCGCAGACGGAGGAGCGGCTACAGGAGGCGGCGGCGATCCTTAGGATCAGCCGCCGCCGGAAAGCCCTGTACGGAGGGCTTTTTTGGATACTAAAAATAATGTCCGTACCCGGCATCGAGCTAGTTGGGGAGCAGCACCAGGGTAGGGCGCTCACTAGCGCGTCGCTACGTCGTCCAGCGTCATCTCCCGGGGGGAGGAGTCAGCTGGGACGGCAAGGAGGACGGTCGCGACGGGAGGAGCGACACGGGCGCCCGGCACGGAGGGTTTTGTTTAATTCCGGGCGCCCGCGGCCCGCCGGATCTTGCTACGGTGACCTTCGTCCCCCCCTCTTCGACACCCACTACCCCGACAGACCTTCATACTCCTAGGGGTCCTTGAGCGTGGGCCCGGGTGAGCGCGGAGGCCCCCGCTCAAGAAAAGGCTGCTCGGTGGACGCGCGATCAGAGGGGGGAGGGTACGGCCACAGGCCGGAAAACCGACAGGTACCCGGGTACCAGACAGAGAAAAAACCGGGGAAATGAGCGGGGAAAATTCAGGCGCGGAGGCAGGAGCGCTAGTTTTTTCTATGTCTGTGTGTCTCGGTCCCCCCCACCTGTCCTCGAGGTGATGGGGGACCTCGACACGGAGGACCGCCGCGTCGGTGGACGCGGCAAGACCTTGAGGCGGGGTTTACGGGATGGAGCGGCGGGATCGACGAGCGACCGCGCGAGGAGGGGTTTTTTGCCAGCCTTTCCCCTCCTACCTTCGGCAAGACCGAAGTCACGCGGGAGCTAGATTAGGCTGGCCCGTCGTCCCTCCCGAACGCCGACCGGCCTAGGCCGGTCGACACCCCGGTTCGGCGGGAGCGGGCCGTGCATCGTGAAGGTCGAGCAGCAGTTTAGTTTTGCATTTCTCGACAAGTGGATTTTAGATCTGTTTTTCTTGATTACAAAATTATTAGCTCTTACTGCCATTGGAGAGGTTGGGATTAGTGGTTCACGGTCTACCTCACGCTTCTAAGTCTTGTATGGCATGGCATAAGGGGGGGCCCAGAGACTCCAGCCAGTTTTACTGGTATTAGAGTGTTTAATTTCAAATTTCAAATACTTCAAGTACGACGGGGGGAGGCAAGATTGCCAGTCAGTGTTACTCGAGAGAGAATGGCGACCGACCCACAAGTCGGTGCCTTTTAGCCTGGTGCTGCGCGCCTAGAAAACCAGCATTTTCTGTCGCTCCGTTCCAATACGCAGTACTGCACAAGTTCGTACTACTTACTTCCACTGCACTAGGAAAACTCCACGTTTTCTATGCACTACACCATGCAATCAGGCAGGACATGATACGACAACTCACTTGTTGGGTAGGCTCAAAGTGTACTGACCGAGAGTTTAGCAAGATCGGCGGAGCCAAAGGTCGTCTGCGAAATATTACAGAGGTTATAGCGAATTCTACCGATTTGAAAGCTAATTACCAACCCTGCGGAGGCAAAGGTCGTGTACAAACAGAAAGTACAATTTCAAGCGACTCCGGTTGCGCATACTTATAATTTGTCGTGCGGGTACCAGGAAGGGTTCAAAGTCAGGCTCATAAGAGCCGTAGCGGTTAAGCACGTCGGACACTCGTGGTTTTACATGAATCAATATTTTTTGTGTGAATTATGGTTCTTTGCCGTAGCATATGTTATACGTAATCCGTCAATTATGGCACACAAGGAACATAGTTAACCCGGCACGAGGGCCCGGAGCCTCATAGGCGTTTAATTATACAGGGCAGCCTGGGTCGCGGGCCTACATGATGATAAAGTATCATCTAAGCCGGAGCTTCTTCAGACGCCGCGTCAGAGCGGTCTGGCTCTCCCATGTAACACGAACATGGAGAGAACTATGCACTCAAAGTGCCATAGATATATATACGCCCATTCGGCGGGGGTCGGACCCGCAGGGGAAACAAAGTCAGACCGTGTTAACGTTATGATTATCCATGTTTGGCGGCGGCATTTTGGCAACTATGTTGAAGGTGTCCGTAAGCACCTTAAGAAAGCATGGTTCTTATCGTCAATCGCCCCGTATAGGTGCGATATGGACGAGGCTTATTTTTTAGGTGCGAAGAGGGACGCGCTCTAAGCGCCACCTATGATAGCGCCGTCAGGGCGACAAGGGACATGCAAACTTGCGATACGGTTACCGCGTCCATGAGGAGCGCCTACACGATTAGGACGTGGACGGCCACCGGGGCTAGCGCGTGCTGCCTTCACAGCTTGTTGCGCGTGTACAACGGGTGTAAATGACATGTCACAACCGTGGACTGGGTCGCCTCTATATATATCTACCGAGAGGTTATTATGGTTGCGTGTTAAGGTCTTTAAGGGCACCACATCTGGTGGGCTTGCCTTCATTAACGTGTACTAACGTGTACTAACGTGAAGAATAACTATCGCAACCATCGCACTACTAGTATCACAAGAGCCTACGCTCTATGAAGGAACCATATGAGGTGGGCCCGACTCCATTCATGAGTAAGAACGTGAAGAGTAAACATCGCAACATGCTTACTAGTATCACCAGAGCATGAGATGAGATAGAATCTGCATGTTGGTCTCATAAGAGCCTTAGCTTTTACGCGTGTCTTATAACCGCGGTTCTGCAACGATCAATAGCTTTATTGTTGTGTACTACCGTTGCAGGTGGGCGTTCCACCTTGCTAGTGACAAGGTTCAAGTGATTAACAGTTATGCGTCAATCCTAGCACAAACTTGGCACGTGGGCCATTAGCCTCAGCGGTATTCAACTACACGGGGTAGATTGGTTCGCATGCCTACTATATTATGATACGGTCTTATCTAATCGGGGTTATGCAGACGCCGCGTCAGAGCGGTATGGCTCTACCATGTATCACGACCATGTAGAGAAAACAGCACAGTTCGAGTGTTACAGATAGCCTTTCATGCGTTAATTTACACGGGGTAGCCTGGTTCGCAGGCCTACCACATGATACGGTCTCATCTAAGCCGGAGCTTCTTTAGACGCCGCGTCAGAGCGGTCTGGCTCTACCATGAATCACGACCATGTAGAGAAAACAGCAAAATTAGAGTGTCCATACATGTGTTTAATTACACGGAGTAGCATACTTCGCAGGCCTACCGGATGATACATTTCCATCTATGCCGGAGCTTCTTGTGACGCCGCGACAGTGCGGTCTTGCTCTACCATGTTTCAAAAGAATGTAGAGAGAATAACTCGCTTAGAGTGTTAAAGAGATGTACGAGCTACCGTAAGGAGACAGCCCCGAAGGGGATACATGCCGCCTTACATTTGATACTCGTACCAAGCACGTTGACTAACAGCCACATTAGGGCAGTTTTTAGAGGTTATAAGTAAGCGCCGCATGCGAAACATGGGTCGTACTGTCTATCGCCCTATAGAGGGGTACGTTTTGGGCGAGGTTGGTTGTTAAAATGTTTACCACTATCTTCGAACGCATTAATCGCAACGGGGAGTTTAGATCGCAGAATTTCCGAATAATACCGTCTCATCCGAGCCTGAGCTCAAGCACAAGTCACCACGAGCAGTGGGCTGAACCCCATTCATGATGCTACATAAAGGGTAACCGCAATAAACACTAGCCTCACACGCAATAGTTGCACATGAAAATCTAGGTCACAGAATTTCGGGACGAAACAGTCTCATGCGTCCGAGCCAAAGCTCGCATGTCACCAGCATCAGTGGGCCTTACTCCATTCATGCCGCCAACAAAAAGAGTACACACAATAGCCAATAGTCTCGTAAGCCGTAATTACACGGGATAACCATGGTCGCAGAATTGCACAGGTCGCCACGTGTGGTGGGCCGAACTCTATTCAAATATGTTGCGAGTATGAAGAGTAAACACATGTGCACACACACACGCGCGCGGCGAAGTACTGCCTTGGCGAAGTGACAACCGCGAAAGTGGGCCACGTCCCACAAACAAACGTCCATGTGTATGGGGGAAAAACGTAACAAGTGCCGTCGCGGCGGAAGGCACATTCATTCAGAGCAGCCATGTGGAGGCAACTTTACCGTAAATGGTTCCAAAAACCCCCAATAAAGCGACAAGCAGCGGACGGCTAGCCCTTCCATGTCTTAGCGCATGTGTACATTCGTTACACGCAACACCCGCGAGCGGAGTCCACATATTAACCTTATAAGAGCGTACGGCATATGTACAACATCCCTTCGAACAAATTGAAATTGAAATTGAAATTGTTCACAACATGTGCCGGCAAACTGGACCGACTGCTGTCTCTCGGGCCACTCTACTTCGCCATACAGGACTTATTAGCAAGTTGGGCCCGGGTCTCTTCGACCAGGTACACCTATCGACACACCTAGCTTCACTGTGTGTCGACGTTCCTCGGGAGTTAAAAACTGTAAGCAACCGCAGTAATTGCCACAGTCCCCCCGCCTAAGCAGTAACAGCGTAATAATTTTGTAATCAAGAAAATCAGATCTAAAAATAAATCCACTTGTCGAGAAATGCAAAACTAAACTGCTGCTCGACCTTCGCGATGCTCGGCCCGCTCCCACCGAACCGGGGTGCCGACCGGCCGAGGCCGGTCGGCGTTCGGGAGGGACGACGGGCCAGCCTAATCTAGCTCCCGCGTGACTTCGGTCTTGCCGAAGATAGGAGGGGAAAGGCTGGCAAAAAACCCCTC
Source organism: Tetraselmis chui (assembly GCA_026401115.1). NCBI lineage: Eukaryota > Viridiplantae > Chlorophyta > Chlorodendrophyceae > Chlorodendrales > Chlorodendraceae > Tetraselmis > Tetraselmis chui. The sequence continues at coordinate 310,851 of JAPMLY010000052.1, read as the reverse complement.
CTCGCGCGGTCGCTCGTCGATCCCGCCGCCCCATCCCGTAAGCCCCGCCAAGGTCGCCGCCGCATCCACCGACGCGACGGTCCTCCTTGTCGAGGTCCCCCGTCACCTCCAGGGCAGGTGGGGGGGACCAAGACACATAGACATAGAAAAAATGGGCGCTCCTGCCTCCGCACCTGAATTTTCCCCGCTCATTTCCCGGTTTTTTTCTCTGTCTGGTACCCGGGTACCTGTCAGGTAGTCCGGCCTGCGTCCGTACCCTCCCCCCCTCTGATGCGCGTCCACCTAGCAGACTTTGTTGAAACAGGGGCCTCCGCGCTTACCCGGGCCCCCCCGCAAGGGTCTCGTCTATCCGGTAGTGGGTATCGAGGAGGGGGGGGGGGGGTCAGGTCGCCGTAGCCGGATCCGTCGGGCCGCGGGTGCACGGAAATTAGTCAAAACCCTCCGTGCCGGGTTTTCCGGCGGCGCCGACCCGGAGGGTCGTCGTCGCCAGATCTTGTCGCTCCGTCCTTCGCGACAGGCCTCCTTGCCGCCCAAGCCTACTCCTCCCCCCTCGGGAGATGTATCTTGTCGGCGTGGCGGCTCGCTAGTGAGCGCCCTACCCTGGTGCTGCTCCCCAACTAGCTCGACGCCGGGTACGGACATTATTTTAATTTTCCAAAAAAGCCCTCCGTACAGGGCTTTCCGGCGGCGGCTGATCCAGAGGATCTCCGCCGCCTCACATAGCCGCTCCTCCGCCTGCGACCGGCCACCGGCCTGTTCCAGGTCTTGCTTCCCCCCCTGAGAAGTGTCGACCGGCACAGGGCTGGTCGGCGGCTACCGAGCGCCCTTTCCTGGCGCTACTTCCCGGCTGGCCTCCACCAGCTCCAACACCCACCCCCCACCGCAGATCCGGCCGTACCCTCCTCGCAATCAAACGCTCCTGAAGTACAGGTCCCACCCCCTCGAGGTAGGACTGTCCTTAGTAGTATCTGTACGCGAAAAAACATATCGGACGGGCCGAGCGGGAGATCTTGGTGCCGGTATTGCACAGAAATTATTTTTTCAAAAGCCCTCTGTACAGGGCTTTCCCGACAGCTGCTGATCCCGCGGATCGAGCTGTCGGCCCTCTTAGCCCCCTACCGTGCCAAGCCTGGCACGGCTACGGGGTTTCCAGCGCCCACCACGGGGAGGTGAGGGGATGCCGACGGGCCTGCGAGCGCACCCCCCTCCGGGGCCGCCGCCGCTGCGCCGCCGGCGGGCGCCCCCTTCGAACAAATGAATGGGTTGGGGCAACACTCACAAGGTGTAGTGGGCTGACATGCACCACGCACTGTCACGCGAAGCTTAGCCGCAGGTGAGAACGATACCCTTTGATCTCACGTGAGCGCGGGGCTCGCAGAATTACTCGGAAGGCACATTAAGCGTAACACATTCGCCGACTATTGAGTCAGTAGTGAAAATCTTATAATGCCGTGTAGTGGCCGCATAGGCAGTCATAGCCGGACTATTGAAAACTGAGTGGTTGACATTGCAGAGTCGTGTCGTCCGCAAGCACAGGGCTCACACAAATGTCGTCTACATGGAAGTAGTTTACGAGCCACTTCTACTACGCGACTTCACACATTACTGAAGTCACCAAATTGGAGTGGGTCAATCACAAATATGAAGATACAGGATGGTTATCCGAGCGTGGGTATAAAACAAATGTTTATGAAAGCAAACATCATCCACAAGTTCACGAAAAAGGTGGTGATAATTGATTCACATCAATGACGCACTTGGTGGTTAATCATAATTTGTGCCTGAAATTTAGTACACGGGGGCGGCGGGGCAGCTCAGGCGTTCAACGTCGTGATTTGAGTAGCTTGTGCTTAATTACGACTGCGGGCGGGGGAGCAGTCGCTGAATTGTGATCGGGTGGGGGCAGGGCGGGCATCAGCTCAGTCTTGTGGATAGTCGAATGCTGAATGCACAATTGCCTGCGGCGGGGAAGCTATCTGAACTGTGATCGGGGGCGGGGCAGGTCAGTGATGTGGTTCGTCGAGGGCATAATTACACCAGGTGAGGCGGGGAGATGTTATATTGCTGAACTGTGTTCGGGCGGGCGGGGGCGGGGCAGTTCAGCTCTTACTGGTTTGACTTTTGTGCATATATTTACGTCCGACGACGGGTGCTCATGGGGGAGCTGTCATTGCTGAAATATTGTAATCGGGGGCGGGGCAAGTCAGTGATGTGGAAGTCGAGTAAATCATTTCTGCAGGCGGGAGAGCTACTTGAATTGTGATCGGGGGCGGGGTAGTATAGTGATTTGATTCGTCGAGTGCATAGTTTCTGCATGGGGGGGAGCTGTCGCTGAATTGTGTTCGGGCGGGCGGGCGTTATAGTTCGCAGATCATTGCTTTGAGTTTATTGCATATTGTTACGACTGCGGGCGGGGGAGCTGTCGCTGAATTGTGATCGGGCGGGGCGGAGCAGAGTAGTGTTGTGGCTCAACGAGTTCATAATTTCTAAAGGCGGGGGAGCTATCGCTGAATTGTGATCGGGGGCGCGACGGGACAGTTTATAGTATTTTTGTTGTTCGAGTGCATCATACTTACAACAGCAAGCGGGGGTGTAGTTTTAGCTACACTGTGATCAGTGCGGGGCGGTTCAATGTTGTGGTTCGAGTAGTGCATAATTTCAAATGCACACGGGCGGGGGACGAGCTCAGGAGCTACTGAATTGTCACTGAATTGAGTTTGGAGCAGTTCAGCGCTGTTTCCAACTGGTGCGTGATGAAGACTATACGGACGGGCGAGCTGTCGCGAAATTGTGATCGGTGGCGGGGCTGTTCAGTTTTGTGATTCGAGGGTATACTTGCAGAGCAGGCGGGGGAGCTGTCGTTGAAATGTGATCGGGCGGGGGCGGGGCAGTTCTGCGTTGTGGTTCGAATAGTGCATAGTTACGACGACGGGTGGGGTACGAGCTTTCACTGAATCATTATGACCGGAGGCGCGCGGGGCAGCCCAACGCTTGGGCATGAGTGCATAGTAACATGCGAGGGACGGAGCTGTCGTTTCACTCGTGAATTGTCATCGGGGGCGTGGCACTTGTTTAGCGTCATGGCTCGGGGCAGTTTTTAGCGTTACGGGGGGGGGGGGGGTTGGAGCTCTCGCTGAACTGCGATCGGGGGCAGGGCAGTTCATAATCGTTATGGTTCGAGTAGTGTATACAATTGCATGTGGTGTCAGCCAAAATCAGAAGTATTACCGCAAAATTTAATCGTCACGCATGCCGCCTTATTAAAACACAATGAATGAGACAATTCAATTAAACCAATCCATCACATGATAAAGTGCTTGCCGTTGTCTTCACCAAATGCCCACGCCCCAGCCATCCACCCCGTCTCCGACCCGCTCACGCATGGTCACCCCATCAATTCTTACGCCATGGCGCGCCACAATGCTTCCCTAGCCGCCCTCAATAACCGTGGGGCATGTATCGACGACTTTCAAACAATCGAGCCTAGTCGAACTTGGACGCATTCGCCGGAGTCATCGCTTGGGTATCCGCCTATCCCCATCCCTTTGAATGCTCCTCACCGTCTAACCGATATGCATATATTAATGAATTCGATTATTTTCTCAGCGCCTCCGTCAAGCAATGAGCGGCACAGGAGCCTCCACCATCACATACTTGATGCGCATCAATCAATATCTAATCCATGAAAAGGTTGGAGCATTCGCCCAAGAGATAGAGCCCCCCCTCCCCCAATTAATGGCGAACATGATGCGTTTTAGAGGGCCTCACACGACAGTATTGTAGTAAGAAAGGTAGGGTAGTCAATACATGTGTACATATCTTGTGCGATCATCGTTGGCATTATTTTTGTGACGATTATAATCATGTAACAACACATTAGATGACAATATAAAAGTACTCTTGATAATTTGATTCGTGCTTTTCTATAGGAAGGACGTCACACGTGGTTACGTCGCCACTGAAATTTAGCGAGGGTACTATTGTTTAATCCACTGCCAATACCTCCCGGTACGTACATGTACTTACAATTTATCTGACTAGCTACATGAAGCGCTAGTCTAATTTCCCGAGACAAACGAGCCGCGTCGCTAGCTTGCTCAGACCGTTGCGAGAGCCCTAGCACATGGCACGAGGACCACATGCGAGGAAGTGCAAGCTAGCTAAGCTGGAGCTATTTAAGCCTAGTGCCGTGGAGGGAGGTGACAAAGCCTTTTAACCAATTAGTTGTTTAATTCTAATATACTATTACACAATATAACAGTTAGACATCTTCCATCTCTCTCCATTTGCACTTCCACCTACAATAGCAGTAATAGAAAGAACATATTCGTGTAAGCAGTTAGCTCGGAGAAGGCAAACTGCCACACTGATTTCGGAGCTCTTGATCTTCACACGCTTTCGCTCTTGTTTGATGTGTTTGACGCTGATTGCTTGATTCGGCATGGCTTCTCTTGGACCCGATCATTACGTTGCGGTCGTACTGCCTATCTAAGGTTCCAAGGCCTAAAACATTAACATTGTGTTACATCATGAACCCCGTACGGATAAAGCATGGTTTCATGCCGGTTCAATTTTGCCTAACGATTTAACGAAGAGCCTCTCGAAGATGCCGTTCGTGAGTTGTTTGAGGAAAATGGCCTAACTTTGACCGTCGACGATCTTACGTTGGTGAGTGGCAACCTTGTTCGAGTGCCGTTATATGTTGTCTAGTACTAGCTCGTTCGCGTTTTTGTGTTCCTATTCCGTACGAAAATGCTTACCTGCGCACCCCACCCAAGGTCGAACATACCGTAATTGCTCGATCGACCATTCATCCTGATGGTGCTTACATTGTTCATACTAAGATTGATATTGACGGTCTTTCTCTTGTGCCATCTAAGATTGGACCGGAAACGGAGGCTCAAAGTAAGCACGAACTTTAACATTCTTGCTACGTGGCTCAATGGGAGTCTTTTCGAGCCGCTACAATTTTTCGACAGCTTTTTCTCCACCAATGTTGTTCTTTTTCCATCCTCGTTTAATAGCTGGTGACTGTGGTCATGTGTGGGATGCTAATCAAGGGTACATTAATCATCGGTGTTGTGAAACACCTACCGATCCACGCATGGGAGCTCCGACCCCTACAATCAATTTCTGAGGCTTGAGCGTAACACTGATTGAGACGTAACGTAAGGCAGAAATTAACGCCCCCTACCAGTCCGGTCAAGAGCCACGTAAACTGGAGGATTGGTTGGAGATAAAGCCTCAGCGCGTCGTGATGTTAGGCATCAATGCCGACTCGTAAAACGTTGTTGTCTAGGTTACGTCACAGTTTTCGGGACCCTTGAACAATTGGTTACTTGACCGTAAGAAGCAGGTTTCAATTCAAGACACGCTCGACTCTCTGATTTCAAAGATTCGCGAGACGTCCCTTCTGCCTAACATTCGAGATGACGCGATTGCGGCCGTTAGTGAACTTACGCATGGTTCGTTGACTTACGCCAGGTACACCCACCAGTCCAACGACTTTTCACCGAGGTCTCGACAAGCTCTTACGGACGACGTCTAGTGCGTTTGCTTCACCAACGGGTTGGCGACAAACTTCCATATCCAGATTCCAAGTCTCATAGCTCCCAATAGAAGGGCGATATCATGCCGTTGATTGAGTCACAAAACTTCTTAAATGACCTCGTGACCGACTCGCCTCACCTATGCCGTGCGAAGAGTGCACATGCCCTAGCTAAACATGGAAGCAGTCGACGTGCTAAAGAGCGCCCTCTCGATGAACTAGAGGTCGAAGGTATTAAGCTATTTGAGCGTGGTGAAGGGTCTGGTCGTGGACGTGGTCGAGGCCGTGGTAATCGGGGAGGCCGAGGACTAACTTCTTCAAACATTGGTCAAATTTGTTCCAACACCATTGTTGGAGGTCTAACCCCTCAAAAGCGCAAACGACACTAGGCGGAGGGACTTTGCTTCAAGTGCCACAAGAAAGGGTACACTCTCTTCCAATGCCCGGAGCTGACGGGCAAAGCGTCGGTCGACACACCCAACAAGCAACATTGATTGTGGCACGGCTGCTCTTCGGACGATATGGAGCAGGTGGCTACATCTTCTTACCGTCATGAGGCATTGTTAGCGACAGGGGTGCAAGGCATACCTCCATCACCTCCATTGACAAATGTTGCGACACGTGCGAAGGAAGTCGTACGTTGCCGTCGTCATAACAAACAAAGAGACAATCTTATATGAAATGAAATTGTTTACAACAATCATCCGAGTTCACGGTTTTTGCCTTCGGGCGCCCATGTGATCATTTTGCCTAGAGTACCGTTTTGATCTTAGGATATACGCCATGAAACCACTAATCTTAACCTCTCCAATGGCAATAGTAATACAGTCAAGTTCATGCTAGTAGACGGTACATTACAATAGTATGAAAAATTAAATTTCGTTATTCTCCACGATGCGCTGCCTGCTCCAACTGCTGCGAGGGCGTTCACCAACCAAGCTGATGAGCTAGCGCTTGTCGGGACGGGGCTACCTTACCTTTGCTCATGTGCGACTCCGATCGTGCCGGAGCTTGGGGGGGGAAGAATGGCGAAAAACCCTTTCGCACATGTCGTCGACGGCCCCGTCCCGATCCGTGCGCTCCCACGTCCGAGATGTCGTTGCTCCTCCCGGCGCAACTCGCCTCCTAGCCTAGACTTCCCTACCCCTCCGGGAATTGGGGAGAAAGGAAGTCCATAGCTATAAACGGTGTTTGGTTGGCGCTCGTGCCTCCGCGCCAGATTTTCTCAAGTCCCATAACCGTCCCTGTCCGTTTCCAATATCCATATGATCTTGCGAAATCCCCCGTACCCTCCCCCATTGGTTTTCGTTGTTAGGGGGGCGCCTCTATAAGTAGAGTGCCGTTGCGATAACCCTAGGCACCCTGCCTTAGGCACCCTATCGATAAATGGGTACCGAATGGGGGAGGGGTTGGTCGAGCTTGCTGATCGAGTGCCGCTCCGCAAAAGATATCGGGTGCGGAAACACTTATTCAAATACCCTCCGTACCTGGTTTTTATGGCGGCGGTCGTTCATGCGGACCTCCGCCGCCATACCGTGTCGCTCCTCCGGCTGCGACCCTCCTCCATCCTGCGTAGCTTCTCGCCTCGCCCCCATGGGAGACTCGAAAGTCATAGGGCTGGACGACTGCGGGCGAACGCCTTGTCTTGGCGTTGCTTCCCGGCTGTCCTCCGCCATCACCAACACCCGCGTCCCACCGTTGATCCGTCCGTACCCCTTTCGCCAGGAACTATTTCGCAGACGCCGCCCCCGCCCCCTTTTCGGGAGAGTATCTGGGAGTACTCAATTGCGAAGAATCATATCGGAGTGGCCGAGAGGGAGATCCTAGTGTTGGGGTACGGATTCTTTAATTTCCAAAACCCTCCGTACATGGCTTCCCATGGCTGATCACGCGGATCGCAGCTGCCGGTACCTCGTTTAGCCCCCTACCGTGTCAAGCCTTGCACGGCTACATGGCTAACAACGCCCACCGCGTGGAGATAGAGGTAGGTGCCGACGGGCATGCAAGCGCACCCCCTCTGGGGCCGCCGCCGCTGCGCCGTTGGCGGGCGCCAGCAGTCGTATACATATAACCATACGTTCGAATGATTGGAAACTAGTTGACTATGTTTGTGAACCTCTGCACGCACAATTCAACTTCATTCCGGAAGGCCGTGAGGACGACGAGGGTCTTAACTCGCATGGCGACTTACCTCACTATTCTCTGAGTTACTCTATCATGGAGAGAAACTTAAGGGAGGGGCGTATGTTCTTAACCAACCCTTGGATCCCGCATAGGAATTGCATGCCATTTTGAGAATTGTCGCGTACAACTCCTACATCGACGATGGTTGTGTTTGTTCTACCTAAGTGGGCTAAGTTCAACGACCTCACTCGACACTAGGAATTGTGCCAAGAGTTCCATGCCATGACCCAGCTGTTTACTCGCCGGTCGGTTGCAGACCACACCAGGCAAGAGGTCGTGGCTCTTGCTCCGTGGCCATTTCAGCCGTGGTTAGTCGGCGTTGATTGTCTTTTTTACAATCCAACCCCGACTACAACACTTGTCGAACCCCCATTGCTACATGTACCACTAGACGAATCTACATCGTCCATCGCTACGCTACCACATTTTCCTCCGGACACTTCCGCCCTATTGACTGACCTCGCCCTTTCATTTGAACCGAGTTGAACGTGAGAACTCATTATGGCGGATAGCAAATTTCTGGATTAGTCGACTATGTTTCGGCAGTTGACTTCGTGTCAAAGGACTTCGTAAGACGCATTTCATTGCCCACGCGGAAGTCTAAGGTCAAGACCCCATCTCGACTCGCCAACGGACAACGTATGACGTCTTCGACAGTGTGCGAGACCGCCACTTTCGAACTGGCTCGACACGAGTTCAAACGGACTTCTCGTGCGTACTTTACAACTGCTGGATGACGAGCAAGGCCCTCTACCGTTGGGCACGAGGCGTGTTTTCATCATGATGGATTGTACAACAATCAAATTTCAGTTTGAAGAGCGACGCCCATCATGTTTACATATGTCACATGGCAACTTTTAGAAGATCATGCGCCTTACGCGCCGGAGCATGGGACGTAACGCCGAGGTTCACGCTATTCACGTCACGCATGATGCAGAACGTTCGGTAGAATTCACACTAGAGAGGAACTTACTACATGATAATGTCAATAGTTTCGGACGTTACTCTACGATGAATATCCGGAGTTTTTACAACTAGTGGAATCGCCGCGTGTAAGTCGACAGTGGAATCATCCCTTTCATGCAGTTGACCCGATGAAACGCAGCGCTTTAGCATATTATCACATGCGGAGCGTGCTCATCTTAACCGGCAACTCGTACGCGGTGGAGGATGGCTTACTTCGTTCAAGTCACACTGACTTCGCTCGCCAATTCTTTCGTGCGTGAAGGTGATGGCTGGCCTTGACTTTGCATTGACTACCGTGGCCTTACTAAGGTTACGCGTAAGGACGCTTACCCACTTCCGGGTGTGGACGACACCGTCGATGAGCTAGAGGACACGAACTCATACATTCATCTCGACCTCGCGTATGGCTTCTGGCAAGCTCGAGTACATGAGGAGGACGGCCACAAGACAACGTTTCTGACACCTCATGGTTTGATGACGTGAGTCGCCATGCCATTTGGACTGTGCAATGCGCTAGCTACGTTTCAGCGGATCATGAACGACATCCTACGCGACTTTTCACCGCTTGACCTACCTTGCCGAGGCTATCGAGACACTCCTCCGTCTACATGTCACGGCTAGAGCGCAAGACTTCGCCAACCCGACAAACAACTCCACCTCCCTAAGGGCCACCGACGACGGTGACAACGCGGATCAGCCCAATAACACCCGCCCGGGGGACAATAACCCGGACGATTAACCTATGGACATGGAAGAGGACCCAACAACGGCGAACGATCGGAACCCATACCACAAGAAACCCACCCCCGACACGACCCAATGGCAGCAAGTACGCTCCTCCAAGCGCGCCCCCCCCCGAAGTCCCAGCGGACCCACCTTCCACGGACGACTGCGACCAACGTGTCGCCTCGATTCGGCTCGCCCTTCGATCGGCCTCTCGTGCCTCCCGCCAGCACCTTGCAGAGGAATAGACTTGACTATTGGCTGAGTTCCCCCTCCTTTCGCCCACTCCCGGCGGAAAAATGCAGCGCATGGACCCCGAATCTAGGCGCTCCCACTCGCATCCTCCATATGCCTCCACTTCCCAGGGGCTCATGCCCCCTCCCTCCGAGTCCACAACAACGGACATATCTCCGGACGACATCCCCCGCCGATCAACAACAGCCCACCCCCCGTGAAGGTACACTCCGCCGGTGGAGCACTCTGATGAACACCAGCGCCTCGACCTTCACCTAGGTAGGAAATGCCAACGGTGGGACGTCTTAGACTGCCTCAACCGTTATTTCCACGAGGTGTGCCAATAGTGGGTGAGGCAAGAGAGAGAAACTAGCAAGCTTGTTCCTTAGCAAGGCGATCGGAGTTAGTGATAGAACTATATGTATGATGTTTCTTTGGCCGTGGCGATGAGGGGTTTTTGTGGATTTCACAACGGGACTTTACTGCTTAGCAGTATGTAATGCACTGAATTTAAGCCTCCGGCCTTGCCGGAATTTAAATACACACCCCAGTACGGATTCAATGACTTAAAGCCGGTATTCACATTAGACATGCGGTACACGGCTCGCGAGCCCTGTACCGAAAATATCACTTTTACATGTATTCACATTACGGTACACGGCTCGCGAGCCGTGTACCGGCCAAATAGGAACACGGCTCGGGCAAATAGGAACACGGCTTGAAGGCATGTTCCTATTTATAAACAAATAGGCCAAGCCGTGTTCCTATTTGCCCGAGCCGTGTACCGGGAGGAGGTACACGGCTCTAGAAACTAGTACATTTTACAGTATATCCCGTTCCTCGCGTCGCGCGGGGCTCTTCCCCCTGTAGCTGGAAATAATCGCTAAGCAGTATCGCTACGCATATCCCACCACCCACAACCCCGCAGCATCGCTAGCACAGTCCGCCCAACATGCCTGGGCGCAAATGTTCCGAAGAGGGGGCCGCGCAAGCCGGAAGTTGGCACTGGACTGAGGCGGAGAAAGTTGCGCTTGAGGCGTCCCTCTCCGCCTCGGAGCTGGGGCCCACGAAGAAGGAGGCGCCCGATGGCGGGATGAAGGGGGTGGAGGTGCCTCTTTGCGAGCGTGCCGCAGTTCTCTTCAAGCAGCTCGCGCTCGGCCGCATGAGGTACCTCTTCGCAGGAGGCAAGGTAACAGCCGAACAAAGCGTGGAGCTGCGGTGCCACCCTTCGCGCCCGGTGCGAATATGGGAGAGGTGGCTGGACATCAAGGCGGAAGTTACGGGCGTAATCTTTGAGGTACCCGCCCGCCTTGCCCACCTGCCCGACTTGTCACAACCAGACACGAGAACTTTTGTATATGACTATGTCCCACCCACTTTAGGTCGCTAGCGAGTTCTTGGACGGTGAAAGTCATCCCCCCTCCGGAAGACAATGGACGGACATAATCGAAAAAACTAGGCGCGCCTACTGGCGCCGGAAGGAGCTTGACAGGCTCCGCGCTCAGCAAGCCGCCGCAAAAAAGAAGGCCCGAAAGCAGCGCGAGAAGGAGGCCGCCGAGGGTGCTACCACCGACGGCAGCTGCGCCCAACAGTTGGCAGAGCCGCACGCGAAAAAGATGACAAAAAAACAGCGAAAGGCAGAGATCTCAGCTGGTGCTGTCGCGGACGAAAGCTGCTCGGAGAAGGAGGCGGAATTGGACATAGACGCCGCCGCTGTGCCGCCGATGAAGGAATCATGGGAGCCAGTGGAGTTCAAGATCTTTGTGCAATACGGGCCTCTAGCTGGTGAAGCTTGTCGTCGTGAGCTGGCCTTCGTGGCGTCGGCGAGAGGAAATGTGGACGCGGTGGAGCTGCCGTCAGACGGGGAGGGTGTGGCCGCGGACCGCCCAGCGAAGAGCCGGTTGGAGGCAAGAAAGAAGAAGCTGCAGTTCGACAAGAAACACAAGAAGCTGAAGAAGGACCTTGGGACTCCAGAAGGTGAGATTGACTTGGTATCTCCTAATCTCACCCCTGCGTCGAAGGCTGTGAGGGGAGAGTTAAGGGGTATTAAGCGTGAGATGTTTTCCATGAATTATCAAAACTCTTTGACTCTAGCATTCACGATGGCAGCCCAAAACCATGCTCAACAGCAAGCCATTGTTGCGGATGTTGAGGAGTATAGGTTGCACATGAAGGAACAGTTCCTAGCACACCGCGCCCGACAGCCTAGTGCACCCGCGCCGCGATCTGCAGACATTGGTGATCCTAGCACGTCTGGGCATGCAGAGAGTGCAATAAATGATAAAGCTAATGAAGCAGCAACTGCTGATAATGTCACTTCTAGCAGTGACAATGAGAGCGAGGAGAAAGGGGATGGCAAAGGCGAGGTGGAGGACTAGGAAGAAGTCAAAGTTAATGACGTGTCAATTACATTTGTTGCGAATGCCGTGTTGTTGCTGCCACTTAGTATATCCACAACTATGCACTGTTTCGAGATCTGTGTAGCCACAAAAGCATATTCGCACGGTCTAGCCATGCATGGTGCTCTACAAGCAGTTTCCTGAAGGCTTCATAACCAGCTTCGACCCTTGGCTGCACGGTCCAGATGAGCGAGCCTGTCGAAGTGAAGTCGTCGTCTACATTACGACGAACTCGAGAACCATCATCCGACACAATGTTCCGGTAATGCTGGATAGTGCACACCAAACAGCGGGGTACTAGTAATTTGATGATCCAATGACATATGTGTGCGTGACTGTGTGTGTGTGTGTGTGTGTGTGTGTGTGTGTGTGTGTGTGTGTCTGTGTGTGACTGTGTGTCTGTGCTTGTCTGTGTGTGTTTGTGTGTGTGTGTGTTCGTGTGACTGTCTGTTTGTGTCTGTCTGTGTGTGTGTCTGTTCGTGTGACTGTCTGTGTGTGTCTGTGTGTGTCTGTGTGTGTGTCTGTTCGTGTGACTGTGTGTGTGTGACTGTGTGTGTGTGTGTGTGTGTGTGTGTGTGTCTGTCTGTTCGTGTGACTGTGTGTGTGTGTGTGTGTGTGTCTGTCTGTTCGTGTGACTGTGTGTGTGTGTGTGTGTGTGTGCGTGACTGTCTATTCGTGTGACTGTCTGTTTGTGTCTGTCTGTTCGTGTGACTGTCTGTGTGTGTCTGTGTGTGTCTGTGTGTGTGTCTGTTCGTGTGACTGTCTGTGTGTGTCTATGTGTGTTGTTTGTGTGTGTGACTGTCTGTTCGTGTGACTGTCTGTTTGTGTCTGTCTGTTCGTGTGACTGTCTGTGACTGTGTGTGTGTGTGTGTGTGTGTGTGTGTGTGTGTGTGTGTGTGTAACTGTCTGTTCGTGTGACTGTCTGTTTGTGTCTGTCTGTTCGTGTGACTGTCTGTGTGTGTCTGTGTGTGTCTGTGTGTTTCTGGGTGCGTGTCTGTTCGTGTGTGTGCCTGTGTGTCTGTGTGTGTCTGTGTGTGTGTCTGTTCGTGTGACTGTGTGTGTGTGTGACTGTCTGTTCGTGTGACTGTCGGTTTGTGTCTGTCTGTTCGTGTGACTGTCTGCGACTGTGTGTGTGTGTGTGTGTGTGTGTGTGTGTGTGTGTGTGTGTGTGTGTGTGTGTCTGTGTGTGTGTGTGTCTGTGTGTGTGTCTGTTCGTGTGACTGTCTGTGTGTGTATGTGTGTGTGATTGTGCGTGACCGTGTGAGAGCCGCACCGTCGCAGAATAGGGGGGCCTTGACGGTATGGTGCCTGCACCACGGGCTTCCTCCCTGGCTTGCCGTAATCTCTCAAGAACATCGCACAAGTCAGTTTTGTCATTAGCTATCCAATGGTCATCTTCGCATCCTAAATCTGAGATGCCGTCCCAATCCATTAACATATTATGCAAGATACAACATGTTTCAAAAAGGGAATTGATTGAGCTCTCCTTGTTGAATAGTATGGGTGTCCTCAAAATCCGGAATCGCTTTTTCAAGATTACGAACAAATCTTCCACATCCTTCCGGCATGACCCCATCCTGTATATATATATGTCGGTGCTTACGTTAATACCAACACCACTAGAGTACATATGGACAAGATGGGGTACATACCACGTGTAGCCTCACCTTTCACTCCACCGGATGGCCTCATCGGACCCGCTATGCTTGTACCCAGCAGTGGTTGCCCGCCACCTGTGGTAGCCACCGTCACAAAGAAGCCATGCACCTATATATGCAGAGGGATTACATGAAACACGGTTGCAAGAAGGCAATATAACAAACAAAGCAAGCAAGCATACCACAATATATATGGGACAGTGGTTGTACCTGCCATAGTGTATGGATCTCCCGTATCGGCGTACATTGGGTACCTGAAGTTCAGATACATGCTGTGAAATCTCACCGCCCGGACGGCAGGGTCCGTCCTAGCAATGTTTTTGTCGTTTCTGGCACCCGGGAAAGGGCCGTGCACATACATAACACGGCGGGCGTGATCGCAAGTGACGTTGTAGACCACAGTCGGAAAGTTCTCCTGCCCTTTGTAAGCCGGCACACTCGGTGCATGGCATTTGTCCCACGCGAAGTGCACACCGTCCATGCTACCCACGCAGCCATGCAGCCCAAGCAAGGAGTACACATTCTCCGCACTTTCCAGCTCCGCTGTGTCGTTGGGCATATGCACGTTGTCCTCGAAATATTTCTCCACCATCCACGCAGTAAACTTGTGAAAAAACCTCGCAAGCACAGGCTGGGAGATGCCACTCTCAAGCCTCATGCCATCCATAGGGCAGCCCAACGCCATAACCCTCAGCGACGCCAAGATCTTAAGCGTTAGAGGTGATGGGGGATTACCCCTTGCCCTCTTCTTCTTAAGCCCCGGCCTATCGTCGCGGAATCTGCCCGAGGCGTAGGCGGATTCCACTATATCTTGATACAATCCGAAAGGGATTCGGAAAGTCCGCCGGAACTCCTTGTACAAGGTGTTGTTGACGTCGTTCGCCCACTTGTCAGCTGTGCACATGTACTCGGTCTCGTACATGCACGGCGTCTCCTCAGTTCGCAACCGCCATGCCTTGATGCCTTTCATCCACGCCCTCCTCGGCTTGCCTTTCGCCTTTCCGTGGCGGTATCCTCCACGGCCGCCCTGAGGTAACGCTCCAACATTTCCTACTTCCGCACGCTGCTGCGAACGACGCCTTCTCAGGTACCAGTACGCTGCTGTAGCGGCCGCGAGCGCAGCTGCCCGCACAGCACTCCCGGCGGAGGGGTCCGTACCCATCACCACACCTGGCGCGGCGGGTGGAATGGCATTCACGAGTGCCGCCAAGCCGACAAGCAGGGCCACGGCCCCTACAAGCGTGATGCGCCTTACATTCAGTATCGTGGAACGGGCGCGGGTGCGGGTTGGCGTGTGTGAGAGTGTGTGTGCGGGCGCGATGGCTGCGCAGGTAGAAAAGGTAATACAAGCCCGATACAAAGCCCGTATGTACTGCGGTCCGAGCCGTGTACCGGCCTAATGTGAATACCAGAAAGCGCGAGGAACACGGCTCGTGTGTTTTTTGTCCCGTGAGCCGTGTACCGGTCGAGCCGTGTTCCTACGAGCCGTGTACCTTTTTTAAATGTGAATATCGGCGTAGCCCCCTGGGGGATTATTCCGATGCCGGCCAGAAAATTTTATTGTAGGTCCTGTATGGCATATCTAAGAAACCCATTTTCTAAAGACAGCAGCCGCACAGCGCGTTAGCCGTCATTTTTGTTAGTAATTTTCATTCTCATTTTTCGCGGATGGTGGCTAAGTTCATCTTTTTTTATTTTCATTCCCTATATAATAATATCAATAATGATACATGATTTGCTTGGTGGCCACTGCTTTATCTTGTAAGAAAACTGTTTAAAGAATAATATATGACCATTTTGCTTGGTGGCCTCCACTGCTTTTTCTTGTAAAAAATTTTATATGCCCATTATCATTCTCCTTTGGTGCTGGTGGATTCCGCTGCTTTCTTTGTAATAAATACTAATAGTATTTTAATTATCTCAAATAGCCGCCTATCTATTTTATTTCAGCACCCTCTGCTGCAGAATAAGCGCCGGTACATGACTATAGGTACGGGTAGCGGATATCAGTACAGTATGTATACATCGCGGTACACGCCGTAGATCGGCTATCCTCGCTGGTACGTTTGACCTAAAAGTGGAGGATCGTCTTTAGACCTTTTATTTATTGCAGCGCTTCTCCTTATTTTATCCTTACCGGTACTACTACGTGGAGGACTGCGACATGTGGGGAATGCATCCGCGCCGCGTAGTCTGCCCTCTGCACCCCCAGAGCGGTAGACTGGAATCTGGCGAGTGGGCCCACAAACGCCGCCTACCAGTACCGCGTGCCGTGGTCTTGAGGGCTTCGCCGTTCGGAGGAACACGCCGTAGTGGTTGAGCCTCACTCTCTGTTACAGTTAAAACTGCGGAGGGCTGCTAGCAGCTTGGCCAGTTGGCGTTGCATACCGTCCCGGTAGAGGTTGTTCTTCCAAGTGGCCACGGTTCCTTTTCTCCTTGCGTGAAAAGCGCCGCTCCTCTAGGCTGGAAAAGCTGAGATATCGCTATTTTGCACTTCACCTTACCATTGCTTCGGCTACTCAGATTCTGTTTCAGGGTGTTTACGGGGGCCAATTTTTTTCTGCCGCGATTCATCCTGGCACGATTTTTACCACTAGTTCAAGGTAAGCTTGGAGGTAGCACCAGGGGCGCGCTTCGTGGACATGGGCAAGAAGCCTGAAAGTGGTCAGTTCGAAGTGGCGTCGGCCAAGTTACCCGAGAGTACCCGCGTGGAAGCACAACCGATGCACGGCAAGGTGCGGTTTTGGCCCGATTCCAAAGCGTTTGACTCATCATTTTTTATGCACCGCTGTTGGCACGTCAAAGTGCGGGAAGAGCTGCATCCTTTGGCGGATACGGTAGTAGCCTCTGTAGCGTTTCGATACTCTCTCGGCTGCCGCGTTCTCATCGTATAGCCCGCCGTACGAAAGGTTTGTTATCGCCGGTGCTGATACTGGTATGATACAGGTCACGCCTACAAACAGTAGTAGCCGCTGATACTTTTTTCAGCCTCCTTATCTCACCGCCTTTGTTGTGCCCACCGGCCCGTGTAGTGGCCCGCTGGCGAGCGCGGTAGTTCTTCCAGTCTGCTCAAAAATGCCTCTCAGCGTGCTGCCGACACTCCCCCAAAGAAGTCGCTGGCCATTCGCCTACGACTCGGCGGCACAGGGAAGAAGTACGCCAGCGACGCCATGAAAAACAGCCAGTTGGCTTTACCGTCTCCCCTTCACCGGGCGGCGAGGCCCGTGGGTTCCCTTTCGGAGAGTCGAAGGACTTCTGCAGACAACTCTGACGAAACAGAGGACGAAGGTCAGAGGAAGTCGCCGCTTGGGCCCCTCGACACGAGTATGATCGTCCGTAAACCGCGAAGCAACATGCGCCGGGAACCGGCCAAGCACCTCCGGGCCGCCGCAGCTCTGATTGGCGTGAAGAAACCACAGGTTAAACGGAAGCCGCTCCCCTCGCCTAGGAAGCCAGCTGCGACGGGCGCTGAGCGTGCTCCAGTCCGAGATGAGACGGACTTCCTTTACATCCTTGCTGAAGCAGGCGAGAGCTTGGAGCGTGCGTGTGCTGGCAACGTGGAGCAGCCCTGCGTACGTAAGAGCAAGCCCAGCAAGTCTGCCTCGCAGCCGTCTTGGAAGGATCGGGCGAAGCAGAGCGAAGCGGCTAAGGACGCGCAAGCCTCAGCACCGGAACGCGAACAGTCCGATAGTGTCAAAGCGCCCAGGTCTGGTGAAGATGAGAACACGGAGCTTGAGAAAAAAGGCTTCAAGTTTAGGATGAAACAAAAGGTGAGGCAGAACCCTCCTACCGTCCCTGAGGCAGAGGCTGGTGACGACGGAACTACTCCCTGTAGTGACACAGACGCGAAGCCGTCAGACGACGAGCAGCGACTGGGCACACAGTTGGTCAGAACAGGCTCGGCTGGACTTCGTCGGCCGGACTCGAAGCCCACGAGACTTCAGCCGTCCAGTGGCCGGCCTAACGGGTTGGTGCAACGGCTGTTGGAAAAGGCCGGCGTCCAGACGAATGACGCGAAGTTTAAGAGTGGGCCTGCCAACTTCAATGGAAACACGTCACAGCAGAGACGGCCGCACGCAGTTGAGGCTCCCACGACGTCCTCACGTCCTGGAGGAGAGCGGGCCTTGAGTCCAGTTAACGAACGTTCGGATATTCCCCTCAATGTACTCGCGAAGCTCGTCGACGCGAAGCCCTCCCCGAAACCTTCCAAACTGCAAAACAGCCCCAGAATGGTGTGAACCTACACCCCAGAGTAGCCATATCCCCTTACATTTGCCCTTGCAACCACAAATAATAAAGCTGATGCTTGTCTTCGGTGCTCTTGCCAGGAGGTGTTGCCTCGAGAGTCCCCTCGCCCACCTCCGTCTCCCACGGGGACTAATACGGATCAGGAGTCCGATGACGCCGACTCCACCGACGACGAGGATAATGTCGCTGATGATCACAGTCACGACTCTGGGATTGATGAGCATGAGTTGGGCATGAAGCGGTCGCGCCTGCCCGGAGAGGAAGGCGATGCGAAGAAGCAGCGGCGCATTGAGGCGAATCGTGAGGCGGCCAGGCAGACTATTCGTCGGAAACGCGCCCACTACGAGGACATGCTTGCCAAGGAGAAGGAGTTGGAGCAGGAAAATTCCATGCTTTACATGGATATTGAGCGGGCGCGACATGACATCGAGCTGCTTCAGAATAACATCACTTGGCTGCAGAACCTACTGGACAAAGCCAATGTAGAGGATCACGAAGGGCGGCTGAGGATTCAGCGGAGCTTGAGAAGCGAGCAGAGCCGACTGGAGGAGCAACGGTGCATAATGAAGGCGCGGCGTGCGGAAGAGCTGCGGCGTCAGGAGATGGAGAAGAAGCGGATGAAAGAGGATAAAATCAGGGCGCATGAGGAGGGGGGGCACTTGAAGGAGTCAAGGGGGGGACAGGAGCAGGGGGACTCTGAGGATGAAGAAGAGCACGCGCAGGAGGGGCGCCACAGGATGGCGAGTGACGAACGCGCGGGAGCACGGCATAGCGAAGATAGGCGCCGTCCGAGTGCGGACCCTCGACGTCCTCCCAACTACCGAGGTGCTGACCGAATCGCATTTCTTGCTTATAAGACCTTCCCCCAATCCGAGTTACGTTTGTCAGTAAAGCGAGGAAACTGAAGCGACCGCAATGTGTGTGTGTGTGTGTGTGTGTGTGTGTGTGTGTGCAGATTTAGGGCCGGGCGGTCCTGGCTCAAATGGGTGGCCCATGCCTCGTCCCGGTGGTCCGTGGATGAAGGGTCCCGGCGGTATGCCTCCCAGCTCTGGCCCAGGAAGCTTCCCTCCCGAGATGGCAGCGATGTTTGCTGCTGGCATGCCACCCGGTATGATGCCGCCTCCGGGAGCCTTTCCTGGTCTACCACCCGGCATGATGCCACCTGGGATGCCGACCCCCGAGCAGATGCAGATGTTTTCCCAGGCAGGTGGCCCCCCTCCACCCTGGTTCAACATGCCCCCAGGCGCTATGCAGCAGCAGCAGCATGAAATGATGGCTGCCAATGAGGCCGCGATGCATGCCATCGCATCTGGGGCGGTCCCAGATATGGGCGGTATGATGCCACATGGGATGGAGTTGCCGCCTGGCTTGCGAGGCATGCCTCCCGAAATCGCTGCTCGTATGATGGCAGGTTTCCCCCCACTACCGGGCATGATGCCCCCGTACGGAATGGACCCGAAGCAGGGCTCGCGGCCGCCGTTTTATGGAAAGCCATGACTAAGCGCAAGCAGCCTACCCCGCTCTGCCTAGTTCTGCCTTCCTTAGTGTACTAGTTTTGGCCTCGTGTGTGGCGTGTATTCTAGTATTACCGATTAGTCTCAGAACAAACCACCTAATTCGAGCTTCATTTATTGCTGTTAATGCACTGTATACGCATATATACGTACGTCATGTAATACGCGTCCTCTTGAGTTGTCTCCGCAGCCGTCGTGCCAGGCACACCTCCCGCTTCAACGCCTTCCGAGTGGTTTCCTTACTGGGTCCTCTGTCACAGTCACTCGAGTCAGATGACGCTCGGCGCTGCTGGTCCACTCTTTATATTATACACTGTCTATCAACAAGCAGCAATCTTCTCACAATGCATATTGTTGTCAGTACCTCTGTATGTGGTTTTGGTATCGACACAAAATTAACCTTGCTGAGTAGCACCAGTAGTATTTGTCCCTGCGGTGGATGCTACGTAGGTCTCTAATATGATAACGCAGGAGTGGAGTGGGTTTATCCTTGTCGGCAGGATCTGCTTTGGACGCTGCAGGGCTGTCGTACTTGCTTGGAGGTCGGGACTGGCGGTGGTGAATGTAGCGATACACAATATATTGGCTTGACCATCCCTCGTGCTGCTCACATATACACACTCAACACACCCAGACACGCACACACACATACTTTCACACACTAGCAAGCACATACTTTCACACTCGCACACACATACTTACACACACTGACACACACACATACTTCCACACACACACACATACTTTCGCACACACACACACACATACTTTCCCACACACACACATACACCTTCACACTGTCATACACACACATGCATATTTTCACACACACATACACACACACATACCTTAACACTGTCACACACACACACGCATATTTTCACGCACAAACACACACACCCTCGCACACGCACAGAAACACACATAATTTCACACGTACTCACAAGCACAAACACACACATACTTTCACACACACACACACCTACTTTCACACGCACACTCACACGCACACACTTCCTTTCACACGCACAAATACACACACACACACACACACACACGCACGCACAAGCACACAAAAACAGACACACACCTACCCTCACACACACATCCTTTCACACACTCACACGTACAAACACATACGCATATTTTCACACACACACACAACACACACACACGGATGCGTTGATGAGGAAAACCCCAAAGTATTGTGTTTCATTTCAGCGCGGGGATGGTGAAAAAATAAAATGTCGTTGCCTTGTTTTGCCTATTAGGTCGGTCTGCCAATTACTTTGTTGCCACAACGGTTGACTAGCCTCGGTTAGCCAAGGCCCTGGACCGGCGGGAGCATGCCGTACGGACGCGTATGAAGACGGTCTAGTAGGACTAGACAAGTGGAGATAGATACCCCCCTCTTTTTCAAGATTGATAATGTTTTTACCATTTGAGTCCAAGAAGATGGATAGATGAGACAGACCCATGGTATAATCTTGCTTTCAGTAGGAATAGCTAGGATGTGACATTGATTAAAGGTATCAATAAGGTGGTAATGAGAAAGCAACCGGTATACCCGGTATAATAATTCATTTTAAAGCGAATGGCATGATGATTGTGTCACGGCGACTTTGCAAATCCCTCTCCGTAAGCACTTGTCTAATTTGATTTAACATGGCTCTTTCTGAGTGCCAACGACTGCGTGGCCGTGAAGGATGAAGGCCTAGCAACGCCAAGCAAGCCCGACGCTACTGCGCATGTAGTGAGTATCGATGTGCGGATTCCATCTTTCTTGCCGACGCCAATGTATAATGGAAGGCCACCGTCACCGTTGGGGAGTTATAACAATAAGCAAGTGACTACCATGGGAGATTAGTGCCCGCCGACGGCGCAGTGGCGGCGGCCCCGGAAGGGGTGCACTCGCAAGCCCGGCGGCATCCCCTCACCTTCCTGTGGTGGGCGCTAGAAACCATGTAACCGTACCATGCTTGGCACGGTAAGGGGCTAAGAGGGCCGGCAGTGCGATCCGCGCAATTTGTACCTGTCGGAAAAGCATGGACGGGGGGCTTTGAAAATAAATTATGTACGCTACCGGCGCCAAGATCCTCCGCTCGGGCCGTCCGTTATGTGTTTCCAAGACCAAATACGACTAAGATACCATTCCATTTGGGGGGATGGGGCATGTATCTTCATGCGTGTGTGGAGGCGAGGAGGGTACGGACGGATCAACGGTGGGACGTGGGTGTCGAGCCTAGCGGCGGCAATCCGAGAAGTAACGCTAGAGTATGGCGCTCGCTCGACGTCGACCAACATGTTGACGTCGAGCTGGCTGAAATGGGGCAACACGACACCAACAACGAGGAGGACTATCGCGACGGGAGCAGCGGCGAAGTCTGGCGGCGGCGATCCTCGGGATTAGCCGCCGCCAGAAAACTCGGTAAGAAGGGTCTTGCATAATGTCCGTACCCCGGCGGCGTGTTGAATCCGGCAAGGCGACCATGCCCCACCCTACCGGTACCCACTATCCCTAGGCACACCGAATATTAGATATTGTGATCCCGGGTAAGCGCGGAGGCTCGCATTCAAAACAAGGGTGCTCGATGGACGCGCGAACGGTGGACGGAGGGTACGGTCGCTGGCTGATTTTTAGACAAAGAAGCCTAAGCCCGCAGTGCAGGGAGGCACGCAACAACATGTGCACCACCCTTTTGCAATGAATCACGCACACATGGGGGACCGAGCGTCCCGTGAAGAACCACACATGGAAAGACGGTGCATGAAGTCACGACGTATGTCCCCAAGTAATCGACGGAAGGGATGAACAAATGTAGACCGCCGTGCAAACTCCTTCATGCGGGTATAAGTTTAAGACCTCATCAAAGAACGAGAGTCCGCCGCACTCAAGCTTGGGAAACGTCGAACAACCAACAAATGGCCAAGCGTTCAACCAGCTCTTCAAGGTCCAATTTCGTGCCAAACATATGTTTCAAAATGGAGTTCAATTACAATGTAAGCAATGGAATCCACCAACAATGAAAGTCACAGAAAAGAAACGATGCACAAAAGCCTATCCTAAGCCCTCGGAGCAGGGAGGCAGGCAAATACACCCATAAAGTCCGTTACTAGTGAAATAGGGCCTTTTGCATAGGGCGGGTGTATATCTTGTAGGGTTTCTAGGGTGTATCTGTACTTTAGCTCGTTGAAAAGGCGGACCGAAACTTGTGTTGACGGTGAAGTAATTGAAATTGAAATTGTTCACAACATGTGCCGGCAAACTGGACCGACCGCTGTCTCTCGGGCCACTCTACTTCGCCATACAGGACTTATTAGCAAGTTGGGCCCGGGTCTCTTCGACCACGTACACCTATCGACACACCTAGCTTCATTGTGTGTCGACGTTCCTCGGGAGTTAAAACTGTAAGCAACCGCAGTAATTGCCACAGTCCCCCCGCCTAAGCAGTAACAGCGTAATAATTTTGTAATCAAGAAAAAAATATCTAAAAATAAATCCACTTGTCGAGAAATGCAAAACTAAACTGCTGCTCGACCTTCACGATGCTCGGCCCGCTCCCACCGAACCGGGGTGCCGACCGGCCGAGGCCGGTCGGCGTTCGGGAGGGACGACGGGCCAGCATAATCTAGCTCCCGCGTGACTTCGGTCTTGCCGAAGATAGGAGGGGAAAGGCTGGCAAAAAACCCCTCCTCGCGCGGTCGCTCGTCGATCCCGCCGCCCCATCCCGTAAGCCCCGCCAAGGTCGCCGCCGCATCCGCCGACGCGACGGTCCTCCTTGTCGAGGTCCCCCGTCACCTCGAGGGCAGGTGGGGGGGACCGAGACACATAGACATAGAAAAAATGGGCGCTCCTGCCTCCGCACCTGAATTTTCCCCGCTCATTTCCCCGGTTTTTTCTCTGTCTGGTACCCGGGTACCTGTCAGGTAGTCCGGCCTGCGTCCGTACCCTCCCCCCCTCTGATGCGCGTCCACCTAGCAGACTTTGTTGAAACAGGGGCCTCCGCGCTCACCCGGCCCCCCCTGCAAGGGTCTCGTCTATCCGGTAGTGGGTATCGAGGAGGGGGTGGGGGGTCAGGTAGCCGTAGCCGGATCCGTCGGGCCGCGGGTGCACGGAAATTAGTCAAAACCCTCCGTACGGGGTTTTCCGGCGGCGCCGACCCGGAGGGTCGTCGTCGCCAGATCTTGTCGCTCCGTCCTTCGCGACAGGCCTCCTTGCCGCCCAAGCCTACTCCTCCCCCCTCGGGAGATGTATCATGTCGGCGTGGCGGCTCGCTAGTGAGCGCCCTACCCTGGTGCTGCTCCCCAACTAGCTCGACGCCGGGTACGGACATTATTTTAATTTTCCAAAAAAGCCCTCCGTACATGGCTTTCCGGCGGCGGCTGATCCAGAGGATCTCCGCCGCCTCACATAGCCGCTCCTCCGCCTGCGACCGGCCACCGGTATGTGCCATGTCTTGCTTCCCCCCATGAGAAGTGTCGACCGGCACAGGGCTGGTCGGCGGCTAGCGAGCGCCCTTTCCCGGCGCTACTTCCCGGCTGGCCACCACCAGCACCAACACCCGCCTCCCACCGCTGATCCGGCCGTACCCTCCTCGCAATCAAACGCTCCTGAAGTACATGTCCCACCCCCTCGAGGTAGGACTGTCCTTAGTAGTATCTGTACGCGAAAAAACATATCGGACGGGCCGAGCGGGAGATCTTGGCCCCGGTATCGCACAGAAATTATTCTATTCAAAAGCCCTCTGTACAGGGCTTTCCCGACAGCTCCTGATCCCGCGGATCGAGCTGTCGGCCCTCTTAGCCCCCTACCGTGCCAGGCCTGGCACGGCTACGGGGTTTCCAGCGCCCACCACGGGGAGGTGAGGGGATGCCGACGGGCCTGCGAGCGCACCCCCCTCCGGGGCCGCCGCCGCTGCGCCGCCGGCGGGCGCCGACGGTGAAGTAAAGGGTGAAGCGGGGCACAAATGGGGCCCGTCACGGCTACGATATGACGTATTAGGGTTTGCGGCCCAACCCCGATTTTGGGGTATACCACGATTCGGGCGCCCCGGAATTCGGATTTTCCACGCTTTGGCTGGTGAATACTCCCAAAATCGGCGGCTCAACATGCGGTTTTTATGATCCCAGCATATTTGTCCGCAAACATGGGAGCACGTGGGTGTGATGGCATGTGCCGTTAAGATGCTTGACGTGGGTGGGACTGGGGCCGGAAACCCACAGCTTGGGAGGCTTTAGAAAGCCTAACTTTGCCGTACGGTGTCCGATTCGAGCAAACAAATTGCAAATGGAAGGCCTTCCCCCAAGTCCATATAAGTTTTCAACATATTTAACACCTACCGGCCGGTTTTCGCGTCAAGTCCGCCGTCCGATGTCATCCATGCCCTCGAACAGCCAACTAAAGTTTTTAGGGTTTAAAAATCTGTCACATTCGCGCGGGGCTAGCAACCCATGGACAGGAGGTACCCGCACACCCGCTCCGCCAATATTTCGGCCTTTGCCTTATGCCTTTGCCGTAGGCCAAATAACGGCCCGTGCTAGGGTACGTTGAAAGCTCCCCGCCATATTTCACGACCGGCGATGCGCAAGCTTCAAAGGCCATCGATCCGCGCGCTAGGGTGCTTATACTCCAAGTCAAGCGCCCTTCAAGCCCAAAAGCTCCATAGCCCGTGCTCCTTGGTCGTACTTCCGGGCACGTGGCAAGAAAACCTAGTGCACACGACATGCAATTCTCGGTGTGGCCGCTCTCTAGACGCCCGGGCGCAACACACTCGGCGGATACTCGTGCAATTGTGCAAACATGCTGAGAACTCAGTGTCGAGTAGTCTCCCGGCTTATTGCGACACTACATGAACCGATCCACGCATAGAGGCGTGCATAACCTTCACATGCACGAATTTCGGTCTACAAAATATGGGCCGCAAATCCAGCGTGTGTGCCCATAGTAATTGGGGCTTGCCGATAAAGGTGCTCACGTCAGTGAACAACGCGCCGTGGTGTGATGTTCGACAATCATTACTCTACCCCCCAATCGAGTTGCATGGTCATCGCGGCAGTGCCTGGCGGGTAATTAAATGCGTGCCGCTTGTAACGGACTTTATGGGAATAGTGTATATGTTTTGAAATGTTTTGAAATAAAACTAGAAGTACATTTCCGTTAAGGTATACACGATGTATGGACGACGATTTATGGTGCATAACGTACCAACGGGGGTAGTTTCCCTTGTACGGGTAGTTGGATAAGTATTTTTTTCGAAAATCAAAATAGTCTTACAAGAAAAAGTGGAGACATCTCATCCATCAGATCCTCCAATTTTGGGAGGGGCAATGGGTACATCCGATTTTGCTCAAGACGTGTTCGAAACGGCCTTATGCAAGTATGAGGCCTACGGCGAACGTCTAAGGGGTCAAGCGGCTCACCGGCACACTCACACTACGCTTCATATCCATCAACATTGCAACCGCCGCTTCGGAAACTTTGCCCGTACAGTCCCCCGAGGTCTTGGCAGGGGCGAGGGCTACGGTGACACCGTCGTGACCTTCCTCGAGCGCGCTGACAATGCCACCCTAGATGTGGCGGCTGAGATATTGGGCCTTTCCGCAGCTAGCCTACCCCGCAACACTCCCTCCGAGATGTCTCTTCCCATACGTTTCGGAGGCATGGGGGTGGGAGATTTGGTTGCCTTGGCGGATGCGGCCCATGTCGGAGCGGCCGGTTTAGCAGCGGGCTCAGCTATCCGTTTCCTTACAACACAAGATGCTCGCGTGCGCGGGGATTCCCAAGACGAAGTTCCGATGGAGCCGACCATGTATGGCCGATTAGCGACTGCTATGACCACAGCGGTGTCCCGAAGGCATGGTACACGGGACGGAGACGACGGCGACAACGAACCCATGCGGTCGTTAGAACTCGCTTCGTCGTGGGCGCGCTTAGATGCTGCGTGCGGCTCTCACGCTCTCGCCGAGTCTGAACCCTTTATAACCACAGCCCTAGCGATGCTCTCCCCGCAACGTCCAACGGTGGCGCGCAGGCTGCGTAGCCAAAGCCCGATCAAACAACGAGCAGATTGCTCGGTCCCTTGATGGCCTACCCTCGCTCGTACCCCTTTCTCCGTTTGCCACGGACATCTTTCCAAAGCTACAAGCCGACATGAGTGAGCGCGTCAACTTGCTTCGCTTCGCGAAGCTCGCTCCCACGTTTTCCAACCGCGCAAGGCCGGAGTCTAGGCGTTTTGTATCTCGTCTCGGCCACGGCGCCCTTGCGTTTTTGGCTTCGGACCCGCCTACTTCGGGTCGCTTGGGCGAGCTCCGTGACAAGCTCCATGAGCACTACGACGCAATTTTCCGCGTCGCGGTCTGTCGCATCTTCGGCCTACCCTCATCCCGCATCCTCTCTACTCTACGCTCCCCCACTGCTTGTGCTTCTTGCCATCTCTCGGTTCAAGCTATGCGGGGTGCGTTTTCGTCGGCGGGTGTTGACATGTCGGACGATGCGTGGGCCACTGCTTTTGCGGACCATTTGGCTCGATGCGGCGGAGATGCTTCGGTCCACACCGCTCACTCTTGGTTAGTGAGGGCCCTTGCGGGAATCATCTCCGAGGTTCGTGGCGCACTCGGGGTTGGCGTCGAGGTTCTCACAGATCCCACGATGTTAGTTCAACTCCCCAACGGCAACGACGGTCTCCCCACGGATGTGGGTGTCTTGCACTATCACGGCATCCGAGGCTCAAAACTTGCTCTTGACGCCGTGGTTTCCGGTTTGTTCGGCGTTTCTAGCCCCCCGTCACCCGAAGTCGCTCTCCGCCATGCTGAGAAGACCAAGTTCGAGAAGTACTCGGAGGGGGTGAGGAGTCGCCCCGACATCCGTTTCATTCCCTTTGCAGTCACGGAATTTGGTACTCTCGGCGGCCACGCCACGGCTTTCTTGACGGAGCTAGCCAAGCAGGCATCCACATCTAAAGGGATGACGGAGCATGCATGCATCTAAAGGGATGACGGAGCAGGCAGAAAAAAGGGATGCATGTGGGCAAGTTGCTGGCCTCCTGGCGTCGAAAGGTCTCTCTCGCCGTCCATGTTGCTCACGCGGACAACGTCTTGCGGTGTTTGTCCGCCGCTGCGGACGGCGTGGAGGCCGCTTCTTCCTCGGCTGGGATGCCTTCTCTTGCCACAGCGCTCTTCACCCGCGCCATGGGCCGCAAGCGTCCCCGTGCTTCCTCGAGCTGCGCGTGAGGCGCTGCTTGTCGCCTCCACGTGTTGCATTCTCGGCGTGGCCTAGGAGTTTCCTTACTTTAATCTGCTAGGTTTGTGCAAAATGTAGTGCTCTCCTTTTGCCGTGCTTTGGATTCCGTGATCCTCTTGTCACTCTTGCCCTTTTGTTTCCCCTCCCACTTGCCATGTCCGTGCTCATCTTGTTCTTCTTGCAACCAATCGGAGACATCTCATCTTTCGCGGATGGTGGCAAAGTTCATCTAAGTACTGGCCTTAAATTGTGTACAGGTAAGAGACAAGCAGGGAGGGAAACCCTAACTACCCGGCACTTACTTGTAGCCCTAACCCCTCACGCTACCCCCAAGTCACTAGATGATCCAAAACCCGGGGATAGCTGAGCGGTATAATACCATCCCCGGATTCGAACCCGCGTCACTAGAGCCTCAGAAGTATCGCTCGGAATTAACCAGCTTAACATCTCATCTTTCGCGGACGGTTGAAGAGTTGATGGAAGAAGAGAAAAAAGCAGGGGAGACATCTCATCTTTCGCGGATGGTGGCTAAGTTCATCTAAGAACCGGCCTTAAATCTAAGAAGAGAAAAAAGCAGGGGAGACATCTCATCTTTCGCGGATTGTGGCAAAGCAGCGGAGACCACCAAGTAAAAAGAATAAAACAGTAAAAGAGTGAGGTTGGATAATTCTGATGAAGTGAGAATTTATTGATTGTACTTTCTTACAAGAAAAAGCTGTGGAGGCCACCAAGGAAAAAGAAGTGGGAATTTATGGTCAGATTGATTTGAATCTAGAGGTTTGCATATCCAATATCATGTGTACGGGACAGTAACTCTAGCGGTTACTGTTACCGTTTTATATCGGCGCGTCTCACCTGCAGGGCAACCACCTTGCCCGAGCAGTTAGACGCAGCCAACGACCAACGACTTCCCCAACGGTCAGCTCTAGCTAGCCCGTGCCTTATAAGCCGTAGCTAGCCACGAGCCTAGGCACTCTCTGCTTTCGCGCTCAGCCAATCTAGGCTTCGCGCGAATGCAGTCTCGACTCTCGTAGTCGAGAAGGGTGTCAATCTTACCTTTCGTCCCATGCGCACTCGAGCGTCACGCGACACTTCCCCTCGTTCAGCTACAGAGTTCCCCAATATGCAGCCTGAGTAGTCTACATCCGCCGCAGCGGCCGACCCTCACGCTACCTCACTCGAACAACGCACAGCCGAACAGATTCGTACGGCAGTTTTGGCATCGGAACAACGGATAACGGAACAGTTTTTGGCGGCTAACGCTGCCTTACTCGCCCAGCTCCGCGGGACGACAGCCACACCTGCTGCTACTGATCAACAGCAGTCCATTCCCACCGACGCGACCACAGCGACGGAGGGTGGTAAGGCGGCCCTCGAGCCACCTATCGACCTGCTCGACGACGAACCCGATCCCTCCGCGACCGAGTTCGTCGACTTCACCTACTACGGCGAAGTCATCCCGGCCGGCCTCGAACGTCCCCCTCGTGACGTCGACGAGCCACGTCTGTGGACCCTCACGGACGACACCGCCCGCACTCTAAGCGACAAGCGCACCCAAGCCGCCTACGACGAGTACCTACACATCGGGTGCTATGCCTTCTTCGACAGTTGCGCCAACGCGGCAATTGGCGAGGCTCTGGACACGCTGTCGCAAGGCCCACCTTTATCGACAGAGCAGACGGCAGCGATTACCCTCATCCGAGCGGGTCATCGCACCCACATGGCGACGGAGGAGGCCGCCCGTACTAGATTGGGCTTCCTCCGCCTCACCAAGGGCGGACAAACGAGCACGGATGCGGACCGCGTCTTTGCCGAACTGGCCCACGAGCGCTTTTGCCGACCGCGCCCTACCGCGGTCTCCGGCACATTGGATGCGCTCCGCCAAGCGTTCGTCGACCGCACGCTGGAAGTCAGCCTACACGCCGCCAGCAAGGCCGCCGCCGGTGCTGCCTTCGCCAAAGTCACGCCAGACAGGCCCCCCGGTCCCGACGCACGAGCCCGCAAGGCCGCCGCCGACAAACGCAAAGCCGCAGCAGCAGCAGCAGCGGCAGCCCGCGCCACCGCGCCACCCAAGCCGACCGACCCGGCTAAACCCACGACCAAGAAATGACGGTGTGGCCCGCCGCGCCGATTCCTGCTCCCCGACATCTTCCTACATGCGCCACCGCGTACGTCGAAGATGGCGGGAGTGGGAGCGCATCGGCGCGAGCGGCCAAGTCCTAAACTGGATCCGCCATGGCGTCCGCGTAAAGTTCAAACACGGCCTACGCCCCAAGCCTTTCAACCACGGCATCTCTATGCTCGACGCGACGCCGGCCCAACTCGAGTTTCTAAACTCGGAGCTTCCCCGCTTCGAGGCTTGCGGTGCTTGGGAGCGAGCGGACAACCCTCGCTACGTTTCCCGGATGTTTTTGGTTCCAAAACCCGGGTGCAACCAATGGCGTTTGATTATCGACCTTCGAGAACTCAACCGTTATTGCTCGACCTTCACCATGACGTGCGAGACGCTCAAGCATCTCCGGCACCTCTCGCGTCCGGGCGACTACTTCGTCTCCCTCGACCTTGCCGACGGGTACTACACCCTTGGCATCCGGGAGGAAGACCGGGACTTCTTCACGGTCAACTACCGCGGCACGCTATGGCGCCTAGCATGCCTTCCCATGGGTTGGTCGGGTTCGGCTTACTACTTTTGCAAGCTAACTCAAGTGTTCACAAACCACCTACGACGCCCTCCACAACCTATGCCAGCGACTACCCCCCCCCCCACAGTCGCCGCCCTACAAAGCGCTTCCTCCGAAACACGCGATGGCGGGGGACCCGACTACTCCCCTACATGGACGACTTCCTTTTCCTCGCCGACTCCTACGCGGACGCTCTCTTACTACGACAGCGCGTCCAAGCCCTCCTCGACACCCTCGGCCTCGAACGCAACCCCAAGAAAGGCGTTTGGACACCAACTCAAGTCGGCGACCACTTGGGATTAACGGTGGACCTCCAACACGGCATGTTTCGCGCCCCTCCCGCAAAACTCCACCAGCTCGCGCAACAAGCCTCTTCCCTACTCGGACGGGCCGCTTCCAACGCCCGATGGCTTCCTACACGCCACCTTGCGGCGTTCGCCGGGAAAGCGCAGTTCCTCTACCTCGCAATCGCCCCCGCGCGCTTCTTTTTGCGCGAACTCCACGACGTGTTAGCCACACGTGTTGGGTGGGGCGGACGCGTCCGACTCACCCACCAATTACGCCGAGACCTCGAGTGGTGGCGCACGGTCCCCACTCAACACAACGGCCGGTCCATCTACAAGCCTATCGAGACCGCCTACCTCCACGCCGACTCGAGTGCTTACGGTTGGGGTGCCGTTCTAAACGAGGACTCCAACTATCAAGCCCGGGGCTTTTGGTGCGCTACCGACCGCCAACAACACATCACGTGGAAGGAACTTCGTGCGGTGCGACACGCGGTGGAATCCTTTCTACCCCAACTCCGAGGCCGGCAGGTCCTCCTACACGAGGACAACACAGCTGTAGTCGCCGCCCTCACCAAGCTCACCTCGCGCTCTCCCGCCATGATGGCCGAACTCCGTCGCCTATGGTACCTCCTCGACAACAACGACATCAACATCCGGCCACGCTACATCCGCTCGGCGGCCAATATATGGGCCGACAAGCTAAGCCGCGAGTTGGACTACGAGGACTGGCAGCTCAACCCCCGTGTTTTCTCCTACCTGCAACGCCGGTGGGGGCCCCACACTATCGACCGTTTCGCGTCCATGCTCAACGCGCAACTTCCCCGCTTCAACGCCCGCTGGCGCGACCCACTGTGCGAGGACGTCGACTCCCTCCGCCTATCCGACGACGCGTGGCGCAGAGAAAACAACTACTGCAACCCACCCTGGTCTGCCCTCCCTGCCCTCGCCGCCAAACTCGCCCAAGCTCAAGCCTCGGCCACGGTCATCGCCCCCTTTTGGCCCAACAAACCGTGGTACCACGCGTTCGCTCGATTGGCCACCGAAACGCTGCACTTCCCAGCGGCGCGCGACCTATTCTTTCCCGGCAGGCGCGGCAAGCCCGAGGGGGTCGGGCCTCCCGCGTGGAGCATCGTGGCCTTTCGTCTCTAACCCCTTCGTGGCTGTACACCCGACGCGGTGCGATTGGACGGGCGCTTCGCCCGGTACAATTAAACGCCCCTGTACAGCGCGGGCCGGCTCTGCGTACAGGACAGCCCCGCTACGGCCTACGCCTCGAAGCAGCACAGGCGCCCTGGTCCGCCAATCTGGCTGAAACTTTCCAAGACCTCCTAGGGTCTGACAAGCTAGGGGCTACGGCGGTCGCTCTACTCAGCAGCTCCCTAGCGCCCTCGACGTACTCCAGCTACGACAGCGCTCTGCGGCAATTTTTTATTTTTTGCACAGAGGAAAATATCGCCCCCCTACAGGCCACTCCCGCTACCATGGTCCGCTACACCGCGTGGCTAGCCCTGCTCGGCACGGTCGCCGCAAGCTCCCTGCAACCCTACTTCTCGGCTGTAAACAAGTTCTTTCGTGACCACCAGCGCCAACCTGTTGCTGTGGGCGACCTCCTGGCGGACGCCCGACGTGGCCTCGAAATCCTGCAGCACCGCCTCATCCCCGCCACCACGCGTCTTCCGCTACCCGCACCCGTTGCCCTCAACATCCTACAAGCCGCCGACACGCTACACCTCACCCTTCCGTGGACACCTGCAGCGCTCTCCCAACTGCAACGTTTTCGAGCTTGCCTCGCGGTATGCGTCAATTACACCTTTTTCTGCCGGGCCGAAACTGGCGCCCGTTGTCAAACAGGCGACCTAATAGTTGACAGACCTTCGCAGCAAATCTGCCTCTATATAAGGAAATCTAAAGGCGACCAGCGCCGCGACGCCAGCGATAAACAGGTGCTCGCTATCCCTATCTCCGCCAACCCCGTCCTGGCAGACCTACTCGACTACTACACGGAGCAGCGCGCCGCCTTCTGCAAAAAATTCTACAGCAAACCACCCCCGCTCGCGTTCTGGAGTTTCTCACCTGCAGAACCCTCCGCTGATTGGGGTGCCGCGTCCACCATCTCCACCTGGCTCTCCCTCGCCCTCCTCACAGTCCACTCGTCCGCGCCCGCCGGCTTTAAATGGACGTCGCACAGCCTACGGAAAGGCGCGGCGTCCGCTGCCAGCTGCATCGGCGCGCCCCTCCCCGTAATCAAATTTATGGGTGGCTGGGCCAAGAACAGCTCTGTGACCGAAGGCAAATATATTGACCCAACCATGACCCCATCACCTGCTGCTTGGCGGTTCTTCGGCTGGCTCACTCCGTCCCCCCCACAACACTAATTCTGGCTGTGCAAGCCTTTGGCTTTAGGTTACTGGCAAAACGTGCCCTAGGGTAAATGGTCAGAGGACAGTAACTCTAGCGGTTACTGTTACCGTTAATATCGGCGCGGCTCACCTGCAGGGCAACCACCTTGCCCAAACAGTTAGACGCAGCCAACGACCAACGACTTCCCCAACGGTCAGCTCTAGCTAGCCCGTGCCTTATAAGCCGTAGCTAGCCACGAGCCTAGGCACTCTCTGCTTTCGCGCTCAGCCAATCTAGGCTTCGCGCGAATGCAGTCTCGACTCTCGTAGTCGAGTAGGGTGTCAATCTTACTTTTCGTCCCATGCGCACTCGAGCGTCACGCGACACTTCCCCTCGTTCAGCTACGCCGTTCCCCAATATGCAGCCTGAGCAGTCTACATCCGCCGCAGCGGCCGACCCTCACGCTACCTCACTCGAACAACGCACAGCCGAACAGATTCGTACGGCGGTTTTGGAATCGGAACAACGCATTACTGAGCAGTTTTTGGCGGCTAACGCTGCCTTACTCGCTCAGCTTCGACAGCCGACAGCCACACCCGCTACTACTTATCAACAGCAGTCCATTCCCACCGACGCGACCACAGCGACGGAGGGTGGTAAGGAGGCCCCCGAGCCACCTATCGACCTGCTCGACGACGAACCCGACCCCTCCGCGGCCGAGTTTGTCGACTTCACCTACTACGGCGAAGTCATCCCGGCCGGCCTCGAACGTCCCCCCCGCGACGTCGAGGAGCCACGTCTGTGGACTCTCACGGACGACACCGCCCGTGCCCTAAGCGACAAACGCACCCAAGCCGCATACGACGAGTACCTACACATCGGGTGCTATGCCTTCTTCGACAGTTGCGCCAACGCGGCAATTGGCGAGGCTTTGGACACGTTGTCGCACGGCCCACCTCTACCTACGGAGCAGGCGGCAGCGATTGCCCTCATCCGAGCGGGCCATCGCACCCACACAGCGACGGAGGAGGCCGCCCGTACTCGATTGGGCTTCCTCCGCCTCACCAAGGGCGGACAAACGAGCACGGATGCGGACCGCGTGTTCGCCGAATTGGCACACGAACGCTTCTGCCGACCGCGTCCTACCGCGGTCTCCGGCACATTGGACGCGCTACGCCAAGCTTTCGTCGACCGCACGCTTGAAGTCAGCCTACACGCTGCCAGCAAGGCCGCCGCCGGCGCCGCTTTCGCGAAGGTCACACCGGACAAGCCCAACGGCCCCGACGCTCGGAGCCGCAAAGCCGCCGCCGACAAACGCAAGGCCGCCGCAGCAGCAGCAGCCGCGGCACGAGCAACCCTCCCACCCAAGCCGACCGACTCGGCTAAAACCCCAAGCAAGAAATGATGGTGTGGCCCGCCGCGCCGATTCCTGCTCCCCGACATCTTCCTTCATGCGCCACCGCGTACGTCGAAAATGGCGGGAGTGGGAGCGCATCGGCGCGAGCGGCCAAGTCCTAAGTTGGATCCGCCACGGCGTACGTGTGAAGTTCAAGCACGGCCTACGTCCCAAGCCGTTCAACCATGGCATCTCCATGCTAGACGCCACACCCGACCAACTCGAGTTTCTCAACTCGGAACTACCACGCTTCGAGGCTTGCGGCGCGTGGGAGCGCTCTACGAACCCACGCTACGTCTCCCGGATGTTCTTAGTTCCAAAACCCGGATGCAATCAATGGCGCTTGATTATCGACCTTCGCGAACTCAACCGCTACTGCTCGACGTTCAACATGACTTGCGAGACCCTCAAGCACCTCCGCCATCTATCTCGACCGGGGGACTACTTCGTCTCACTCGACCTCGCCGATGGGTACTACACCCTTGGCATCCGGGAGGAAGACCGGGATTACTTCACGGTCAACTACCGCGGCACCTTATGGCGCCTCGCGTGCCTCCCCATGGGGTGGTCGGGCTCCGCCTACTACTTTTGCAAACTCACGCAAGTGTTTACGAACCACCTACGCCGCCCACCACCTCCCACGCCCGCAGCTACACCGGCCGGCCCACGCCGCCCGTCCAAGCGCTTCCTCCGAAACGCGCGATGGCGAGGAACTCGACTACTACCCTACATGGACGACTTCCTCTTCTTGGCGGACACTTACGACGAGGCACTCTTACTTCGGCAGCGCGTCCAAGCCCTGCTCGACAGCCTCGGCCTACAGCGCAACCCCAAGAAAGGTGTATGGACGCCAACGCAAGTCGGCGACCACTTGGGCCTCACGGTGGATTTACACCGCGGCGAGTTTCGCGCCCCACTCGCAAAACTGCACCACCTCGCACAACACGCTTCGTCCTTGCTCGGACGGGCAGCGTCCAACGCACGATGGCTACCCACACGCCAACTCGCAGCCTTCGCGGGAAAAGCGCAATTTCTCTACCTCGCCATCGCGCCCGCCCGATTCTTTTTGCGCGAGCTCCACAACGTTTTGGCTACCCGTACCGGTTGGGGGGGACGCGTGCGCCTCACCCATCAACTCCGGCGCGACCTCGAGTGGTGGCGCACGGTACCCTCCCAACACAACGGCCGGTCGATCTACAAGCCCATCGAGACCGCCTATTTGCACGCGGACTCGAGCGACTACGGATGGGGGGCCGTCCTCAACGAGGACGCCAATTACCAAGCCCGCGGGTTTTGGAGCGCCACCGACCGCCTCCAACACATTACGTGGAAGGAGCTTCGGGCCGTCCGGCACGCGGTCGAAACCTTTCTCCCGCAACTCCGAGGACGACAAGTCCTCCTCCACGAGGACAACACTGCCGTGGTCGCCGTCCTAACCAAGCTAACTTCCCGGTCTCCCGTCATGATGACCGAGCTACGGCGTTTGTGGTTCCTACTCGACACCAACGACATCCACATCCGCCCACGCTACATCCGGTCGGCCGCCAACGTCTGGGCCGACACGCTCAGCCGCGAACTGGACTCCGAAGACTGGCAGCTAAACCCTCAACTCTTCAAACACCTCCAGCGTCGGTGGGGCCCGCATACAATCGACCGGTTCGCGTCTATGCTCAACACGCAGCTACCACGCTTCAACGCCCGCTGGCGCGACCCCTTGTGCGAGGACATCGACTGCCTACACCTCCCCGACTCGGCGTGGAGACGCGAGAACAACTACTGCAACCCCCCTTGGTCGGCCCTACCCGCACTCGCCGCGAAACTCGAACAAGCTCAAGCCGAGGCAACAGTCATCGCCCCCTACTGGCGAAACAAAACATGGTACCACGCGTTCGCCCGCCTGGCCACCGAGACCGTGCACTTCCCAGCGTCCCGCGACCTGTTCTTCCCCGGCAGGCTAGGCAGGCAAGAAGGGGTCGGACCTCCCGCTTGGAGCATCGTGGCCTTTCGGCTAGCACCCCCGCTTGGCTCTACACCCGACGCGGTGCGATTGGCCGAGCGATACGCCCGGACCGATTAAATGCGCCTGTACAGGACGTCCGCCCTCTGCGTACAGGACCCCCGCGCTACGAATTACGCCTCGAAGCAGCACAGTCGCCCTGGTCCTCCGAATTGGCTGAAACTTTTCAAGACCTCCTAGGATCAGATAAGCTCGGGGTTACAGCGGTTGCCCTACTCAGCAACTCGCTAGCGCCCTCGACGTACCTGAGCTACCAGAGCGCAATTCGACAGTTTTTTATTTTTTGTGCAGAGGAAAATATCGCCCCGCTACAGGCCACGCCGGCCACAATGGTCCGCTACACGGCCTGGCTAGCCCGCTTGGGAACGGTCGCTGCCAGCTCGCTGCAGCCTTACTTCAGCGCAATTAACAAGTACTTCCGCGACCACCGGCGCCAACCTATCGCCGTGGGCGAACTCCTAGCGGACGCCCGCCGTGGACTCGCCATGCTACAGCGCCGCCTGGTACCTACCACCGCTCGCCTCCCGCTACCCGCACAAGTCGCCCTAGACATCCTGCACTACGCCCACACCCTCCACGACACTTTCGCGTGGACCCCTGCTGCCTTCCCCCAGATGCAACGCTTCAGGGCCTGTTTAGCGGTGTGTGTCAATTACACGTTTTTCTGCCGCGCCGAGACCGGCGCCCGCTGCCAGACCGGCGACCTCGTGGTCGACAAGCCTTCGCAGCAAATCTGCCTCTACGTGCGGAAGTCTAAGGGGGACCAACGCCGCGACGCCAGCGATAAACTGGTCATCGCTATCCCTGTAGCCGCTAACCCCGTCCTGGCGAACCTGATAGACTACTACACGGAACAACGCGCTATTTTTTGCACTAAGTTCTACAACCAGCCACCCCCGCTCGCCTTCTGGAGTTTCTCACCTTCAGAGCCCTCCGCCGATTGGGGTGCCGCGTCCACCATCTCCACCTGGCTCTCCCTCGCCCTTCTCTCAGTCACCTCGGCCGCGCCCGCCGGCTTTAAATGGACGTCGCACAGCCTACGGAAAGGCGCGGCGTCCGCTGCCAGCTGCATCGGCGCACCCCTCCCCGTAATCAAATTTATGGGTGGCTGGGCCAAGAACAGCTCCGTGACCGAAGGAAAATATATTGACCCCACCATGACCCCAACACCTGCTGCTTGGCGGTTCTTGGCTGGCTCACTCCGTCCCCCCCGCAACACTAATTCTGGCTGTGCAAGCCTTTGGCTTTAGGTTACTGGCAAAACGTGCCCTAGGGTAAATGGTCAGATTGATTTGAATCTAGAGGTTTGCATATCCAATATCATGTGTACGGGACAGTAACTCTAGCGGTTACTGTTACCGTTAATATCGGCGCGGCTCACCTGCAGGGCAACCACCTTGCCCAAACAGTTAGACGCAGCCAACGACCAACGACTTCCCCAACGGTCAGCTCTAGCTAGCCCGTGCCTTATAAGCCGTAGCTAGCCACGAGCCTAGGCACTCTCTGCTTTCGCGCTCAGAGAGGTACATGTACTTGTACATGTTTGCGAGCCTCATCATGGCGGCCCCTCTTCGCTCAACACGATTGCCTTCGGAGGTGCTCGGACGCTCACACGGTGACAAAGACGCGCACAAGGCACACTTATCGACACAACCACCTCCCACATTGATGCTTAAGGGGTAGCAAGTCGTACCCTACAGCTGTTTTCTTCGGCTACCGTCCGGTGTTGACAATTTCCCGGAGGCCTCTTTTCCCGGATCGTAGAAGTCCGCCTCGCGAGAATACTATCTTCTCCGCCACCGGCTGTACAGCCAGGTCGCCCTAGCGCCGCTTGTCGGTCGCCCTCCGTTTTCCGTCTCGGGCGTAGTCCGCCGGAGCGCGCGTTTCCCCGTCGCTTTGAAACGCATGCCAGTTGTTTTGCTTCCGGTTGTAACCGTAAACTCTCCGACGGCCGAGGACCTCGTGCTGTTCCCCTTTTAACCACCCAACCTAACCCAACAGAGCTGTCAGCAGGGGAGCGGTTGTGGCAAGGGTCTGCGTTTCCAGCTGACCTGCCAAGCATCACCCCCCAGCTTGTTTTAGCAGCCGCACAGCCATGTCTGGGGCACCGTCACCTCAGGGTGTGGAGGCGGGTCAGAGGAAGGGTGGCGCAGGCCGTCCTGCTGTGCCTGCCAGCGAGAGCAAACCAGGCGGAGGGTCCTCGGGGCAAGGGGATGAGAAGCTGAGGGATCAGCGCAAAGTGGAGCCGCCCAAGGCAAATGTGGGGAAGGGGAGCTGTGGGGTGTGCGAGGATACTTATGACATCATTGAGCCCATTGGAGGGGGCACGTATGGCGACGTGTTTAAGGCGAGGGCGAAGGCGGATGGGCCCAACGCGGAGATAGTTGCGTTGAAGCGGTTGAAGATGGATGAGAAGACGGAGGGGGAGGGAATGCCCATCACAGCTATCCGGGAGATCCACATCCTGCGGCAGCTGGAGCACGAGAACATTGTGAGGCTGATTGAGGTGGCGGTGTCTGACCCGCGGAGCCTGGAGCCAGGCATGATCTACATGGTGTTTGAGTATATGGAGCATGACCTGACAGGCATGCTGAGCAACATGATAGCGCGGCTGACCTCGCCGGAGGTGAAGAGCATCCTGAAGCAGCTGCTGACGGGGCTCCACTACTGCCACTCACACAGCGTGCTGCACAGAGACCTGAAGCCAGCTAATCTTCTGCTCAGTAAGGACGGCGTGCTCAAACTGGCAGACTACGGCTTGGCGCGCATTCTGAGCTCCAACGAACGGCGCCAGTACACCAATAAAGTGGTCACCCTGTGGTATCGTGCGCCGGAGCTGCTGCTGGGCTCGCGCAAGTACAGCGCAGAAATCGATGTGTGGTCGGTGGGCTGCATCTTTGCGGAGATTCTATCTGCATCAGCGCAGGACGCAGCCAATACTGCAAACGTCAAGCAGCACAAAATTGGAAAGCCCATCTTCCCTGGAGAGAAAGAGGAGGAGCAGCTGAACTACATATTCTATGTGCTCGGGTACCCAACTGGTGGGGAGGCCCTCTATGCTTGTTCGGGGCGGGCTCCTTCCTATTTCCGAGCAATGAACAGTAGAACTGAGCCTTTTTGACCACTTTGGATATGTTTACACAGAGAAATCGTGGCCTGGTGTGTCCGAACTTCCTCATTTCAGCAAATTGAAGCCGACTAGACAGGTGCCCTGCGGATTGTCGGAGTGGCTTAAGAAAATGGGCTACGTGACGCAAGACGCGCTGGTATGTGCTGTGATCGTTGGTTTGCACTAAAATGATGCGCTCTGTCTTTTAAGCCGGGGGGGGGGGGGTGGGGAGAAGCATGGGGCGTGTTTGAGCCATTGACCGCGGTACGCAGGCGGTGGACCTGCTCGGTAAGATGCTGACTCTGGACCCAAAGAAACGGATCTCCGCCATTGAGGCGCTGCAGCATGAGTACTTTTGGACTGACCCGATGCCGTGCAAGCCGGAGGAGCTGCCGAAAGTGCGGGCGTCCATGTCGAAGGAGTCGCACCAGAAGCGCATGAGCGCGCAGCAGCATCACGATGGAGGGGCTAATAAGGGAGGGGCGGAGCAGAACAAGCAGCCACGTGGGGGTGCGGGTGTGCCGCAACAGGGGGGACCACGCAATGGACGAGGCCCTCCCGGTGGGATATCTGGAAAACCCAGGGCGCAAGGGGGACCGGGTGGGCCGAGGGGGCAGGGTGGGTATCAGCACGGGCGTGGCCATGGAGGGTCAGCTGCACCGCCGGGCAGGGAGGTAGACCCGGATTCCAAGCGACGCAGGATGGATTATGGGCACGAGGCCAACCGGGGGAGGGAGCCACCTGGGGGGCGGAGGGGAGATGGATACGACGGGGGGAGGGATTCCCGGGCGGGCAGCTCTGACCGCAACCGAGGCCCACCGCCAAACCATTCGGGGAGCCATTACCCGGCCCACCACAGTTCGGCGCAGTCCGCAGGTGAGCCTACCCATTACCTCCTGATGCACGATGCACACCACCATGCCATGCCGCGCAGGTTCAGAGAGTCGGGGCTGAGGGGCACGGCTGTACGCACCTTTCGTCTACCCCCCTCATTCCTGCAGCTGGCTCCCACCATTATGGCGGTGGGGACCGCTACGCGTCCGGCACCGACAGGCAGACAAGCGGGAGGGAGGGGTACCGTGGGGGTCCTCTACCTGGGGGGCCTGCTGCAGACCTGTTTGCTGCCAACAGGCCACCCAGCAGAGCGCCAATGGGGGGGACCTTCGGCGCGGCGCGAAAGGGGCCTCCGCCGCCGCTGTACCTTCCGAACGGGCCTGATCCGGATAAGGACAAGAAGCCTGTCCTTCCCAAGCCCCCCTCCGTGCCGTCGTGGCAATCAGCTCGGAGGTAGACGAGAGAATTTGAGAGAGAGAGAGACGAGACGATAATATTAGCTGCTGTGAATATAGCTGGTGTGAGGGACGGACCTCGAGCATTACTTTCACTACACTGTTACGAGATGTGCGCTGTTAATCTCTGGGATGTGTCTCCATATTTTCCTGTTTCCTCCATCGCCGCTGAACTGTTGCTATCTTGACTCACTGTGATCCCCTAATGACACCTGCCTCGCGCCTTAGATATGCTTAATTGCCCATACTCACCATGGCCGTTGACACGCACTTGAGCGTTGCCGTCAAGTTTTCTACATTGAATTGGCACTCCTTCGAGAATAGTTTACAAAGAGACGGCCACATAGCATGCGAATTTTTTACAAGGGAAAGATGGGGGTGGGGTCGCTATATGTTTACCACCATCGGCTTCAGTGGCTCTGGGATTACCACCTGGATACTGCCCATTCCATTCTTTCGCAAAAGTGTTGGCAGCTCCTGAACAGTCCCCCTGCGCACCCGAGTGCAACAACTAAAGTAAATGACCTCAGCATGACCTAGAGTAAAGTGAGGAGCAAAGCGAAAAGGAAGGGAGAGATGCTGGCAGGAAATAGATACCTGCTGGTGACGACCTGAGCCAGTACGCCCTCCTGCTCAATATCGGCGTTGAGGAGGGGAATGATGGTAGCCGGCCGCAACACCCTCGCCAACTCCACGATGCCATCG
Source organism: Tetraselmis chui (assembly GCA_026401115.1). Lineage (NCBI taxonomy): Eukaryota > Viridiplantae > Chlorophyta > Chlorodendrophyceae > Chlorodendrales > Chlorodendraceae > Tetraselmis > Tetraselmis chui. The sequence goes on along the minus strand of JAPMLY010000052.1, from coordinate 269,314 downwards.
TACCTGTGGACGTGAACAGCGCAGAGAAGGGGGAGGGGGATGCAGACGCGTCAATCCTTGCAGCTATTGTCAGATGAGATGCGTTGGAGGTGGGCATGATGAGGTGCGTAGTGGGTGTGCGATGTCACCCTTTGACGAGAGGGAAACTGCCGACGTCGACGGAGACTGCCGGGGAGACGACCACATCGACGGTGCCAATCTTTCGGATGTCGAAAAAGTCGTGGTCGCAGTGGGGCTCGTAATAGAGGGACACCCCATTAGGGACGTTCTCCTTCACCACAAACCCAGCTTCACGCGTGGACCACGGCGGGCCTGCGCAAAACAGCGGTCAGGCAGCGAAATGAGGCCACAACAGTCCGCGCTCAAGCGTAGGCAGTGCAAGGGGAAGGTCTGCGGGGGATGCCTACCTACCAGGGCGCCCGCGGATGCAGTAATGCTGATTTTCCCATCGCACATCTCACACGACTGCCCCGCCTTTAGACTGTGCAACAGACGGACGCGTCAATCGTTCACCGTCAACCTTTTGACACTCAACCACGGCGAAATATATGCGCTGGAGAGAGGGGGGGGGATTAGGGGTGAATGGCATGTTCCCCCTGATCAACATTTACCTGATGACGGTTTTGAATCCAAGCTCTCTGCACACTTCGGCCGCTGTTGGGGAGCAGACCACGGGAAGAGCCTTGTCCAGCTGCTTCAGGGTGGGGCGATGCGCATGGTCATCCAGCCCCTGCGGCATGTGAGAGCAGGCACCGATGTCACAAATGCACGATAGTGTCACCGTGTCTAGCGTGCCGCGCATGCTATCTGCGCATGTATCTAGCGTGCCACTTTGATATCAGTCATTGTGTCCTTTGGTTCTCCCGAGGGGAAATGTTGATGGAGTGGCTCACCTGTGAGATGAGCAGGAAGTCAACACCCAACGTGACGTCAGATACGCTACCTTGCGGCTTCGTCCGCTTCACCCCCTTGTAGAGCCAGTCGATGTCAGCGAAGGTGAGGTCTCCCACAAGCCATGGATCAGTCAGCAAGCGCACTCCTGTCCGGAAAGTAAACCACGAAGCGGACGAGTTGAGCGCAGAGTTTACCTACCGCCGCAAATTCATCGCATTATTTTTTATCTTGCAGCTCAGACTGCGCTTCGTAGGCACACACCTGTTTGGGTGAACTGGACGCCCCAGCTGTTGCCTTCGTATGCTGTGTAAGTCAGGCTTTTTCCCGAATTGGCCGATGCCGACGACTCGCCAGAAGCCGTGTCGGTGCCAGCGGCGCGAACGCCCACGACGCGCCGAGCGGCATATTTGGGAAACGCAGCACTTCTGGAAGCGCAAATCACATTCGAAGGCTTAGCGACTCGAAGTCATACAGAAGAGAAACGTAGCACGTCAACTTTTACGGCCGAACGCGCCGTACTTCACTGGCCAATGAGCGAGTCCTCGCCGTACCTCGACTTCCTGAGGGCTTGACGCCGGCGGTTCAGAGATGGACGGTGACGAGTATCACGACGGCTTAAAAACGAGGGATGCAAGTTGGCTGTTAGGCGCACAGGAGTAGCCATGGTAGTTGCAGTGGGGATCATGTCGTTGCCCTTCTTTCAGAGACGTTACAGCAGAAAGTGAGGATAGCAGTGACTCGCGTTTGTCGCGGGGGAATTCCGAAACTCGACCAAGCCGTCAAGCGCGTGTGCATGCACTATCGTGTGATCTTCGTCGAGGATAAGCGTCAAGAGTTGTATTCTAAGTACCCCGCCCCGGTGTAAGTTGTTGCTGCGTGAAAAGCTCTAATCCGGGGTTCGGAGCCTTGCTGATCAACTCGCGTGATGCCAACGATGGTGCTGGTCGGCGTGGTTTGAGCTTCACCGTCACTACCCGTAAGGAGTAAAAATCCTTACCTGTGTACTCAGACAAGGACTGTCGTTCATGTCGAGCAATTTGCGAGTATACCGCGGAACCTGTACCTGGAATATTGAATTAAAAAAATTCTTACAAGAAAAAGCAGTGGAGGCCACCAAGCAGAAAGAATACCTCCTTGTACCTGGAATATTCCATTTATTTTTTCTTCTGCTGTTTTTTTCCTGTTTTAAGTAGTAGCTCACTCTTGGTTAGTGACGGCCCTTGCGGAAATCGTCTCCGAGGTTCGTGGCGCACTCGGGGTTGGCGTCAAGGTCCTCACAGATCCCACGATGTTAGTTCAACTCCCCAACGGCAACGACGGTCTCCCCGCGGATGTGGGTGTCTTGCACTATCACGGCATCCGAGGCTCAAAACTTGCCCTTGATGCCGTGGTTTCCGGTTTGTTCGGCGTGTCTAGCCCCCCGTCACCCGAAGTCGCTCTCCGCCGTGCTGAGAAGACCAAGTTCGAGAAGTACTCGGAGGGGTTGAGGAGTCGCCCCGACATCCGCTTCATTCCCTTTGCTGTCACGGAATTTGGTACTCTTGGCGGCCACGCCACGGCTTTCTTGACGGAGCTAGCCAAGCAGGCAGCCGCATCTAAAGGGATGCACGTGGGCAAGTTGTTGGCCTCCTGGCGTCGAAAGGTCTCTCTCGCCGTCCATGTTGCTCACGCGGACAACGTCTTGCGTGGTTTGTCCGCCGCTGCGGACGGCACGGAGGCCGCTTCTTCCTCGGCTGGGATGCCTTCTCCGGCCACGGCGCTCTTCACCCGCGCCATGGGCCGCAAGCGTCCCCGTGCTTCCTCGAGCGGCGCGTGAGGCGCCGCTTGTCGCCTCCAAGTGTTGCATTCTCGGCGTGGCTTAAGAGTTTCCTTAGTATAATCCGCTAGGTTTATGCACAATGTAGTGCTTTCCTTTTGCTGTGCTTTGGATTCCGTGATCCTCTTGTCACTCTTGCCCTCTTGTTTCCCCTCCCACTTTCCCTGTCCGTGCTCATCTGGTTCTTCTTGTAAGCAAAAAATTATCTGTTTTAAGTAGTGCTTTCCTTTTGCTGTGCTTTGGATTCCGTGATCCTCTTGTCACTCTTGCCCTCTTGTTTCCCCTCCCACTTTCCCTGTCCGTGCTCATCTGGTTCTTCTTGTAAGCAAATTTTAAGCGGCGACCCATAAAATATGTTTACGGAACTGGGTCGTGGATTTGGTTACAAGAAAAACTAGATGAGCACGGACAGGGAAAGTGGGGGGGGGGGGGAACAAAAGGGCAAGAGTGACAAGAGGATCACGGAATCCAAACACGGCAAAAGGAAAGCACTACATTGTACACAAACCTAGCAGATTGAACTAAGGAAACTCCTAGGCCGCGCCGAGAATGCAACACGTGGAGGCGACAAGCGGCGCCTCACGCGCCGCTCGAGGAAACACGAGGACGCTTGCGGCCCATGGCGCGGGTGAAGAGCGCCGTAGCAGGAGAAGGCATCCCGGCCGAGGAAGAAGCGGCCTCGACGCCGTCCGCAGCGGCGGACAAACCGCGCAAGACGTTGTCCGCGCGAGCAACATGGACGGCGAGAGAGACCTTTCGACGCCAGGAGGCCAACAATTTGCCCACATGCATCCCTTTACATGCGGCTGCCTGCTTGGCTAGCTCCGTCAAGAAAGCCGTGGCGTGGCCGCCGAGAGTACCAAATTCCGTGACAGCAAAGGGAATGAAACGGATGTCGGGCCGACTCCTCATCCCTTCGGAGTACTTCTCGAACTTGGTCTTCTCAGCACGGCGGAGAGCGAGTTCGGGTGACGGGGGGCTAGAAACGCCGAACAAACCGGAAACCACGGCATCAAGGGCAAGTTTTGAGCCTCGGATGCCGGGCTGAACTGGGTCGTGGACGGACATCATTATCGCGTTGTAAGACGTCGGATGAAAAATATCATCACCGATAATGGCTGCCACGTATCAAAGTATATGGATGTGACGAGTACAGTCCTGCAACAGTACATTGCAGGACATTGTACAGGTACTCGTTACGGATACCAAATCGTGCTTTTCCACAGGACGGACGTATACTCGTGGGTACGTCGCTACTGCAATATTGTAATGGTGCTGATGCTACAGTACGACCAGTACCTCCCGGTACGTACAGATATGCATAATTAATCTAACCAGCCAGATGACGCGCCAGAACGAGCTCTTCGATGCAGAAAGAGCCGCGTCGTGAAAACCAATGCTAGGCAGGCCGCGTCTCGAGGCAGATGACGACAGTTGAACAGCACTAACGCCTGACACGTAAGCGTAGCTTGCGGGTGTAACTAGTTTGGGCTGAAACCTATTTAAGCCCAGTGCAGTAGAGGGAGGTGACAGAACCTTTTTAACAATTCCTTTGTTCACTTACAACATCTACTGCCTAAGTACAGCAGTGAAACATCTCTCATCAATTGCCTCTCGACAACATCATTTGCCATCTTGCAACAACAAAACTAGACGGACTAGAACAGATTTGTGCTAGCGTTTAGCTTTCAGAGGCTATCCGCCACACTGGTTTCGGAGCTCTTTGGTCGACGCACGCTTTCGTTGCTCGTTGATCTGCTCGACGTTGTTTGATTGAGTTGAGATGGCTTCTCTAGGAGCTGGACATTACGTGGTTTTAGTAATTCACGTTGGAGGAACTAAACCGTCGGACTTGAAGTTGGTGTTTCAGCGTGAGCCTCGTTCTGGTAAAACTTGGTTCCCAGCTGGCTCTGTCTTACCTAACGAAGAGCCTGTCGACGCTGCTATTCGCGAGTTACACGAGGAGACCGGTCTTGTTTTGACACCGGATGATTTGACGCTGTTGAGTGGTGAACCTGTTAACGTTGCACTACCTCAAGGACGACAGCTTGTCTACGTGTACTCGGCTTCTATTCCTGTCTTGTTTGCTACGAACAACTTACGTACACCTGCTCAGGTCGAGCAGGCTGTTTTGGCACAGTCGACAGTTAATCCGGATGGCACCTACGTCGTCCCGGAAACCATCAACATTGACGGTCTGACACTTACGCTCTCACAGAAGGGGTTACTTCGTGCTGAGAAGCACAAGAGTGAATTACTTCACTTTGGTTACGTTACTCAGTGGGAATCTTTTTATCGAGCAATCACACAACATGTTCCAGTCATGCAAGACGGCACGTCTATCCCGAGACAGTTCCACATGTACCCCCGGTTTACGACGGTCGACTCTGGTTCTGTATGGCTTCTGATTCGCGGACACATTAATCGACTGACTGGTGAAGGACCTACGGATTTACGAGTGGGAATGCCGATGCCTACCCACAACTTGGCTGGACTATCTGTGACCCTCACGGAGACTCAGCGTAAGGCTGCTATTACTTCACCGTACTAGAATGGTCATGTACCTCATGTACTGGAGGATTGGCTCGAAGCACAACCTAAGCGTTTTATAATGCTTGGGATTACGGCTGACTCGTACGATGCAGTGTTTTGGGTTACTTCACAGTTTTCTGGACACCTGGGTGGGTGGTGGTTGAACCGGAAAAATCAGCCTCCAATTCCATCTACGTACAACGAGCTTGTTACGGAGTTACGCAAGTCGACGTTTCTTCCGAACATTCAGGACGACGCAATTAACGCTTTGCTAAGCTTTACGCAGAGCAGCACGATGAGTTACGCGGTTTTCACTAAACAGTACAACGAAACACCTTCGGCATCTCCATCGACTACAGTTGCGACACCTGTAACGCAAGTAGCAGGTCGTCGTCGTCAGACTAAGCAGAGACAGAGTCGTAAACCTGTAACCAGACGTTCAGTTGATTGGAAACTGGTTTACTCAGTCTTTGACCCTCTGCATGCACAATTCAACTTCACATTGGAGGGATGTGCTGATGATGAAGGTCTTAACTCGCACGGTGACTTACCTCACTGTTCGCCGAGTGACTCGATTCTAAACAGAGATTTAACAGGAGAACGGGTGTTCATCAACCCAACCTGGGAGTTAGCTGAGCAGATTGCGCAGCATTTTGAGGATTGTCGTCGAACATCTCCGACATCTACGATGGCTGTATTTGTACTACCGAAGTGGGCGAAATTTACTCAGGTGACTAAGCACTGGAAACTCTATCAAGAATTCCCAGCAAGGACACAGCTTTTTACACGTCAGTCACTGGAGAACCCAGCGCAACAGGAGGTGGTTGCTCCAGCCCCTTGGCCTGTACAGCTGTGGTTAGTCGACGCAGATTGTGCGTTTAACGACTCACCAGAACCTACAGCACCTGATCAACCCGACTCGGTACCTGTACCTTCAGACAACGCGGAACCTTCCATCGCTACGCTGCGACAATTTTCTTCGCCAGCTACAGCACTACTGACTGACCTCACGGAAGCTCGCCCGTTAATTCGAACTGAGCTCACTGTGAAAACTCCTGATGGCGGACACCAAATTTCTGGATTAGTGGACTGCGCTGCGACACTTGATTTTGTGTCAGAGGACTTTGTACGACGCTTTGCTTTACAGACTCGGAAGTCTGCAAGTAAGACTCCAGTTCGACTCGCTAACGGACAACGAGTGACTTCTACGACAGTCTGTGACGTCACTTTTGAGCTGGCTCGACACGAGTTTCAACGGACTTTCAACATCTTACGTGATTTACGCACAGCTGATTTAATCCTGGGTTTACCATGGCTTGATGACGAACAGGCCTCTTTACAATTTGGTACAACCAGAATTTTTACACTAATGGACGGCACAGCAGTGGAGACTACACTTGAGGAACGACGCCCTGAGTGTCTACTCCTGTCGTCTACGAAAGTTCAGAAGCTTATGCGCAAGACGCGCCGCAGCATGGGACGTCATGCTGATTTTTACGTCATTGAACTTACGTCAGCCGCCGAACAATCGACAGACTTCCACACTGGAGAGGAACTAACAGCAGAACAACGTAACAACTTCCGGTCTTTACTCTTCGATGACTTCCCGGAGTTACTGCAACCTGTCGACTCTCCACTTGTAAGCCGACAGTGGGATCATCCCATTGAAACAATTGGCCCAATGCGACGCCAATGTTTGAACAGATTGTCACCCGCAGAGCGCGCTGAGCTTAATCGACTGCTCAAAGACGCAGTGGAAGCTGGTTTAGTACGCCCCTGCTACAGTGAGTTCGGCTCGCCAATTCTTTTTGTGCGAAAAGCTGATGGCTCGCTACGTCTGTGCATTGACTACCGTGGTCTTAACGAGGTTACGCGTAAAGATGCTTACCCGCTACCGCGTGTGGACGACACATTGGACGAACTTAAGGACGCGAATTTTTACACACACCTCGACCTCGCTTCTGGATTCTGGCAAGTTCGAGTGCGTGATCAGGACGTTCACAAGACGGCTTTTCAGACCCCTGATGGCTTAATGGAATGGGTCGCCATGCCGTTTGGGCTGTGCAACGCACCAGCTACATTTCAGAGGATGATGAACGACATTCTTCGCGACTTTTTACATAAGTTCGTGACAGTCTACCTGGATGACGTCTGTATCTACAGTCGAACTCTGGAAGAGCACCTTGAGCACCTATGTCTAGTGCTACAGCGATTCAAGGAGGAAGGGCTGAAACTACGCCTTAAGAAATACTTCTTCGGATTGCAAGAAATGGAGTACCTGGGCTACACTGTGTCAGCCGGTAAAATTTCGGTTTCCACAAAGAAAGTCGAGGCCGTTGCAGACTGGCCAGTGCCCAAGACGCAGAAGGAAGTTCGCAGTTTCGTACAGTTCTGCAACTTCTATGCGAGATTTACACACCATTTTAGCGACCTTACGGCTCCATTGACGACTTACTGCGGAAGTCCCAGCCACAGAAGGTTACGCGGACGCCTGCCTGTTTGGAAGCCTTCGAGACTCTCAAGTTACGGCTCATTTCCGCGCCATGCATGATCCTTCCGGAGGTCGGCTCGACGCGACGTTCACCGTGGCTACAGATGCTTCAACAGTGGGGATTGCAGCAGTCGTGGTGCAAGACCAAGGAGGCGGTTTTCAACCAGTCTCTTACTGGGCGCGCAAGCTGAATCCAGCTGAGCGTGGTAACACTTACTCTGCGTACGACTTAGAAGCTTTGGCCGTATGCGAAGCTGTCAAGCATTGGAGGTGCTATCTTGAAGGCTGTTCTAAGTTTCTTGTCGTAACAGACCACGACACACTGCGACATCTGCTCAGGCAACCGAACAACAGGCTAAACAAACGGCAAGCAAGATACCTGCGGGATTTGCAACCGTTTGTGGGCTCGATGACACTTGCATATCGCAAGGGAGCTCTGAACGAAGCCGACCCGTTAAGCCGGCGTCCAGACTTCGTACCTCAGGCCACAGTACCCTTATTTGGGGATGGCGAGGTTCCGTCAGATCGAGAATTACGACGGAAGTCCCAACTGCTATTTGAAGACGCACAGTTAAATTCACTGATTGTTGAAGCGTTGCAGTTGAGCCATGAGTTCGCTGATCTCATTCGCGAGGGGTTCTCACAAGATTCGTTTTATGGGGACGATGGTGAGTGGACAAGAGACAGCCGGATAGAAGCCAGAGACGGGTACTTTTGGCGTCTCAATCGCCTCTGTATTCCACAGAACTCTGAGCTCCGACTGAGATTGATCACAGAGCTTCACGAAAGTTCGTCAGTTGGTCACAGAGGAGTTGCTAGCACTCTTGCTAAAGCACTTTACAGATTTTGGTGGAAACGAATCCGCCAAGAAGTGAAAGATTTTTGTGAACGCTGCGTCGTGTGCCGACGAGCGAAGATTCGACCGCAGATGGCTGCGACTCTTTACCCATTGCCTGTTCCACCCAGACCGTGGCACACGATTGGTCTTGACTACCTGACACACTTGCATGAAAGCAACGGCTTTAACAGTGTGCTGATTGTGGTAGACCATCTAACTCGAATGGCCCATTTTCTGCCATGTACAGAGTCGATTACTGCCGAGGAAACTGCCACTTTGTTTTTACAGGGAGTCTACCGCTTACATGGACTTACCCGTGTGCTAATCAGCGACCGCGACCCAAAATTTGTGAGCGCTTTCTGGCAAACACTCTGGAGACGCCTTGGAACGCGTCTGAACATGTCTTCCAGCCGACACCCAGAAACAGACGGATTGACAGAGCGCGTGAACATCACGTTTCAGCAGCTTCTTCGTTGCTTCTGTTGCTATGATGGCTCTGATTGGTCGACACTTCTACCGCAAGTGGAGTTTGCGTACAACGCTTCGCGTGCACTCGGAATTGAGCACACACCGTTCGAGGCTAACTTTGGTTTTTCTCCTGAGGAGCCTCCTGACCTGCTCTTCAGCATGCGACCGTCGATTCCAATTTCGCAAGACGCAACAGAACGGTTGAGATTGTTACAGGAAGTGCACACCCTGGTACGCTCTGTGTTACAGCTACATAAGGACGAGATGCAAGCGCGCACAGAACCGTCTACAACGCCACACTTCGATGAGGGAGACAAGGTGTCAGTCGTCACAACAAATCTTTTTCTGCGAGGACAACCGAACAGGAAACTCAGAGACAGACAGCTCGGCCCTTTTTCAGTGGAGGAACAAATAGGGTGCTAAATGAGGTACCGACAGTTGCGATCCGCGGCAGCAATAGCTGGTGGAAAGCCCCGTACGGAGGTTCTCGGAAAATCATAGTATCCGAACACCATCACTAGGATCTCCCGCTCGGGCCGTCCGATATGTTTTTCGCAACTAAATACTCAAAGATACTCTGCCGACAAGGGGGCGGGGGCGGTGTCTGCGAAAAAATATTATCGAAAGGGGGTACGGACGGATCAGTGGTGGGCCGCGGGTGTTGGAGCTGACGGCGGGCAGTCGCGAAGCATCGCCATGGCAAGTCACTCACTACCAATCGTCAAGCCATGTGAGATTTGAGTCTCCCTGGGAGTGAGGCTAGGAGCTACGTAGGACGGAGGAGGGTCGCAGCCGGAGGAGCGACACGGTCTGGCGGCGAAGGTCCACAAGATCGACCGCCGCCGGAGAAACTCGGTACGGAGGGTTTTCAGATCAATAATTTCCGTACCCATAATCTCTTAAGGAGTGGCGACTCGATCAGCGAGTTGGACTAACCTCTCCCCCAATCGGTACCCAATTATCGATAGGCTGCCTAAGGCAGGGTGCATAGGGTTATCGTAACGGCACTCTGCTTATAAAGGCGGCCCCTTGACAGCGTAAACCATTAAGGGAGGGTACGGGCGGATTTCGCACGATCAGATAGGTATTGGAAACAAACGGAGACGAACAAGGGATAAGAGAGAATATGGCGCGGAGGCAGCAGCCCCGGCCAGACACCGTTTGCAACTATGGACTTTCTCTCTCCCCAGCCTCGGAGGGGTATGGAAGTCTAGGCTAGGAGGCGACATGCGAAGGGAGGGGCAACGATATCTCGGACGGGGGAGCGGGTGGATCGGGACATGACCGTCGATGGCATATGCGAGGGGGCTTTTCGCCTGCCTTTCCCCCCCATGTCCGGCACGAGCAGAGCTCATGTAGGCCCATCGCGACGAGCGCCAGCTACTCAACTAGGATGTTTAGCGCCCTCGTAGTTGTTGGAGCAAGGTGCACATCGTGGAGATTAGCGAGAAATTATTTTTCATACCTAGCGTACAATTTGGGTTGACTAGCATGAGTTTGACGGTATTGTTACTGCCATTGGAGAGGTTGGGATTAGTGGATTCATGGTGTATATTCTACGATCAAAAAGGTAGTCTAGCGGGCATGATCACATGGGCGCCAGAAGACAACAACCGTTAACTCGGTGATTGTTGTAAACAATTTGATTTCATATCTTGCTACTCACAGACTAGGGGCACCCAACGGCACCCAATGTCAATCGTCAGAAGTACATGCACCGTGGGAAACATGAGTCAAACCCGCTGAACGGCTACCGCCACCTCGCAACATGGGAAGCATAACATTTATCTATTCTCAAATTGGTTTACAAATCAATGCGTATTTGAACAAACATTGAGGAATATACAAAACAAATGCGCAATCATACACGAAATAATATGTACGTGCATAACCCTAGGACACGGGAAGGGAATCAGTCTGAAAACACTTGGCTGCACATTGATGGTCGTACACAAAGCGTACTCGTACAAGGGAATTGTACATGTCTACGAGCGGGAGTGTGAGGCATAGCAACAATTCAGATTGTATATGTAAAGCCTACCATGTAATGGTAGTATTGAGTACGCCCATAGACAACATCCGATTTATCGGTGCTTGTTGTAAAAAAATATCATTTCAATTTAAATTTGCAAAGCCTCGGCGGACTGAAACCAATGAAAAAGATACATGTGCAAGGCTTTTAAAAATGTTTTATGCACACCAGCGTCAAGATCTCCCGCCCGGCTAGTCGGATATTTCTTTTCAAGGCTTGACACTTCTCGAATACTCTCTTGTCTACGGGCGGGATCTGTATCTTAGAAGCTATATTGCGGCGACGACGGTACGGACGAATCTGAGTTGGCGGCGGGCGTTGGAGCTCGCGGCGGACAGCCGGGAAGCAGCGTCGGGCATGGCGCTCGTTGGCAGCCGACCAACCCTATGATACTCGAGTCTCCCGTTGGGGCGAGGCGAGAAGCTACGCAGGCTGGTGGACGGTCGCAGTCGGATGACCGACACGGATTGATGGCGGAGGTTCACATGATCGTCCGCCGCCGGAATAACCCGGTACGGAGGGTTTTCGAAAAAATCACTCCGTACACAACATCTTCTTCGGAGCGGCGACTATATCCGCGTGTTCGACCAACCGCTCCCCTAGTCGGTTCCCAATTATCGATAGGCTACCTTAGGGAGTGTGCCTAGGGTTATCGCAACGGCACTCTGCTCGTGCAAGCGGCTTCCTAGCATCGTAAGCCACCGGGAGAGGGTACGGACGGACACATCGTGATCAAATAGGTGTTGGGATTCATACGGCGAAGGACCGGGGACATGGGAATAACTATGGTACGGAGGCAGGAGCGCAAGCCGGACACCGTCTTAAGCATAGGCCTCCTCCTCTGCCCAGACCCCGAAGGAGAAGAAATACTAGGATAGGTGGCGAGCTGCGACGGGGGGAGCAGCGGCTACCTCGGACGACCGAGAAAGAGTGTGGATCGTGAGGGATCGTCGTCGACATGAGCGAGGGTTTTTTCCGCTTGCCTTCCCCCCCTAGCTCCGACACTACCGGAGGCGCACATCAGCAAAGATAAGGTAGGCCCAACCCGACAAGCGCATGTTGACCAGCTTGGCCGATTAGCGCCCTCATAACAGCTGAAGCAGGCCGCGTATCGTGGGGAATGGCGAAATTTTACATTTCATACATGTATGCATAAAAATATATACAAAAGAAAAATCAAAACTATTTACGGGTATGACTTATACGGTGTTGTTACTACCATTGGAGAGGTTGGGATTAGTGGTTACATGGCGTGTATCCTTAAGCATGGAAGAGACCTACAACACGTATGATCACAAGAGGCGCCCGGAGACAACAACCGTGAACTCGGTATTGTTGTAAACAACTTCACTTTCATTACATGTGCAAGTAGGGGCGATAGGCGATAACATATTTTGATCACGAGCTTCGCGTGAAAAGGTGGAAAGCGACATGTTGTGCCAAAAGGAAAGAGTGTCAATCGGCTCGCCAAAATAGGTGACAATTACAACCCGAACACATAAATATAAATGTAGTGGACCGATCGAAGAAGCGCGGGGGAAAAGAAGTGAGAGGAATCGAAGATTTGAAACATCCGTATATATCTGTGCATGTATGGGTGTTACGTAATGGTCTTCCCAATATCAAATACGTCTTAGCAGCCGATTCCGGGAACCATAGTGCAGGGGAGCGTGAAAATCACTCCTCGTACCCGTTACACGTTCGTAGCACACAAGGCGGCCGCGGTGAAGCGATCTCCCCGACACCGGTGCCCTTCCCCCCCGACTTGCCTCATATACCCCGTTAATTATCAATTACAAGAAACACTAAAGAATCGTGGGCAGGGAAAAATGTGTGAAACAAGAGGGCAAGAGTGACAAGAGGGTCACGGAATCCGAGGCACGGAAAAGGGGAGGACTACATTGTGCACAAGCCTAGCAGGTAAATCACAAGCGACAGACTACCGGCACAATACTCATCCGCCTAACCCGCCGACAAACTGCCAAAAAAGTACTCCATCGCCAAAACCACTCTCATGACCACAACATGGTCTTAACCGACCACGAAGGTAGCCCCTACGAAAGCGGTGTCAAGGGGGCCCCACACTTGGACGACGCAGAGAAACGGGGACACCACATATGGATATCGAGCCTTGAAGTACATGGCCTCAACAACTACCACACCAAAGACCTTCTACTCTCCGCCATGGCGCACCTCTGGGACGACAACCAAGTCCAACTACCTGACGTCGACAAATAATTATGCACCGCGACAAACAAGGCATGGAAGGAGTGCGAAGCCACAGACACCCCCCCACCCCCCAGCCCAATGGTGTACCCTCCCCGCGGAATTATCATGCATGCCTTCGATATGCGCGACGTTTACAAATCTCACCGACCTAGCCCGGTCGCCCGCCTCGAACTCGTCCTAGCGCAGTACGCCATATGCGTGATCGACGCCATATAAGACACTCAACTCCCCTCCCCCTTGGGGGACAGACTAGCCCACTTCTATGTGAGCGTGAAAGGCCAGTCCGGACTACACGATATACAATCCTCCCTTACATGTGTCGGGACCGACGCTTCCGGCTTCCCTACGGAGGCAGCCCTTACTACCGACGGACCCGACGGCGTCGGAGCCATCTCTATGGGCAACGAGGCCGCCACCTTCACCGACACCCGAAAGGTTGTACTAAGCCTTACCTTCCCCCTCCCCTTCCTCTACGCCACTACCCTCCAGAAGATAACTATTCACCTTGTGCTCAACCCCATCAACCCCCGGTTCCTTCATAACTACCGAGTACCCCAACTCACGTTGGAGGAAGGCGAAGTCTTCTACTCCCAAGCCTATCCCACACACCCAAGCCACTATCATCCGCACCGATCTCGCGACCGGACTAGTCGCGGCAACTACGTGGTCCTCTAGTGGTCTACCCCTCCCGAAGAAATCACACCTTACGAGATACCACCAGATTACGGAACGCCACAGTATTATCTTCGCTTCGGTAGGTCGATACGCACACGGAGCGAGCCTTCTAAGCGACTCGGCCAAAATAATTACCCTTGTCGACCGCTCGTCCTAACTCGCCGGTGCAATCGAAAGGCTACTCCGACTGCATACCTCCACGAGACACCGAACATACGCCCTCATGGAGGACAGCTCTACCCATCCTACTAAAAATACACACGTTGCAAACACAACGGAACGGCCTCACCTCGTCCCCGCTGCGGCAGAGCAGCAGCTCGATCACCCTACAACTATGGAGGAGGACACCCTGCCTACCGACAAGCCTATAGAAGCCCCGTGGCAGCTAGTCCGATCCTCTAAACGCCGTCCCCAAGAAACAACATAGGCCTCACCTAATACGATGGACTACGATGGCCGCGTTCTCACCATGCGCCGCGCGCTCCGCGCAGCCTCCCCCAACTCCCGCCAGAAAATTGCAAAAGATTGCGCAGCTCTGCTAGCCGAAGACCCCCTCATGCTCTCACCACACGGCGGGAAAAGGCGTCGCCAAGATCTTGACACTAGAAGCTCACCCCTCTCCCGCCGAGCAGCCTCCTGACCCCACCGCTCCCGCCCTTCCCACAAGATTCCGTCGCTTTAGACGTCTCCCAAACCGATATACCCAACCGATCCATCCCCGCCTACCCACCGGCAGATGTCCACTCAACATGGGGCCGCCATGGATAATCCTCCGCATCTCGCCCTAACCCCGGTAGTAACTGCAACGGTGGGACGTCTACGATTGTCTCAACCGTTCTCTCATGGTGGTGTGCCAATAGTGGGTGAAGGGCGAGAGGGGGACTAGTAGGCTAGTTCCCAAGCAAGGCGATTGGAGTTAACGATAGAACTAAATGTAGGTTGTTTTCATTTTCCGAGGTGAAGGGGGACTATGTGGATTTCAAAACGGGACTTTTCCGCTGAGCAGTACGTAATGCAGTGTGTATCATCCAATGGCTATGCTAGAAGTTGATTACACTCCCATGTACGGTTATACGGACTTGGTCCCTGTAGGCGTATAAAGGATTAGGAATGCCGGCCTAAATTTTGTTTTCTAAGTCATAGATGGCATTATAACAAGAAGGCCCTGAGACAGCGGCCGCACATCGCGATACGGGTACATGTTGTAAATCATTTTCAGTTCCGGTTCTTATGTGTCATTCCAATATTCTTGTTGCATATGGTCAGATTGATTTGAATCTAGAGGTTTGCATATCCATTTTCCATGTGTACGGGACAGTAACACTAGCGGTTGCTGTCACCGTTAAAAGGCGGCGCGTCGCACCTACAAGGCAACCTCCTCGCCTTGCAATTAGACGCAACCAACGACCAACGACTTCCCCAACGGTCAGCTCTAGCTAGCCCAAGCCTTATAAGCCGTAGCTAGCCACGAGCCTAGGCACTCTCTGCTTTCGCGCTCAGCCAATCTAGGCTTCGCGCGAATGCAGTCTCGACTCTAGTAGTCGAGCAGGGTGTCAGTTTTACCATTCGTCCCATGCGCACTCGAGCGTCACGCGACACTTCCCCGCGTTCAGCTACGCAGCTCCGCACCATGCAGCCTGAGCAGTCTACGTCCGCCGCTGCGGCCGACCCTCACGCGACATCTATCGAACAGCGCACAGCCGAACAGATTCGTACGGCAGTTTTAGCATCGGAACAACGGATCACTGAGCAGTTTTTGGCGGCTAACGCTGCCTTACTCGCCCAGCTCTAGCAGACGACAGCTACACTTGCTATTACCGATCGACAACAGTCCATTCCCGCCGACGCGACCCCAGCGACGGAGGGTGGAAAGAAGGCCCCTGAGCCACCTATCGACATGCTTGACGACGAACCCGACCCTTCCGCGTCCGATTTTGTCGACTTCGCCTACTACGGCGAGGTCATCCCGGCCGGCCTCGAACGTCCCCCTCGCGACGTCGAGGAGCCACGTCTGTGGACTCTTACGGACGACACCGCCCGAGCTCTAAGCGACAAACGCACCCAAGCAACATACGACGAGTACCTACACATCGGGTGCTATGCCTTCTTCGACAGTTGCGCCCACGCGGCAATTGGCGAGGCTTTGGACACGCTGTCGCACGGCCCACCTCTACCGACAGAGCAGGCGGCAGCGATTGCCCTCATCTGAGCGGGTCATCGCACCCAAACAGCGACGGAGGAGGCCGCCCGTACTCGATTGGGCTTCCTCCGCCTCACCAAGGGCGGACAAACGAGCACAGACGCGGACCGCGTCTTTGCCGAATTGGCCCACGAGCGCTTCTGCCGCCCACGCCCTACCGCGGTCTCCGGATCATTGGACGCGCTACGCCAAGCGTTCGACGACCGCACGCTGGAGGTCAGCCTACACGCCGCCAGCAAGGCCGCCGCCGGCGCCGCTTTCGCAAAGATCACGCCGGACAAACCCCCAGGCCCCGACGCCCGAGCCCGGAAAGTCGCCGCCGACAAACGCAAGGCCGCAGCGGCAGCAACAGCTGCATCCCGCGCCGCCCCCCTCTCCAAGCCGACCGACCCGGCTAAACCCCCGAGCAAGAAATGATGGTGTGGCCCGCCGCGCCGATTCCTGCTCCCCGACATCTTCCTTCATGCGCCACCGCGTACGTCGAAAATGGCGGGAGTGGGAGCGCATCGGCGCGAGCGGCCAAGTCCTAAGTTGGATCCGCCACGGCGTACGCGTCAAGTTCAAGCACGGCGTACGGCCCAAGCCCTTCAATCACGGCATCTCTATGCTAGACGCAACATCCGCCCAACTCGAGTTTCTCAACTCGGAACTCCCACGCTTCGAGGCTTGCGGCGCGTGGGAGCGCTCGGACAACCCTCGCTACGTTTCCCTGATGTTTTTGGTGCCCAAACCCGAATGCAATCAATGGCGCTTGATTATCGACCTTCGAGAATTCAACCGCTACTGCTCGACCTTCAACATGACGTGCAAGACACTCAAGCACCTACGCCATCTATCTCGGCCGGGAGACTACTTCGTCTCACTCGACCTCGCCGATGGGTACTACACCCTTGGCATCCGGAAGGAAGACCGAGATTACTTCCCGGTAAACTACCGAGGCACTCTATGGCGCCTCGCGTGCCTCCCCATGGGGTGGTCGGGCTCCGCTTACTATTTTTGCAAGCTCACGCAAGTGTTCACAAACCACCTATGCCGCCCACCACCTCCCACACCCGCATCTACACCGACCGGCCCACGCCGGCCGTCCAAACGCTTCCTCCGGAACGCGCGATGGCGAGGTACACGACTCCTCACCTACATGGACGACTTCCTCTTCTTGGCGGACTCTTACGACGACGCGTTGCTACTTCGACAGCGCGTCCAAGCCCTGCTAGACAGCCTCGGCCTACAACGCAACCCCAAGAAAGGTGTGTGGACGCCAACGCAAGTCGGCGACCACTTGGGCTTAACGGTAGATTTGCAACACGGCGAATTTCGCGCACCACCCGCAAAACTACAACACCTCTTACAACACGTGTCGTCCTTGCTCGGGCGAGCGGCGTCAAACGCTCGATGGCTGCCCACACGTCAGCTCGCAGCCTTCGCGGGAAAAGCACAGTTTCTCTACTTCGCTATCGCGCCCGCACGCTTCTTTTTGCGCGAGCTCCACAACGTCTTGGCTACACGCACTGGGTGGGGCGGACGCGTGCGCCTCACCCACCAGCTGCGACGCGACCTCGAGTGGTGGCGTACGGTTCCCACCCAACACAACGGCAGATCAATTTACAAGCCAATCGAGACCGCCTACCTTCATGCCGACTCGAGCGACTACGGGTGGGGAGCCGTGCTAAACGAGGACACCAACTTCCAAGCTCGCGAATTTTGGAGGTCTCCCGACCGCCTTCAACACATCACTTGGAAGGAGCTTCGAGCGGTTCGGCACGCGGTCGAATCCTTTCTACCACAACTCCGAGGCCGACAAGTCCTTCTCCACGAGGACAACACGGCGGTGATCGCCGCCCTAACCAAGCTAACGTCCCGGTCGCCCGTTATGATGACCGAGCTACGGCGCTTGTGGTTCCTCCTCGACACCAACGACATCCACATCCGCCCACGCTACATCCGTTCAGCCGCTAACGTCTGGGCCGACACGCTAAGCCCGCGAGATGGACTCCGAGGACTGGCAGCTAAACCCACGGGTTTTCGACCACCTTCAACGCCGGTGGGGCCCGCATACTATCGACCGTTTTGCGTCCATGCTCAACGCTCAACTGCCCCGCTTCAATGCCCGCTGGCGCGACCCCTTGTGCGAAGACATCGACTGCCTGCACCTCACCGACGCCGCTTGGAGACGCGAAAACAACTACTGCAACCCCCCGTGGTTTGCACTCCCGGCTCTCGCCGCAAAACTGGCGCAAGCACAAGCCGCGGCGACGGTCATCGCACCCTACTGGCGAAAAAAAACGTGGTACCACGCTTTCGCCCGCTTGGCAACCGAAACCGTGCACTTCCCGGCGTCCCGCGACCTGTTCTTTCCCGGCAGGCTGGGCAAGCGCGAGGGGGTCGGACCTCCCGCGTGGAGCATCGTGGCCTTTCGGCTCTCACCCCCTCTTGGCTCTACACTCGACGCGGCGCGATTGGCCGGGCGCTACGCTCGGACCGATTAATTTCTCATGTACCGCACGCCCCCCCTCTGCGTACAGGACCGCCGCGCTACGGCCTACGCCGCGACTCAGCACCGGCGCCCTGGTCAGCCGATCTTGCTGAAACTTTTCAAGACCTCCTAGGATCGGACCAGCTCGGGGTTACGGCGGTCGCCCTACTCAGCAACTCGCTAGCGCCCTCTACGTACGCTAGCTACGACAGCGCACTAAGACAATTTTTTATTTTTTGCGCAGAGGAAAATATCGCCCCGCTACATGCCACCCCGGCCACCACGGTGCGCTACACTGCGTGGCTAGCCCTGCTCGGAACGGTCGTGGCCAGCTCGCTCCAACCCTACTTCTCCGCGATGAACAAGTTCTTCCGCGACCATCAACACCAACCTATTGCCGTGGGTGAGCTCCTCGCGGACGCGCGCCGTGGCCTCGAAATGCTACAACACCGCCTACTCCCTACCGCCGCTCGCCTCCCTCTTCCCGCACCCGTCGCCCTCGACATCCTACACGCCACCGACGCTCTACGCGATACAGTCGCATGGACACCTGCCGCCCTTCCCCAGCTGCAACGCTTCAGAGCCTGTTTAGCGGTTTGCGTCAATTACATTTTTTTGCCGCGCCGAAACGGGCGCTCGCTGCCAGACCGGCGACATGATTGTCGACAGGCCTTCCCAGCAAATCTGTCTGTTCGTCCGCAAATCTAAGGACGACCAACGCCGCTCCAACAGCGACAAGCTCGTCATCGCTATCCCTATCTCAGCCAACCCGGTCCTGACAGACCTGCTATACTACTACACGCAGCACCGCGTCGCGTTATGCTCAAAGTTCTACAACCGGCCACCCCCAGACGCTTTCTGGAGCTTCTCACCTGCTGAACCCTCCGCCGCGTGGGGCGCCGCTCCCACCATCTCCGCATGGCTCGCCCTCTCCCTCCTCACCGTCCACACGGCCGCGCCCCCCGGTTTTAAATGGACATCTCACAGCCTCTGGAAAGGCGCGGCGTCCGCTGCTAGCTGCATCGGCGCGCCCCTCCCCGTAATCAAATATATGGGTGGCTGGGCCAAGAATAGCTCCGTGACCGAAGGAAAATACATTGACCCAACCATGACCCCAACACCTGCTGCTTGGCGGTTCTTCGGCTGGCTCACTCCGTCCCCCCCGCAACACTAATTTTGGATGTGCAAGCCTTTGGCTTTAGGTTACTGGCAAAACGTGCCCTAGGGTAAATGGTCAGATTGATTTGAATATAGAGGTTTGCATATCCAATTTCCATGTGTACGGGACAGTAACACTAGCGGTTGTTGTCACCGTTAAAAGGCGGCGCGTCGCACCTACAGGGCAACCTCCTCGCCTTGCAGTTAGACGCAACCAACGACCAACGACTTCCCCAACGGTCATCTCTAGCTAGCCCGAGCCTTATAAGCCGTAGCTAGCCACGAGCGTAGGCACTCTCTGCTTTCGCGCTCAGCCAATCTAGGCTTCGCGCGAACCCACCCACCCAGCCCTATAATCCTGCGCTAATCGACCCCCAGGCCCCGCCTGTGGGTGTCTTTTGGCCAAATTGTAAGCAAGTTGACATCTTTGGACCTATTTCGTCTTTTGGACCTAAAGCCCCAATAACGCCCTCGTTGGGACGACGACAACACGGTGATAATGGCCACGCAAGCGCGTGACTGGAATAAAAGAATATTCGCTGAGTATTGGACTACGGAACAATCGAATATCAGTGGGAATGATCTAAATTCAAAATGATGCGCTGATTCTGCGATCGGGCCTAAAATGCGCGTAGCACCGCGGAAGAAGAACAAACAACAAACGTCGCCGTCGCCCAATATTGCGGCTTCGTTCCGCGTCTTCGCGCTCTCAC
This sequence comes from Tetraselmis chui, assembly GCA_026401115.1. Classification (NCBI taxonomy): domain Eukaryota; kingdom Viridiplantae; phylum Chlorophyta; class Chlorodendrophyceae; order Chlorodendrales; family Chlorodendraceae; genus Tetraselmis; species Tetraselmis chui. Next base: position 248,795 of record JAPMLY010000052.1, on the reverse strand, counting down.
GACGGATCCGTCCGCTCTGACTCGACACACGAGCCTCCGTTGCTTCGACAGGATAGTAAAAACAACTTCGTCTTGGAACGGTAATAGTGGCATAAGTCTGTTATTGCGTCAACTGGTCAGGGCTCTTAGAAGTACGCGAATTCGCCACACGGGAACGGCTGAGCTCTGTCTTGTGCTGGCGCTGCCACTTGATGACGTCACAGGGGTGCAGCGATAGGATTGACGAGGCCGCAGCTCGGACAGCCGTGCAACGTCAGCTAAGTTACCAAACAGTGTAGGGAAAAGCGAGGAATAATAGATTGCTCGGTCAGCATAGCGGGGGGACTGGTACAGGTATGCTCACGAACGGTGACAGGTCTCACCCACCGAGGCAAGGCGGGGTGGCGCAGCAGTCGTCGACTTTTAAGCGGAGCGGACGCAGTGTGGCGGTGAGGGAGGGGAAGCAGAACTACACGCACACCCATGCAGCAGCGTATACTGTCATCCTAACCTCCCTGGGCTGCCTCTTCACGGACAGCACGCAGGTACGCACATTCACCGCGGTCGAGACCCGGTAAGGCGTCCTTCCGACGCAATGAACAGTTTCCGTCGTCTCACTCCGTCACGACCACCGTGAAACAACGCGACGCCTTGACCACCTTCCTTCGCGGGGGTGTCACCCCCGTGCCGAACACCCCCTGACCTAGCTTCGTGCCATCTTCTGACCAGTGTGTCGTCGACTCCGCAGAACATTCTGGACAAGTACCACATAAACCGAAAGTGGTTCTACCTTTACGGTGCGCCCTCATACTTTTGAGCAGTGCTCTTTACAGTGCTTACGGTCAAGGGGCAGTGGAGGTGATGTGCAGAACATAGCTCACCTCAATAGGCATAAGACTATAGTAGGCGTGATATCACAGAACCCGTGGCAGCGTTGGGGGGGGAGCGATGACGCATGCGGGCAAACTTGGGCACGGTTGTCACACAAGCCCCCTTGACTCATCAATACACAATGGTGATTGAGAGTGGTAACTGTGCTTGCACCACATCCAGGCGCGCTCTTCTGCTCTGCCTACCTCTATGTGCGTCCATACATTCGGCACAACATTGGGTCAGCTGGGAGGTACGCATTGGGTTTATTCGTGTATTACATGGCTTGGCATTGCATTGTGCAGTGTGTTGGCAAACTACATTGCCCTGATCATTTCTGACGTATGCGCATATGGCCACTCACAGTGGGAGGATAAACTTTTACTCTATCTACCTCGCATGGCTGCTCTCAGCTTGGGTGTACCATCTACCGGGCTTCACCGACCTCGGCATCGACGTCAAAGCGGACATCTCTCTTATACTTCTCGTCTTCTTTGCGTCTTTGCTGGTGCCTCCCCCGCCCTCCCCATCTCTGCCTATCTTTCTAGCGCGCACGCATACACACACACACACACACACAAACGCACACAGACGTAGACTCACACACATACACACACAGAAACGCACACCCTCACGCTCACGCACGCACGCACACACATACACACACACACACACGTACCACACATCGATTCACTCTTTCACACACACACGCACCCACGCACGCGCGCGTGTACTCACTCACACATACAGCAGAAGTAGAACCCACGGCAACTAACCCGCCTCGCTCTGCAATGCACAGACGCTGGCGCTGTTCCACGCCGCTTATAACGTCGCCGTCAGTTTACACCTAATCAACCGTCGGCTCTTCAACTCCCGATCCTCCAAGTCCGACCGCGTCAACATCCTCCTCGTCAATAGCATGAGCTTTGCGATCGCCTGCAGGTGAGCGCGCTACCCCCAACAGCGCCCTTAAGATACGCACTCACTCGTAGTCCTATTACTGACATCAAAACCACCCTTTGCCCCCTCCGGTTACCACACACAGTACCTATTACAGCTTCTGCGGCAATCATGCACAGCCAACGCACAGCCACATTGAGAACCTGTGCCTCAGCCTGCGCCCCGTCAACTCATCTGAGTTTCCAGCGTTCTCGGAATGGGTCTTTTACGGTGCGCGGCTCAATGCTGACGGCATTTGCTGAAGCACCCTCTTTGCGCTGCCAAACGTAGAGAGGGAGGGGTTTGGAGAAATAGAGAGTGTGAGTGTGGCCTCCCCGTGCTGAGACTGGCACTTCATCCGCGGCGCAGGTGAGAGTCGAAATGCGACGTCGGTGGAAGCGCCGAGTTCCACAGTGCCGATGATTTCGGAGATGAGCGGTGAGAAGGTGATTTCGCCGGTGCTGATGCTCTGGCTCACCATGATGACGCTCTTCACAGGTGAAACTAAAAAAATGCTCGGCCGTCCACTCAACCCCCCCCCCCCCCATTATTCTCACTGGCCAGAATCAACCAAGTAGACCACATTACTACTTGTTGAACTGCTTAGAGGAGACAAGTGTGGCACTGACACGCATGTGGCTGCGGTGTTGGGGGTTTTTATATGACAGCCAACTGTTTGGCGGACCACTGGGCCTGCTGCACCATCAACGCCAGTACCACCTCAGACCTGCCGCAACGGACCACTTTACACGGGCGCGCAAGGCAGCATTCATTCAAGAAAGCGTCGACGTCGGACGGCAATAAAGCCTTCGAAGCTAGCGAGCATTCTACACGGTGATGGGCGCCATAACATTTCAGGTCTCATTACCCTCCTTTTCAACCGAACGAAGGTTTGAATCCATGACTGATCCCCCGTCCTTGTTTTTCTGTGCTTACTTCCCCGCAGCCCGTCGTCCTCCTCCCGGCTTAACACCTCCGTCGAGGCTGCCCGCGCGGTCGCGTGCGCTGTGGGCAACGAGATTAAAATTGCAGCGGTATGACCGGCCACGCCACGCTCCGTTTTCACGCACTGTGAAATTCCGGATCCCGCAGCTCGTCGAAATCGTTTCAGTGAGAACAATCTTGATGCCACCCGAATCCCGTGACTCGCCGGCATTTCTAAGTAGACGCCAACTTGCTTCCCCCGCCTTGGTCAGAGTATTGTGAGGGAGTACGGATGCCTGTTTCAAGAGAAGCTTGGCATTCAGAAGACAGACGGGGGGGCGGACGGCCGAGGGCCTCTGCTCGGCGACGCTACCCCCGATTTTCTCCCGATGGTGGCGTGGTTCAGCGGTACCAGCGCCGACCTTCTGAAGACCTTTTTCGATCTCGTCATTTCGGTGAAGATATTTCTGGGCCGCTTCGACATGCGTGAGATGCAGGCGGCCTCCAGCGCCGCGGAGATAAACCGACCGACGCCCAACGGCTGCGATGGCGACGGCTTCACCTTTGAACACCTCGCCGAGCGGGAGGAGCTGTGGATCGACTTTTGTGCGGACACGGGCGACGGCGGCGACCCCACCTACGCGGTCGCCCGTGCCATGGCGTCACCCAAACTCGACGTCAAGTGGGCCGACGGGGTGGAACCAATGCAGGGCAGCAAAATGTGCCCTTCGAAGGTACGTCGACGGTCGACTCGTAATTTACTTACCGCTTCAGGTCTGCTAGCTGCTAACCACATTTGCAAGCTACTGAAATTCCGCGCGCGTGTGCCTCTCGCTGTAGTCGACTGGAGCGGTGAAGCTGCCCCGCGCGTCACTGATGTTGATCGGCGGCGACCTGGCGTACCCCAACCCAAGCGACTATTCCTACGAAAAGCGACTGTTCAAACCATTTGAAGACGCGCTGCCACCGCCGCGTCACTACCATCCCGGTCGTGTCGTGGTGCAGAAGCCCGACCTCCCTCCCGACCACCCCGCGTTCGCGATGTGCGAGTGCGACTCGAGCGACGACTCGTCTGACGGTGGGCTGAGCGGCTGCGCCAGTCCGACGGCCTGTTCCTATAACGCCCACGCAGCACAGCCTTCGCAGCGGGATCCGTTGCCTGCGGGTCACCAGAGCAGCAGCTGGAGGAGCAAAGCGTTGCGCAGGTACGAAGGGCCGCAGTGCTTCGCCATCCCGGGGAACCACGACTGGATCGACTTCCTGGAGACCTTTATGCGTCACTTTACGTGTAAGGGCTGGCTGGGGGGTTGGATGCTGCCGCAAGAGAAGAGTTACTTTGCGTTGCGGCTGCCTCGTGGGTATTGGGTCTTTGGACTCGACCTCGGCCTGAAGAACGACATCGACATTTACCAGTACCGATACTTTGCTCATCTCGCAGAGCATCGCCTCGGCGAGCGCGACAGTGTGGTGCTCATCACTCACCAGCCGCTGTGGCTGCTCGGATGGTTCCACCAGAAACGGGAGGGCTCCAACCTGAATCAGTTGGTACACGGCCACCTGCGTGGTCGGGTGCCCGTCCACCTCGCGGGCGACCTTCATTTTTATATGCGTCACTCCCTCAGCGCGCCAAGCCAACAGACGGCGGATGACGAAGCTACCACGAACGCCAGCGCGACGACGACGAGTCGCCCGCGTGGACTCGCCTCGCGTCTCCGTTCCTTTGTGCAGAGCCCGGGCCCGCGAGGAACCTCACCCGAGGCAGTAGTGGCACCTCTCTATCAGCGCGCGGACGAGTGTTCGTTGCCGATGAGCCTTAACAGGAACGCCAACGGCGCCGGCGTAGCTGTTGCCAAAGGGGTCAGCCCCAACTCGAGCTTTGCCGACTTGAGCGGTGCGGGTTCCTTGGCGGGGCCAAGTGCTGCTAACGGATGGCATGCATCGGGGTGGGGTGATGTGTCGGAAGGGCATCCGGAGCACCTGATCACCTGTGGCAACGGAGGTGCGTTTCTGCACCCCACTCACGTGTTTGCGGAGGCGTCGTGGCTCATCAACCGCGACTCGGCCGCCGAATCCATCGCCAGCATGCACAACAAGTTTCAGGTAATTAGACACCTCACCCCGTCCCCTTTTGCTCCTCTCCACAGCCCAACTCTATTATGTTGTGTACCCCTGAATTACCGTGTCAGCTGTCGCTTGTCGACTCTGATCGGGGAACATATCACTTCGGTGTCGTCGACTAAAACAATGTCGATAACGTCGAGTCGCTGTTCTGTAAATGTCAATGAAGTGCTCCTCATAGAATGGTGGTGAATGATAGGCTTGGATGTCTGCAACTGGACTATGCTAGGGGTGTCGACCACACCTGTTTGAATGTATATTATTCGACAGCATTTATCGACAGATATGTATTGGCGTGCCATTTCCATAGTAGCATGGGACGACCCGAAGAGATGTAATAGTTGTGTCCTCGGCTTCACACTTTCATGACTGTTTTATATTCACGCTCCTTTGTTCCCTCTTTTGCCTGTTTCCTTCAGGGCTGTGGCGCATGGAGCCGTGGCACCTCGATGGGCTCCTCCCCGCGCGGATACTCCCTCACGGTGCCACCCGGCTGGGAGGGGCTCTTCCCAATGATGCCCGCTCCAGTACGACAGCTTCCCGCCCCCGTCGCCGCCCCAACCGCGCCGGCCGCAAAGTACAGCTGTAAAAGCGCGTTCCCCTCGCCCGCGGAGTCCAAGGCCCTGGGCCGCGGCAACATTCACCTCTTTCGCCGGCAAAACATGAAGTTCGACGTCGTGGGCGGCTTGTGGTACTTCCTGCTCGTCGCGGGTGGCGTGCCCTGCTGTGGCTCGATGGCCACGGTGCTGGAGGCCACCTCCTTCCGCGGCGTCGTCGCCGCCTTCGGAGCGGTGTTCGGTGAGACCATCCAGCGCATCTTCCTCGAATCGCACGTCTCGCTGTGCGCCAACATCGGCCTTTTCCTGGCGCTGCTCGGCTTTGCCAAGGCCGGCGGGGTGGGTGTGGTGAGCGGCAGCCCTGGCCAGCTCGATGCCAGCGCAAGCTCCCCGACCTACGCAGAGAAGTACCGTATCCGATCCGGCGGGATCACCACACAGGTAGGACACTCAACTTCTCCATAAACTCAATTAGCCGATACTACTTGCACCATTGTCTAAAGTCGCACTTCATTTGTCAGCTCACTGAAAGTCAAGATTATGGCGGTTCTTGTTCATCATTTTCCTCACTTCATCGGTTGTAATATCTTTTCAGGCTGCTATCTCATTTCGAATCGTCCGCGGCGGCCGAGTCGTCTTTGCGTGCTTTGCTCCTCCCACATGAAAGTGCCGTTTCATAAAATGATAATGATCTGCGTCATATACCACCTTCCCTCGTTTTTCTTAAGCCGGGGCAAGATGTCTAGAGCGGTCTCGTGTATGTTGCACCTCCATATCGTATCACAATTGCGAACGTAATTAAAGCCACCGCCGTCAATACTCTTGCCACTGGTTTTGACACCTTTTTCTTATTCGTCTCGTATGGTGTGCTTCAGCTGGCCGTGGCGTTGGTTCACACCGCAGTGCACGTCAGCGTGGCCGTCAGCCTGATGCTGGGCCTGGATTTGGCGCTCGAGACGTGCGTGCGTCACGGAATGCTTGGCGGCGAGGGCTACCACAGTCTTTTCAACTGGTACCGCTCATTCGAGGCCCAACACTTTCCCGACCCCAACGGCCTACGCGACAAGCTGACCGCCTTCAGCCTCCATGTCTATCCCGTCGGCCTACGCTGGATGATGGCTGTGTTCGATATCCCGGAGGCCATCGCGCTGGGCCGAACCGCGGTGTGCACCTCTGGATGGGACAGCCTCACTCGGCTGCAATACCTCGGCTACTATCTCGGCGTGCTCGCTTACTATTGGGTGCTCGCCACGCCCGCCATTGCCGCTATCTTTGGCTGCTACCTCTACATCATGGTGTGCTGGGCGCACGTCCACTTCGACGAGGGCTTCTCCAGCATGCGGCTCCCGCACTACAAGGGCTTCCTGCGGATGCACATAAGCTCAGAGGGGGAGCTCAACATCTGGAGCCTCGCCATGCGCCGCGTGCCGCTCCGTTGGGCGGAGGACCCCCGGTGGAAGGGCTTTTTGGGCGGCGGCGACAAACGGATCCCCTCTTACAAGGCGAAGTATCCGTCGCGGTGGCTACCCGCCGACTCGTCGCGGCCTGCTGCCGCCCGCAAGCGTCCAGCCCCAGCGTCGGAGTTGGAGATTGTGGATCACATTGTGATCAACCGCGCTAGCCGTATTGTGTGACGACGCGTTTCTTCGACGAGCTTTGTCAACATTCTGACGAGCTCTTGTGGCTGCTCATTGTTCTTTGTCCTTTCACCGCGGTTCGACACCAATTGCGAAGCTGGCTGCAATTGTTGGCGGCAGCGCTGTGGGTCGCACCGCCGCTGTTTGCCAACCTCTCATTTGAGTGGATGGCGGTATTTGTTCATAAGAGTGACCGTTCTTTAATTCCATTACTAATATGATTGTTTCACTTTTCACCCTTTCTCACGACGGTCACTGGCACTCGGGGGTCCCTCATGTCGTGCATCTTCTCCACATTCTCATCGCACACAATACACATCATATACATATAGCCGTTATACAAATCTTGTGGAGCTCTTCTTCAAAAACGGTTACTCTTCTTTGTATAGTAGGCATGGCCGCTTTCTCCTACACTACACTTCAAACTTACCTCGCTATTTAGAGAGAGAGCGAGACAAAGATAGCATGTATGTGTGTGTGTGTATGTGTCTTCGGGGGCTGTTCATAGTTACTCGAATCTCGTAAAAGAAATTCTTCACAGCGTTCACATACCACATTCACTTCCCCACAAAAATTATGGGCCTTACAGCGTGCATAAGCTAGTCGAGAGCACGTGCCCCTCTCACGACATCGAGCACGGCAACAATCAGGTACCGTCCAACTGCAGTAACCTTGGTAATGAGTAGTTAGTCCCCATTCCGCATGAGTGGTGCGACTTTAAAGCGAGTATCAAACGACGAGCTTCTCGAATTATGCCAATGTGAAATTCTCCATACATGGTAACACTCCATATTTGGTCATGGGCGCCACACCCGGCCGTTGCTGCAACGCTAACGCCAAGCTGCATATTGATTAGTGCAATACGCAACCCTGTCTTGCTTTGCTCATTGGATGGGGTTTCGGGGATGCCGTATTGAATGCACGGAGTGAGATTCCCGGGTGTGCATAATACAAGGGACTTCACACTTCACACCACCGGTGCGGTCAACATCTCTGGAAAGCATCAAAGAGAAAAAAGCCCGCATGATGCAGGTCTTGGAAGCACTTTGAAAATTCCGAATGGTTTTGGGAGATTGGTAATGGCGAGAGGCGACGTCCAATGGGGGGTTTTGGGACGCGGCACGTTGACGTTGGTTTTGGGATGATGAATAAACCCAAACCCGCTCCACGTGTAGCACACGGCGGGCGTTGGCCTATAAATTATAAAACAACGGGAATTAGGCATGGATAACATACAAACCTCACGTAAATGGCCTCATAAATGACTATAACTCGACAGATATTGCTTTCTATGGCGGAACAGCTTTGCTGAAATACAAAGATTTCAATTCGCAACACGATAATGACGTCTCACTCACTTCCCGGTCCCGTAGGAAGGCGCTTTAAAGCACGACAAAAGGCGCGTCCAATGGCACCATATTCACAAGTTTTGAAGATCAACGTCTACGAGTCTAGTGTGGATGAGCAGGCGCCCGCCGGCGGCGCAGCGGCGGCGGCCCCGGAGAGGGGTGCGCTCGCAGGCCCGTCGGCACCTACCTCTACCTCCACGCGGTGGGCGCTGGTAACCCCATAGCCGTGCCAGGCCTGGCACGGTAGGGGGCTGAACGAGGTACCGGCAGCTGCGATCCGCGGGATCAGCAGCTGTCGGGAAGCCCTGTACGGAGGGTTTTGAAAAACATAATATCCGTACACCAGCACAGGGATCTCCCGCTCGGCCTGTCCGATATGTCTTTTCGCGACTAAATACTCACAGATACTCTCCCGACGATGGGGCGGGGGCGGCGTTTGCGAAATATTTTTTGGCGCAAAGGGGTACGGACGGATCAGCGGAGGGACGAGGGTGTTGGAGCTGGCGGCGGACAGCTGGGAAGCAGCGCTAGGGACAGCGCTCGCTAGCAGTCGCCAGCCCTGCGAGAGTCTTAAGTCTCCCCTGGGGGCGAGGCCTGATGCTACGCAGGACGGAGGTGGGTCGCAGCCGGAGGAGCGGCACGGTCTGGCGGCGGCGGTCCTTAGGATCGCCCGCCGCCGGAAAAGCCCGGTACGGGGGGTTTTTGGAAAAATTCCCGTACCCACCATCTTTTGAGGACCGGCGACTCGATCCCTGTGTTCTTCCAACCCCTTCCCTAGTCGGTACCCGGTTATCGATAGGCTGCCTCAGGCAGTGTGCCTAGGGTTATCGTAACGGCACACTGCTCGTAAAGGCGACCCCCTAACAACGTAAACCACCGGGGGAGGGTACGGACGGCCACAGCGCGATCAGATAGGTGTTGGAAACAGACGGGAAAAGGATAGGGGACAGGAGAAAATCTGGCTCGGGGGCAGGAGAGCCAGCCGGACACCGTCTGCAGCCTAGTTATTCTCTCTTCTCAGCCCCCGAAGGAGGAGAGAAGACTCGGCTAGGTGGCGAGCTGCGTCGAGAGGAGCGGCTAATACCTCGGGCGGGGTGGAGCACGGATCGGGGCGGGACCGACGACGACCTATGCGAGGGGGGTTTTTCACCTGCCTTTCCCCCCAAGCTCCGGCACGACCGGAGTCGCACGGGAGCCGAGGTCAGGCAGGTTCGCCTCGACCAGCTCCAGCTGGACAGCCTTGCTGATCAGCGACCCCGCAGCGGCTGGAGCAGGCCGCGTAACGTGGAGACTAGCGACACTTTATTTTTCATACTGTATCCAAAAAAAAATACGTATAGATCAGAAAATTATAAATACTTGGATACGGGTATGTTTTAGACGGTATCGTTACTGCCATTGGAGAGGTTGGGATTAGTGGTTCACGGTCTGCCTCACGCTTAGAAGTCCAACTACAGGTTGAGCATAGCACAAGGGGGGGCCCAGAGACGACAGCCGGTTTTTACTGGTATTGTTGTAAACAATTTCAATTTCAATTTCAATGTGGATGAGCAATGGATGTAGTTATTTTGTGTAGGCGCCCGCCGGCGGCGCAGCGGCGGCGGCCCCGGAGGGGGGTGCGCTCGCAGGCCCGTCGGCACCTACCTCTACCTCCACGCGGTGGGCGCTGGTAACCCCATAGCCGTGCCAGGCCTGGCACGGTAGGGGGCTGAACGAGGTACCGACAGCTGCGATCCGCGGAATCATCAGCTGTCGGGAAGCCCTGTACGGAGGGTTTTGGAAAACATAATATCCGTACACCGGCACAGAGATCTCCCGCTCGGATATGTTTTTTCCGCGACTAAATACTCGTAGATACTCTCCCGACGATGGGGCGGGGGCGGCGTTTGCGAAATATTTTTTGGCGAAGAGGGGTACGGACGGATCAACGGTGGGACGAGGGTGTTGGAGCTGGCGGCGGACAACTGGGAAGCAGCGCTAGGGCACGGCGCTCGCTAGCAGCCGCCAGCCCTGCGAAACCTTCCGGTCTCCCTTGGGGGAGAGGCCCGAAGATACGCAGGACGGAGGCGAGTCGCAGCCGGAGGAGCGGCACGGTCTGGCGGCGGAGGTCGGGAGGATCATCCGCCGCCGGAAAAACCCGGTACGGGGGGTTTTCGGTTAAATATTCCCGTACCCACCATCTTTTGAGGATAGCCGATCCCTGGGCATTATCCGTTCCCCCTCCCCTAGTCGGTACCCGGTTATCGACAGGCTGCCTCATGCAGTGTGCCCCGGGTTATAGCAATAGCACACTGCTCGTATAGGCGGCCCCTTAACAACGTAAATCACCGGGGGAGACAAGTGCGGCCAGCACAGCGCGATCAGATGGATGGTGGAAACAGACGGCAAACGGACAGGGGACAGGAGACATATGGCTCGAAGGGAGGAGAGCCAGTCGAACACCGTCTGCAGCCTCGCTTTTTCTCCTCCCAGCCCCCGCGGGGGGGGAGAAGGCTAGACTAGGTGGAGGGTCGCGCCGAGCATAGCGACCACTATCTCCGATATCTCGGACGGGGTCGAGCAAGGATCGAGACGAATCCGACGACGACCTGCGCGAGGGGGGTTTTCCACCTTCCTTTCCCCCTACCTCCGGCACGACCGGAGTCGCACATGAGCCGAGGTCAGGCAGGTTCGACTCGACCAACTCATGCTGACCAGGCTTGCTGATCGGCAACCCCGCCGCGGCTGGAGCAGGCCGCGTATCGTGGAGAATAGCGACATTTTTTATTTCATACTGTATCCAGGAAAAAAAAATAGTATAGGTCAGAAAATAGTAAATACTTGGATACTGGTACGGGTATGTTTTAGACGATATCGTTACTGCCATTGGAGAGGTTGGGATTAGTGGTTCACGGTCGACCTCACGCTTCTAAGTCATGTATGGCATAGCAAAAGGGGGGGCCCAGAGACGACAGCCGGTTCTTACTGGTAATGTTGTAAACAATTTCAAATTTCAAATTATTTTGTGTAGTTCTACCGTACTTAGGTTGAGCGAAGATCGGTGGGACGTCTATACTATACGCGGCTTCATGCGCTTCATATATAGTACTAGTGGCATGCCCAGTACTTTCAACTCTTCCACGGAATCCACGCGCCCGCCGGCGGCGCATCGGCGGCGGCCCCGGAGGGGGGTGCACCCGAAGTCCACCAGCACACACATCCACCACCCCGTGGTGGGCGTTGGTGACCACGTAGCCATGCTAGGCTTGGTAAGTTCGGTAGGGGGCTGAAACATGTTCCGGCAGTGCTGTCCGCGCGATCGGCAACTGTCGGGAAGCCCCGGTACGGAGAGCAACATAATAGATGTACATTATTGCCAAGATCTCCCGCTCGGGCCGTCCCATATCTATTTTCAAGACCTTTCGAATACTATCATGTTCAGGCAGCATGACGTGTATCTCACGAGTTCTGGGCAGCGAGGAGTGTACGTACGGATCCGCGGCGGCAAACGGGCGTTGGATCTGGCTGCGGGAAGCCGGGAAGGTGCGCAAGGGAAGGGCGCTCGCTAGTCGACGACTAGCCATGTGAATGTCGAACCTCCCGTGGAGGCGAGGCACGACGCGAAGCATGCCAAAGGAGAGTTGCAGGCGGGGAGCGGCACGGTCTAGTGGCGGAGGTCCTCGTGATCGACCGCCGCCGGGAAAAAACCGGTAAGAAGGGTTTCGGATATAATTTCCGTACCCATCATCTTTTGAGGAAGTCTGACTTGATCCATGTGTTCGACAAACCCCTCCCCGTGTCTGTACCCAACCATCGACATGAGTGCCTTAGGCGATGTGCTTAGGGTTATCGCCACGGCACACCGCTCGAAAAGGCAGCCCTTTGGCAGCGCAAACCATTGTAGGAGGGTACCGGCGGACTCAACGCGATTGGATGACTATTGCTAGAAAAAGACGGCGACTAACCGGGGACATTAGATAATCTGACACGGCGGCATGAACGCCAGCCGGATGCCGTCTGAAACTAATGCCTTCCTTTCATTCCCAGCCCCGAAGGGGAAGGGGCGCTTATCTGAGGGGGAAGGTTGCTCGATGAGGAGCAACACATGTCTAGGACGAGGGTGAGCGCGGATGGAGTCTCGACCGTAGACGGCATGGGCGAGGGTTTTTTGTGCCTAATTTTTGCCCCCCCCCCCCCCCCCCCCCCCCCCCCAATTTCCGGCACGACCAGAGTCTCATAGGAGCAAAGGTAATGTATGCCCGACTCGACAAGCACAAGATGACCATCTTGGCTGATCAATGCACTCGAACGGCTTGAGCATGCTGCGCATTGTGGAAAATAGCGAGATCATCGTTTTCCATACTTGTGTGTTTGATATGATGTTGTTCTTGCCGACATAGAGATTGGACTACGCGGATCACGGCGCATTCCCTAAACCTAAGAGACCTAGATGGAAGTACGGCGATGCCTAGAGACAAGAACCGTTACATCGGTGTTGTTGTAAATCATTTACCATTTCCGGAATTCTTTTTTTGAACTCCGTCGCTGTTGCATCGTAAATGTACGAACATCGGTGAATAATTTGTGTAGTTACACTTTGGAAGGAAAACTTTGTATCATGAAAGTTGGGGCGGTAGAGTCGTCCTATCCATGGTGCTTGAGGACTCGAGGCCGGGATGTTCATGGCACTCGAGGAATAGTTTATTGCAATCAAACAAGGTCGCCAATATTGTATACAACCCATACTATCGTCTTGCGTCATAGCCTCTCCGTCTCCGACCGCTATTAAATCCAATGACAGTTCGGAGTCGATGATGTCGCAGTGAAATCATATTCAATGTGCTATGATGATATGCCTCGGCCGTAATAGATTCCCGTTACGAATTTCTATTTCATTTTAATCACGTTAAGACAATTTCCTAATCTGCAACCACAGCCAATGCATTGGATGTCAACTCCACCAACAATAGACCACGTGCATGTTCATGCACCCATTGTTATTGGCACAAAAAGATATATTTTGGACGATGATGGATTTTTGATATTATTATTACAAAACCCATTTAGTGCTCGAAAATTGCAAATACGTGACAAGTAAGACCATCCACCTTGCAACAAGCCTAGTGAATTTACCACGAACGGAAGAAAAGTGGAAAAGAGTGGAAAAGAGGCGCCCGCCGGCGGGGTAGCGGCGGCGGCCCCGGAGGAGGGTGCGCTCGCATACCCGTCGGCATCACCTCACCTCCCCGTGGTTGGCGCTCGAAACCCCGTAGCCGTGTCAAGCATGACTCGTCAGGGGGCTGAGAGGGCCGGCATTGCGATCCGCGTGATCAACAACTGTCGGGAAAGCCATGTACATAGGGCTATCGAATAATAGTGTATAAGCACTACCGGCGCCAAGATCTCCCGCTCGGCCCGGCCGATATGTTTTCTCCTGCCTAGATACTACTTGATACCGTCCATTTTGGGGGGTGGGACCTATATCTCGGGAGCGTGTGGTGACGAGGAGGGTACGGCCAGATCATCCGTGGGACGCGGGCGTTGGAGCTGGCGATGGTCAGCCGAGAAGAAGCGCCAAGGAAGGGCGCTTGCTCGCCGGCGACCATCCATATGCCGGGCGCGCCTTCCCGGGGGGCGACCGGGCGAGGCACGACGCGACACATGCCTGTGGTCGGTCGCAAGCGGAGAAGCGGTTAGGTGAGGCGGCGGCAATCCTCATGATCAGCCGCCGCCGAAAAGCCCAACTGTACGGAGGGCTTTCTCGGAAACAAATTAATATCCGTACCCGGTTGTAGAGGTTACTGTCATGCCCTACCCCGCGGATCTCCCTCGGCTCTCCCAACAAAGATCGGAAACGTACGCATGGACACGGAAGTGGTTACCGTCCTGCGTGCGAATGATACGGGTGGGCCCACTATTCTTTTGGGGGACCTGAGGCGGGTACGGGTGTAATTACATCGCCGGTTTTTGGCCATTCGGGAAGGAGCACCACGGCAAGGCGCTCACTGGCAGCTTACTTCGTCGCTAGGCTACATCTCCGGAGAGGGAAGTAAGCTTGAGCGGCAAGGAGGATGGTTGCGACGGGTGGAGCGACACGATCTTGCGACGACGACCCTCCGGGTCGACCGCCGCCGGAAAACCCCGCACGGAGGGTTTGGAATAATTTTCGCGCCCCGCGGCCCCCGGCCGCGCCCCTATCGACACCTACTATCGCTAGACATACTACCAAAAGGAGAGCGTGGGCCCGGGGTAACGCGGAGGCCCACGCTCGAAACAAGGATGCTCGGTTGAGGGGATCAGAGGGGGAAGGGTACGCGCGCAGGTCGGACTACCGGAAAGGTACCTGGGTACCATGCATGGGCTATCCGGGGAAATGAGGGGGGGACATCAAGGGGCGGAGGCAGGAGCGCCAACTTTCCCCTATGTCTGTGTGTCTCGCCCCCCCCTACGCGCCCTCGAGGTGACGAGGGACCTCGACAATGAGAAACGTCGTGTCGGGAGGAGCGGCGACGACCTAGGGACGGGGTCTACGGTATGCGACGGCGGGATCGACGAGCGACTACGTGAGGAGGGTTTTTTGCTAGCCTTTCCCCTCCTATCTTCGGCAAGACCGAAGTCACGCGGGAGCTAGATTTGGCTGGCCCGTCGTCTCTCCTCAACGCCGATCGGCCTAGGCCGGTCGGCACCCTTGTTCGGTGGGAGCGGGCTATGCATCATAAAGGTCGAGAAGCAGTTTAGATTAGCATTCTTGACAATTGGATTTAACTTTTTTAGATCTAGTTTTTTATTACAATTTGTTTTGTTGTCACTGCTTAGGCGGGGGGCTATTGCAATTGCTGCGGTTGCTTACAGTTTTTTAACCCCCGAGGAACGTCGGCACACATTGCAGATAGGTGTGTCGAAACGTGTACATGGTCGAAGAAAATTCTGTCCAATCTTCGCTCGTAAGTGTCCTATATGACTGAGCTATATACGGACGATAGACAACGGCCGGTCCAGTTTCCTGGTATTGTTGTAAACAATTTTGAAATTTGGATTTTCAGTTAAGTGGGAAAGAGTGACAACCTAACAAAAGCGTCACAAAAAATCGATACGACAACCGGAAAGGTTACACATGGCACATGCCACGCTATTACGGGAACGCGACATAAATGAGAATAGTCCCACGAGATATGGCGAGTCGAAGACGTCGACAATTTGCAGCGCCTCACTCGTCGCGTGGGGTGACGCGAAGACGCTAGCTACCCACGTCGGAGCACGGTAGAGGGAGAATGCCGTTGACGCTACATGTTGTCAAGCACAAGAACCCCCCTACCATTCATACATTCTACTATCCGCGGCGGTAGACAATCCGTGCAATACTCACGTAGTTTATGTGTGTGCGAAGCGCAAGGTTATGGGAACCTTCATGCGCCACGAGATCATCAACTTGCCCGCATATGCGTGTATGCCTTTCTTAGAGGCGGCAACATGCTTGGTGAGCGCCGTCAAGAATACCGTTGCGTATCATGCAAAGCACGCGTTATAATTCCACAACCGCGTGCATGGGGAGTGAGCCGCATGCATAAGCGCGACCCCCCCCCCCCCCCCCCCCCCCCCCCCCGAGCTCTCGAATGGGAATTACCCTCATATTTTTGGGATCAAGAACCTCGATCAAGTTGTGCTTTATTAGCATGTTTTATTCGCGGGTTTCCCGTTTTACGCAGTTTTGGTTTCCTTCGCAGAACATATTTTTCGCAGTTTCTCATCAACGAGCATTATTTAAGGTACCGTACGAATGTTTGTGGCGCCCCCGGGATAAGGGACTACCATGTAAAACTCACACCGGCACCCTCTACGAGCGGCGTTTTGCAAGCACGACTGAGGCATAACTTTCATACTAACATGAATCTCATCATTGATCATGCTCCCGGCTAGGCGACGTTGGTGCTAATCCACAACCTACAAGTGCACGAGAACCGTACCTTACTACTATGCTAACTCATCTTTGAGGCAAGTGTTGGAGCTTCACCAACTCAAACCTTCCAATAACATGCAAACAAGAATGAATGCACTCCGGGCAATGGCCAAGAAAGGTATGCCCTACCCGTCCGGGCCTCGGCCCATTCGAGTAATCCGAGAAGGAGCAAGGCCCATCTCACGGAGAAAACATGTCGGGAGTGCGATACATGAATAGCGAAGAAAGCAATGTGAGGGAGGGCATGTCGCCATAACCTAGAAGACCTCCCATTCCACGTTAAATGAAAACCTCCGATTCCACGCTAAATGGCGCCATGAAGGGAAGGGGGGACTCCGCCTAAATGAAAGCTCTATAGCTACATCTTCATGGGAGGTAGCGAATTGACGTACGAATTCTTAAGCTATGTTGGGGCTAGTTAGTGTCCCAAAATTACAACGGTGGCACTCCCAACGCGGGCATTACTCATGCAAGATATCTTCTATATACTTACGTACATTCAAGACAATAAAAGGAATTACAAGAAGCACAACATGAACATGGACAGAAAAAAGGAATGGAAATCAAAAGGGCAAGAGTGACAAGAGGGTCGCGGAATCCAAAGTACGGCAAAAGGAAGCACGACATTGTGCACAAACCTACAAGGCAATCTTCTAGGCAACGTTTAAAATGCGACACGTGGAGAAACGGCGTCGTAGTGCTCAAGGAACTTGTCACGGAGCTCGTCAAGGCGACCCGAAGTAGGCGGCTCTGAAGCCAAAAACGTGCATGACAATGATGGAGAAAAAGTTCACGCATGAATGCGGGCAAGACGACGGGCTGTGGAAAACGATACGAATATATAACATATTCGGCGGCAGTGCCGATGCTGCGGCATGCTTTCCTGTTCCTCGGGCTTAGGTTTTTCCCTCTTTTCTTCTTTTTGCTTGGTGGCCTCCACTGCTTTTTCTTGTAAATTGTTTTTTACATATATTCGGCGGAACTTTTTTTACTTTAATTTCGGCGGCGCTTGAGGTACGGGTACGCGCGGAATTGGAATCTTGTAAGTAAAGGACGATGTCAGCACATATTCGCAGCCCGTTCGGCATCGCGTATTGGCGTGCGACATCGTTGTCAGTTCTGCTCAGCTCCGAAGCCCTTTTCCGCCTCGCTTGACTCGCTGCTACCCATACACGAAAGTCTCCACAAAGCTAGCCACTTCCCTCTGACACTTCTAGCGCTCTCCGGAATTGGATCGACACAAGACAAGAACTATCTTTCCCAGGCTGACACAGTGCAAGCGCCGCTCCTTTCGTTCGTTTATCCACCCTTCGACCGACTACCCCGCCCCCACTCGGCACGCCTCAACGGCCCCCCCGCAGTGTCGGCTTGACTTTGACGAAGCGCCAAAGTAGCGGTGACAGCGGTAAGAGACTGCCTACGAAATGGCGGACCAGGTACGCGCACTCATTCAAGAGGGTCACGCCAAGCTAGCAGTCGGAGACATGGGCGGCGCCTTGCAGGTACCCGTACAGTGCCCTTGCCCAGACGAAGTCGATATTTTCATCAATATTATTCTATTTAGTCGCCGTCGATATAAAATATGAAAACTGGCTCCACGTTCTCTGGTCGGGATTCTCCACTGCCTTCGTCGCTAAGTTAATTCCCCATGCGGCTGTGTGCCTGCTGTCTGTGGTGCGTAGTGCGTGGCGGCGGCGATGACGGTGGTTGGAGGCCGCGCGAGTGTGATGCCGGCGATAGAGCGTGCGATGGCGCGGTGGGAGTCGGGGACGAGGACGCAGAGCGACGTGGACGACCTGAGCAACCTGCTGTGTGCCATTTCGCTGGACACTATGGCTATGGTAAGCACTAGGAACCTGCTTCCCCGCCTATCCCCCGACCAAGAGCTAAACACCCACCCCCCCGGACACTCCCCTCTCACAGAAACCCTTTTCAAACCCTATTAAACTATTTATCACCTCGAATTTTTCCTTGCCGTCCTACTCCATCGCCTGCACAGCCCCATCAATATCCCATATCCACGCACCTGGACGTATGTTTTCGTCGTCGGGAGTCGACTGTTTGTTTGTGACGGTGCGTCGCTGACGTACGTTCGGCGATTTTCCAGTCGTCCTCGCCGGGCGACCCCACCACAGCTTCTGGGCCCGCCCCTATGGCGTATCACCAGCCGCAGATGCAGGCAGCCCCCATCTCTCAAGCTGAATCTCTCTCCCAGCTAGTCCCAATTCTCGCGGTCAGAGCCCCCCCTCCCCTACTTCCCAACATTAAACTCGATAACACACTCCACTGCATTTGGCGCGAGTGCGTGTGTGTCTATGTGTGTCCTTGCGTGTGTGCGTTTGTACGTGTGCGTGCTTGCTTGCGTGTGTGTGGGTGGGTGGGTGTCCCCGTTTAGGATTTTGCATGGTGACGTGTTCACATGCTTCTGACTGTATGTGGATGTATGCGAGAACGAGAGTGGGAGAGTGATTATATGTGTGTGGAAAATGTTTGTGTATTATGCACGTGGGTCGCCGCCATACACCATGGCTGTGTGTGTGTGTGTGTGTGTGTGTGTGTGTGTGTGTGTGTGTGTGCGTGTGTGTGTGTGTGTGTGTGTGTAGTTGTGTGTGTGTATCAGTGAGTGGCAGGCTTGCGGGGGGGGGTGAGGGGAGTCCGTTACTCGGGGGTGTGGTAGTGGTGCGAGGCAGGGTGGTGTCTTACACGCGGCGCCCCGCCCGTCGTTGCAGGAGACGGGGCGACAGGACATAACGCAGTGCGCCATCAACGACGGCTCTAGCTACCTCTGCGCGCGATGTGGCGGCCTCGTGGCGCGCGGACGGCAGCAGCACCACGAAGAGTATTGGTGCCAGTCCAGTCCTTTCGGCTAACACCCCATCACACTCCTCTTGCCAGACAAACGCACCTCCCAGTATCCCGCAACGATCACAAACACGCCCCCCTGCTCCGCCCTCTGTCATAGAGGTTCGAGCCTCCCATCCGAAATGGGAGGCTCGAATGAAGCGAGTGTTGCCTTAGTCAGCCTTGCGCCTGGAGCGGCCCGCCGCACGAGCCTGCTGTTCCTTACTGGGTGGCATCGGGGCGGGGAAGGCGGCCCTCGCGATCTGTGAGTCGCAGAGTGGTTGGGGCGGTGGAGAGGTGAGTCTGTGAGTGTCGGACGGAGAGGACTGTGCGGTGGTGGGAGAGGAGGTGAGGGGGCAGCTTGCCTGTTCGACGGCCATGGTGAGGAGGAGGTCGAGTGCGGCCGCGGTCAGCAGCTGCGCCTGCAGCCACGCCGGCAGAGTGACGAGCTCGATGGAGTCGTTGAGCGGCGGGAAGGCCTCCGTCACGGCGACCACATAGAATGCTACCAGGAGGGGGGAGGGTGACGAGGGGGGTTGGTTGTGGGGGTCAGCAAAGATTGAAAATAAATAGGCAATAAAATGGAGCGCAGCGTAGCCAGATTGCAAGCTGCGCTACTTTGACGCTGGCAGTGATTGCTGCAATGGCATACCATTAAGGGGTTCGCGTGTAAACATATATTATATGAACGGAAAACGAGCGTGACCATTGCGACGCGGGAGCCACAGAAACTAGAGAGAATGTGTGTGTATGTGCATTTATGTGTGTTTGTGTGTATGTGAGAGAGATGAATGCAAAAGGACACCCATAGTAGACAAAGGATACCATACATATAATGATAGGGTGCTTTAAAGACAGAAGATAAATATTTCAGGGATCAGGGTCTCATATTTTAAAGCGCCTTGGACATTGATTGAAAACCCTTCACCGGTGAGTTGTGGCCATGTGCGCTTGAAAATACATTGTGGGAGGTGGTGGTAGGTGTCAGGAACGCAGGCCTTGCTGCCTTGCTGAGCCCTACACACTTACGACAGCACAACACAACGGCGTGGCACTCACCGCCGGCGGCGAGGAGAGTGTAGAACAGCATTTTGTGCTCGGAGAGTGCCTGGTTGAAGGGCCGTCCGACGTAGTTTACCGCAAAGGTGATCACCTGCGGCGGAGGCGTCGGTGGGCGGGTCAGGCCAGCGAGGCGCACAGAGGGTGGACCTAGGGGTGGTGTGTTCCGAGAAAGGAAGGAAGGGGCTGGGGGCGGGCGGTGGGGGACCTGGATGGCAAAGGAGCAGAGGAAGCAGGCGCTGTTGACGAGGTTTGGTGAAAAGTCCGCATCAGGCTTCTGTCGCTGCTCCACTGGCGTCTGTGGCACGCGACGGAGGAAGGTGGGGGAAAAGGGGGAGGTGAGGCGAAGTGAGACAACTTGTTACATAAATCACAACGTTGAGACGATTATAAAGCAAGTTACACATTTCAAAAGCGCTTCGAGCTCACAACACTTTGTCCCTTCGAACTCAATAAACACATTCCCCCCTTTGAAGCGCAATATGAGACCAATGTAAGACAAACTGGTAGCACTTCCAACAAATTACTCGCAGCAAAGCCCAAAATTAAAAAGTTCACATCTGCCGACATATCTAAGAATCAGTTGGAAAGATGTTAACGCTCGTATGTGTAGCACACTACATAGTGGTATGCAGTGGACCGTAAGTGCAGGGGGGGGTGTCACCTCTGCGAGGGAGGCCTTGTAGACGAAGATGAGGAAGGAGAGGTGGACGGCAAACTGGCCGATGAGGGATGTGAAGACGTAAGGGCAGAAAATTTTGGAGTGCGGCCGTTCGGGCGACAGCGCGTGCATCGGTTTGGAGGCGCTCAGCATGAAGAACAAGACGGCCGAGAGGAGGCCGCTGCTGGTGGCCTGGAGGTCGCCGAGCTTGATGCCCTGGCGGGAGCAGGGAAGGTGGGACAGCAGAAAGGAGCGACGACTTCAGGGTGGTGTTGATTGTCTGTCTTTAGCCACTTTTAGTGAAGTACACACTTGAAAACATTTATTCGACTGCTCGCGTTATTAAAGAAGTGCTCGCCACGAAGAGTGTTGCAAAAGAGTTGGGTGTTATGCTGCATAAGCCTAGCAATAACAGCGAAGATCTATACATGGAAAACAATAAGCACTGACACATCCACCCCCACACACACATACACACCACACCATACCATATTACACCACGCCACCCCCCTCAACACACACACACACACACACACGCACGCACACACATAGACCACACATAAGATAAAGAAAACGCATAGACCACACAGTACAAATAGAGAGGCGAAAGACATTGATACACAAAAGACAGCGCTGTGATTTTAGTAGAGCTAATACGAATGCATTCACAGACGAGCGACGAACGACTGCGGAAAGGAACGCAATGGACGGACTGCACTTGTGAAAAATGAATAAAAAGTGACAATGAATGAATACACCAATTAGATTTTCAATCAAATGCCATCGCTGGTGCAAAAGGGTTCACAAATGCCGAGTATTTGGGGTTTAAGGGGGCACCTCGAGGTAGAGGATGGAGAGCGAGTAGGCGGTGGTGAGGCACATCAGGCCCAGGATCTTGAACATCTGCAGCGTGGTGACCAGCGTGGAGCGGCCCTGGCGGATGATGGTGGTGCAGGGCATCACGTTGGGCTCGCGCGCGGTGAAGGGCGCCGCCATACTCGCATCCCCCGGCTTCACAATTTGCGGACTCTCCTCCTGCTCCATCCGCTCCAGCCACCGCTCCAGTTTGCTCCCCGACTCGCCTTCCCCCTGCGCGCAGTCACACCCAACGTAACCGTATGAGTGATGGGAGAGAACTCTCGACCGACGCCTGGGATGACGGTGCGGTTGCGAGAGATTTGAGCAAAAGTAGCGGCACGCAAATGGTTTCGGAGCCGTTGATGGTCTGCGTCTTGTGGATGTGACTCAATTTCCACACCGACTCCGAAACCACTTACTGCTTCGAAACTGTTCATACCTACCATCCGTCAGTTCTTATTAGATTATATTAACCTCATGACCAGCTCCGAAACCACCCCCCTCGCCTGAACCGTCTGTACCGCTACTATCGCCTTTTTGAGGCCCTTGGGTCGCTGGACGGTGCAGAGCGAGAGCAGCAGTAACCAAGTGGTTTCGGAGCTGATGGTGCGTGACTGGCTTTAGAGCGCCAATGGTATCTCATGGTTTCGGGGGAGGTGGTGTGCGACAAGTGGATTGGATGGTGCAGGTTGGTGGTAGCGGGGAAAATGGCTCCGGAGAGGGGCAGGGTGATTTGGGAGCTGAAGAGACAAGCAAAGTGGTATCGGACAGCATTACTTGCGATGGGACAGTGTAAGACGAAATAAGGTGCTAAGAAATGGTTTCAGAGCTGCTGTTCACACTCGGGCAGCCTGGAGAAGGAGAGGGCAGCTCACCTTGGTGGCTGATGACGCCTTGGCCTGCGGACGGGGACCCGCGCCAGGCGCCCCCTCGACCTCATTCTGCGCTGACGCCTGCAGCGGTTGCACATCCAGCAGCAGAACGAAACGGAGGCTGAGAACGGAAGGACTCATAACGGCGGGGGTTGAGATGAAACAGCACTCAAAGCAGAGTTGAGTCAACCCACTTCTAAGCACAGGCAATATGCAGAGACGGTTAGAGACGTGGGTGGCTGGGGAAACGAACCTTGCGTGAGCCCTTTCCAGCGTTCTTTCGCCCTTTTCCCGTCAACTCTGCCACCTCCGCAGCCGCCTGCACTCGCCTGGGGTCAGCCTTGGCTTTGTTCCGGCGACGGCCACCGCCAACGATGCTGGCCGAGAGCAGCGCGACGCCGACGTGGGCTGCCTTTAAACTGCCGACGTCGTTGGTACCGTCGCCGCACATGAGAGTCACACGTCCAGCCTGCGGCAACGAGTCAGAGCCACGTAAAAGTCACGCCACAGGTCATCAGTACCGCAGTAGCACCTACCAGCAGTAAATCACCTGAAGGGATAAGAGGAAGCAATTGGCTGGGGGAGAAGACCTTTTTCAGGGTTGCAATCACGAGCTCCTTTTGGTCGGGGGAGGTCCGCGCAAACACCTGCAAACATAGAGCCACGAATCAAAAAGCAAACAAATAAAAACAAGGAAACAGCGCATTGACAAATGAGATCCCGGATGCAATATGAAGGAGACAAGTCACTGCCAATTCGACAGTTAGACACTCATCCATCCGTCCCTGGGTTAACTCTCTCTCATTCCCTGTTTCATCTCTCCGTTCACTCGTTCATTGGTAATTCAATTCCATAAGAGGGAAGTTTGTGGTGGTGGTGTTGGTGGTGTGGGTGGGGGGGGACTTGCCTGCGTGAGCGGGACCAGTGTGTCTAGGCAAGCGGTCAAGTGCGCGTGCGCGATGCCGTCGCCCGAGAGGCACAGGTCGTGCGTCACCGCCAGCGCGGCAATGTCATCCACAGCGCGGCTGAACGGCTCGCAACTTCCCTCGTCCGGACTCACCCACTGAAACTCCGAGTCGGGGAGCACCTTCCCCGCCACCTCCTCCACCCCAACCTGCGCAATGCCGGAGGGTGGCGCGGTGCGGCCGGAGTGCGCGCCCAGCGCGTCCCTTCCCTCCTGAACGCGCGTCAGAATGAGGACTGGGCGGTCCACGATGTGCACTCGCCGCGCGACGTGGCAGGCGGTGAGCGCGGCGTCGCCAGTGATCATGACCAGGTGGTGGTTGGCGTCCTGACATGCAACCATCACAAACTCTCAGCATCGAACAGACCAGAGCCACGCACCCGGAACCAGAAACAGCTCTCCATCGCCCATTGTCAATTTATACCAAAGCGCAGGGTGCTCCGCAAATCGGTGCAGTTGAGTGCCGTTGCGGGTGGAGGAACTGGGGAGAGTGGGTGTGACTCACCTTCAGCATACGGAGGGCCGGTTCGCTCTGCGGCTTGATGGGGCAAAGGAACATCGCGAATGCTCCAAATGTCAACCCACGCTCCGCTTCCTCCCTTCACACGTCACACACACACACAAAGGCAAACATAAAGACACATTCATAAGCATGCAATATGATAAGCACAAACACAAACGTAAACTCATAAACACGTAATATCATAAACACACACACACACACACACACACACACACACACACACACACACACGCACACACACACACACACACACACACACACACACCAAAGATCCACGTGAACAGTCCATGGCCGGAAGGCTTCGATAATCGGTGCGTGAAGCGGGAGCGGTGCAGCTGGACAGAGGGCGACGCACCGGCTCATGTCGCGCAGGGCGGAGGACTCCAAACCATCCGGGAGCTTTCGGAACGCGAGCGCGATGATGCGGGCTCCCTGCGACGCGAAGTGCTCGTGTGCGGCGGTGTAAGCGTGGCCGCCCTCCCCCTCCGCAAGCAACGGCTCTAGCGCCTGTAGAAAAGAAAACGCTACAATCATGAGCATTCCGCAAATGGATGGTAGCCAAGTAGGCAGCTAGGGAGGCGGATCAGGCTTCAAGCAGATAGCGCACCTCGGGGGCGCCTTTGACGACGACCCAATGCGAGACAGCTTCCCCTGACTCTGGTGCGACCCTCACAATGGCGCTCATCCTCTTGAGAGCCGACGAAAAGTGAAAGCGGTGCATGATTTGGACCTGAACGGCAGAGCAGGGCGGACACACACACACAAACACACACACACACACACACACACACACACAGAGGCTGAGATAACTTGTGAAGTGTCAAGGAAACAGGGTGAAAGAAAGGTAGACAAAGAACAACGCCGTATATAAGAGAGGAGACCAAAGTGCCGATGTGGGTACCTTTTCGCGCTCTGTGGGAGGAAGGGTGCGGCCTGACGCAACTACTTCGCCTGCATGTGCCCAGCCTGCCCCAGCAAACAGCAATCGTAGGGTATCAGTTACGCTAGCCGCTTCAGAACTACTACAGCTGAGAGAGAGGGCGAGGGACATGGGTTAGACGACTGGAAAATGGGCTCTTTGATTGAACTAGCAGTTAGTTCATTGATCCGCTGCAGCCCGGTGGACGGAAAAGATTACTGCTGGGCGACTTGATGCGCTTGTATGCTGATTTGGTGGTTTATTTGCTGCTATTTAACAAGCAAGTGTTGATTCGTCAGCTGGCATGCGATTTAGGTGCACGACTGGTTACTTGTCTGCCTCTTTAGGGGGGTCGACTGGATTTGTATTAGCTGACTGGTTTTGATGAGTTGACAGACAGACAGAATAGTTGATAGACAGACAGGTAAGTCGACTGCACCTGTGGCGGCAAAGGCAGCCTTCTCCAGGGGATCCCCAACCAGTTCGCGGCCCACAGTCACCAAAGACTGGCACGACGCCATCACCCGCACAACCTACGCACATCAGCAACACCTCAACATGCGTGGCAGGCCGACAGCTCTGCTTGGCGCACTGCGCACCCAAGCGCTGCACTCGACGAGCAATGCACATGCGCATGGGGCAAAAGGTGAGAGCGCACATTTGTGGGGAAATCGACTCTGTTGCAGTTCACTGCCAGGTCGCTTGTTAATGGGCTGGATCGCACGTCGTCTGCGAGGAGGAGCCCCTGTGGGACAGGCGGGGGGCGTGGCTCGGACGAGTGTGACAAGCAGGTGTGGCACGGCATGCGGCTATGCGGAGGCTGCCGCCAGTGACTACCCACTAATCGTCTAAGACGGACGTACTGATGTATACAATCGAGGTAGTTCAGTTTGTTTCACAGTTGTGAACGGATGATGTTTCAAGTCGTGCTTCGTAATGATGTCGGCTTAAATTGTACAAGTAAAACGAAAAAAAAACACATTCAGCAGACGGACTGTTGTTTTCCCAACCCGCATACCATTCCTAAGCAGATCGCGTGTTGCGGTGGGGAGCATACCTCAAAGACGAGGTCGTCACTGGTGAGTGTGCCCGTCTTGTCAAAGCAGCAGGTCTCCACTTTCCCGGCAAACGGGATCCGGAAGGGCTCGGTGCAGAAGATGGCCATCTTGTGGAGCGCCATGATGGACTGGTTCACCGCGATGGTGAGCTCCATCGGCAACTCGGGCGGGATGACAGAGGTGATGACGAGTGAGCAGTTCAGGAAGAGCTTGTAGCGCGACCGTTCCGGGTCCTAGGCAGAGCGGAAGGGAGGGGTGAAGGCGGCAACGCGGGCTGAGTCGTCTTGTGCATGGATAGTCAGTCATTACGCGCACGCGCGTGTGCGTGCATGTGTGTGTGTGAGTGTGTGTGAGTGTGTGTGTGTGTGTGTGTGTGTGCGCGTGTGATGTGTGTGTGTGATGTGTGTGTGTGTGTGTGTGTGCGTGTGTGTGTGCGCGTGATGTCGGGAGGGGGTAAGGTTGGAGGAGCATTCTTCATTGTCATAAAGGTAGCTCATATCCTCTTTCTCGCACCTGCAAGCCATAGTAGAGGACGTATCCCGCAGCGGAGACCGCAAAGCAGAGAAGGAAGAGGATGAAGAGGCCCGTCTCAGCATTGTTGGCGGTGATGCGCTCCGTGGAGTAAAGAATGGTACGCATAAGCTGGCCCTGCAGAGTGTGCGCACACATAGTCAAGTTCACACACACACACACACACACACACATGCGCGCGCGGTAACTCTCTAAAACACACACCCACACATAGTCTACACAAACGCAACATTTACAGGAGTGAAAACATACATATACACAGACACAGTGACACGCACACACACACAAACACACTCACACACAATTGCTTTCACAAATGCATAGGTACAGCTATTTTCTCTGTGACAGACATAAACACATCCCTTCAGGCATACACACAACCCTTGTACAAACTCAAACTTTCACGAACACGAGCTCACATGGACACACAATCTCCCTCCCCCCCCTCCCTATCCCAACCCACCAAGACGAAAACACTCAAATATGCTCGCACGAACACAGTCACAGACTAATTCACAAAATCACTCTTACTCGCATGCAGATATTCACACCTTCGACATTGTACACGTACAGATATGTAGCACTCAAATACTCCCCTAACACCGTCAACAATATCCGTCACACACATTGTAGCAGAAACACAAACACACGTGCAAGCACACACAAACACACACACACACACACACACACACACACACACACACACACACACACACACACACGTGCATTTCACGCTCCAGTAGGACTGTCTTTCTCACAAACCGAAATGCGCCGCAGTAAGTGTTGAATGCATTGCGCTTTTCAACCGCAGATTTTCTCAATGAGCAGCCATGGAATAAAGCAGCAGATGAAGATCGTCAATGAGCGTGCTGTCGCCTGCAGGCCTCCCTACCTGAGCGCTATCAAACCCGGTGCGCAAGACAACAGCCAGGCAGCCCCCATCAGGTGTCTTGATGTGCATCCCTCGCTTTGTGGCCGCATGTTGCAGAATTTTGGTGCCCCCAAACAACACATGCTGCTTGTCTTTCTTTATGCTCAGCACCCGCTCGGGCTCCTTCTGCGCGGTGCCGCCCAATGCACTGTCGCCATCGCCATCGCCCTCCCCGCCTGCGCCTCCACCGCTTATGCCAACCTTCCATTGCGGAGTGGACTCACCTTCGCAACGAGCACACCATTCAGAAGCCCGCGGCTGTTTCAGCGGGACAACGGCGGTAGTGCGCAAGGCAGTGCCTGGTGGCAGGGGGATTAACCTGTGAGCACCGCCTCCTCGCAGATGCAGGAGCCGGAGAGGAGCAGGCAGTCCGTCGGCACCACGCACTCGCCCTCCTCCGCTACAGCAGGACGGCCGATGGAAATGACGTCGCCCGGCAGCAGCGCGTCCCCTGGCAACCGCTCCCATTTCCCACCCCGGTACACCTGCCAACACCCGGCGGGCGGTGCAGATCAGTCACTCCCAAATTACCGCTTTGGCGCCTATTCAGTTCGGGCAAGCCTACGGGGTTAAACTCTTATCGTGACACAGGCAACAGTAAAGTTTTAGATGTTAGGATTGTAGGAGGCACTGGCGTCTGACTGTCATGCTTATGGGCTTGAGGTGTTAGGCCAAGGATGTCACAGGTTAGAAGCTTTGGGCTTTCGAATTCACCTATTACTCCCCATGCAGAACAGTAGACCCAGCGAGAGGAGAGAGGGGGAGTGCATGCTGTGCTCGGGGTATATTATTTAGGGCTGCGAGGAATAAGGTGTATACCCATCAGTCAATAGACGATGATAACGTTGTGCTAGGTTTGAACTTGGCTGAAAATGAGTGAATTTGTTGGGAGGTAAGAAGGGGGCCGGATGTGACGCCTGCGGGCTCTCACTGAGATGTAGGGTTAGGTAAATCAGTTTTGGTATCAGGAAAAAGAGACAGCTGCTAAATGTGCGACTTCTAGGGTTGTGTTGCAGAATGGTAGGAGATTCGGGGTTTAGGGGGCAGCACCTGGATGTGTTGCTTGGGGGTTTGCAGCGCGCGCAGCTCCACTAGGCTGCGCTGACGCTGCGCGACCACGGTGGACTCGAAGACGATGAGCATGAAGAGGGTGAAGAGGGAATAGTACCAATACTCGTCCATGCACCAGAGCGCGACGCAAAAGACTTGGAACACGAAAAAGGGCGCCAACATCTGTTCCCTCATCAGCTCGCTGAAGCTTGGCACGGGCACCTCAAATACGTTGGGTCCCCACAGCTCAAACGCCCTCTCCACTTTCCCCATCGAACCGTAACCACTGCTCTTGGCCCACTTTCCTAGCGTCGCCTTTGTTGTGAACTTGAGCCGAACAAACGCGCCGCCCTCCATCACAAACCGCATCTTGCGAAACTCAAACGTCAGGGCCGCCTCCTCCCCCTCGCTCTGCCAGTCAGGAAGCCACCCACCACCGTTACGCCTGCCACAGCTGACACGTGAACGCCGCTCACAGTTGGAGATGGGGGAGCATGGATCTCGCTGGAATGAAACGATGTGAGGGCGAATGGTCTTACCTTTTCGATGTGAGTCAGTGCGCAGAGCGCCTCAGTGCCAAAGTGCTCATTTGGGACCACCTGCCAATCCCACAAGCACAGACCAAACGCGGAGCTTGCTCAGACGAGGCCCTGCCGGCCTGTGGTGCTGGGGGAGGTGCCTCGTTGTGGGGAAGAGGAAAGGGCCGTGCGCTCACCTTGACCACCTTCGCTTCACACACATCCGTCACTCGTCTGAACGCCGCCCAACAGTGCACGCGCACGAACCATTGCTCCATCAGCAGCAGCAGTAGATGGAGCAGCACCGTCACGAGCAGCAGCGCTCCGCCCACCCACACACTGCACAGCATCGCAGTCATTTCGTTCACAAAATAAAGGTTGGCTCACTCGCCAAGCACCACTCTGTAAATTAGCGAATCAATCATTGCCTCACGCAGGCCCTCTCCCTGGCTGTTAAAACATCCCTGCTTGCCAGTATGTAGTAAGACAGGTATATGACCGTGCTGATGGCGCGATCGTATGCCATGTCGTCGCGAGTCTGTGAGGATGTCACGCTTTGGTCGCCGCTTTCGGAATATCGAGTCGCCTCTGCCGAGCTAAATCTAGCAACGAGGCAGATAGGGAAAGGCTGATCTCATGTGGAAGGGGGGGGGGTATTCAGAAGGTTCTCCGGCAGTCGGTTTAGTAGACACTGCCCACCGGTCGGCTTAGGTCGTGGTCGCCTCCGCCGAGGAGATGGCACAGCGATGGCAGCGATGAAACGCAATTCCGCGCGTATGAGACGATCGAAGGGACTCTCGGCGCTAGCCCACCGTTAACCCCAGCGCGACTCTGATTGGAAGGAGGCAGGGCGTACTCTGCCTGCTGAAGATACTGCCAGAGGGTGCCAAACAGCAGGAGAGCGTAGAGGGCGGCGAAGGGCGCAACGTCCAGTCGGGCCGCCGTCAGGCGGGGTACGTAGCCTTGCAGCGACCGGATCGCCTTTGCCCTCGCCTCGACCGTCGCCATTGTAGCGCCTGGCCAGAGGTGGTTTTAGGTACTTCAAGTCGATAACAATACTCTGATGAATGGTAGAGTCAAAAACTGCTATGTCTGCAACGCCCGTGGCCTGTACTTCTTTCCGGATGAGGAGAAGCTCGTCCTCGGATGATTCCTTTTTTTGGCTCGTCGGATGATATATATTTTTTAGGCTGTCGTCGAGTTACGAGTCACCTCAGTGACCGACCGATGCGGTTGAGTGAAAGTTGGAAATTTGCTGTTAGAAACTTGGAAAGATAGAAAGTTGGAAAGTTTGATTTCATTTACAAATATATATGGTCAGATTGCTTCAAATCTAGAGCCTAAGGTACGCTGGTGGTGCTCCCGCAAGTGCCGGTCAGCGACTCGCCGATGCTGCCACAGCCCGTGGGCAAAGGATTGACAGCGGTGCCGGTTCCGCAGCTACTGGTGCCAATGGGCAGAGTGCTTCTGCTGCCGGGCGGAGGGCTGGAGCTGGTTGGCGGCGAGATGATGCTGTTGGAAGCTGGCGAGATGCGGTTGCTGCAGTTGGTGCCCATGCTGGAGCTTCAGGGTCGGAACCGGGCCTAAGTGCATCGGGTGTTCTATCCCCGTCGCGGGGGGAATGTTACACTTGCGCTCCGTGTGGCATACGGTTTGCTGGGCGTAAATGGCGCTCTAATTTCGCCAGACACACGAACATGTTCATAATTGGCAATGGCCCCTCTACTTCCGCACACCGTCGCCAAGCTCGCCACCTTGCGACCTTCTCCGGCCTTGTTTTCCCTTTGTGCCTCGGGCGACCACCTTCTATCTGCCACCCAAGCTCGCCCTCTTACCGCTCCATGCCTACACTGTGTGGCTGCTCCCGTTTCTCCAATGCTGCCCCACGACTATGTTGGCAGCTCCCGGCCGCCGCTCATTGGATCACGCCCCCTCCGAATGGCTGTCACCCCTCCCCCCCCCGCTTGGGGTGGCCTCCCCCCTTTGGCTCCACTCCCTTCCCCACCCCGGGCCGAACCGGAGCTTACCCCCCTCACTCCCCCCCCTACACATGATGGACCCCCGATACCTCATGGACAACCTTTTATGCCCTCATCTGCAGCTGCACTCCGCCGAGAGGCTGCTCTCCGATCCCCCCCTCGGGCCGCTACTCCTGCCTCATGGTGCTCCGACAACGACCCGGTCGCTTGTCTACTTGAGTTCAGACCTGTCGCTGCGGCCCGAGGGGTTTGTGCGACAGCGAGAGACGACCTACGTTCCGCCCTACAAGACACCCTCGAATATGCGACCTCCCTTCCCTCAACGGACTCTCGGGCTGCTGGAGCTTTTTTGGCAATTCACCTCTTTGGCGGCCTCCTCCTCCGACCGTTCCCGGCGGCGACCGGTGCTCGCATCCGCTCCCTGGTTCAACGTCGAGTCCGTCTCTGGTTCTCTACGTCCGGAGAGGACGGACTCACGGGCATTGACACCCTTCTACGTGATATTCGAGATTGAGGTGAGCTTGCACGTGCGTGCCCGGGAGCTTCTGCGCCTAGACGCCCCGGCGGTCGGGGCCGGGGTGGGGGGGGCTCTCGCCGTCGCCGGGCCCAGAACACTCAACGAGAGCAGCACCACCCACCGACTCGCCTTTCTGAAAGTGACCTCCGACGCCGTGCTGCCTTCCGTCGGGCCCGTGAGCTAGTGGAAGTTGGCCAGTTGCGACGGGCCCGGATGGCCCTAGACGGAGCCGACTTCGGAATGGTGGAGGACGCGGACGCGGCTTTGGCCGCTCTTCAGCAGTTGCATCCTCCTCCCGGTACTCCCCATCCAGACTGTGATCTCCCCGACCCTCTGCCCCCCCCGGCGCGCCCACCCCTCACGTATTTAGATGACAGTGATAGCCTCAAAATATGGGAGGAGTCTATGCTCCTTGTCTTGAGAAAAGCACCTCGCTTGTCAGCCCCCCACGTTGATGGTTGGCGATGGGAACATGTCCGTGACTTGAATGTTCCGGCATGGCGTAAGTGGGTTAACCGCTACTCGGCGGGAAACATTCCCGAGGCTGCGGCGGACTTTCTGGCGAGTGCGACCGGGTGGGCTCTTCACAAGCAAACTGGGGTTGACCGCGACGCCACTCGCCTTCGAGGTGAGGCTCCTAAAGTCCGGCCGTTGGCTGCTGGCAGCGTTTTGTCGCGGTTAGCTCATTGTCACGCCATAGCGCGGATAGCGACTGTCGCGGCCGACCACCTTGGCCCTGTACAACGATCGGTTTTCACCAAAGCGGGTATCGAGCGAGCCATTCATACCACTCGCATTGGCCTACAAGCTATTCCTGATTGCAGCCTTCTAAGCTTGGACCTGGAAAACGCCTTCAACACCATCTCCCGCCGGAGTTTCCTTGCGGAGCTGTACAATAACCCTAACTTGCATCCCATTATCCCGTTGGTTGAAATGATATATTCACGGGACTCCACGGTGTATTACTTCGACCCCAACGATGCTTCGCTCCTACACGGCACGGTTCAATCTCGTACGGGTGTCCGTCAAGGAGATCCTCTTGGCCCGCTTTTGTTCAACCTGGCGATAAGCACCCCCCTCCGGAATATTGGAGAACGGTGCAAGGATTCAGCGGCGATCCAAGCCTTTTCTGATGATGGCAAGTATCTGATCAAAACGCCTTTCGTCCCGACTGTGATTACGGTGGCTACGGAGGAAATGGGGAAAGTCTGCTCGAATGTTCAACCAATCAATTCTTCGTGCATGGTACCTCCGGATACGGCCCTTGAACTTGTCGAGGTGATACGGGCGATGGTCCCCGTTATTACGGGTACTAGTAACCTTGGAGCCCCTTTGGCGATGGATTTCTCGATGGCAGACGGCCCTCCAGCGTCTCATAACGAGAACTATGTTCACTCTTGGCTGCAAGACACCGTTGAGGCTCATCAACTCCTCTTGGACAAGATTGTATGCTTTGCTATGTCGGACTTCGGAGGGACTCACGCCGCTTTCCGCTTGTTGATCACGTGTGCGGTACGCCGCTATGGTTTCTTGCTCCGCACCCTCCCCCCAGATATCTGCCGACCGTACCTTGCTACTGCAGATAGGGCCGTTCGTGCGGCAGTTTATCGAATCTTGGGCGTTTCTTTGGACGCACAAACACTCGATCAACTGAATTGTGCTAAACGACAGCTCTCCCTCCCGGCGGAGTTTGGGGGGCTTAATGTACCGTCCCTCGAGCTCGACGCCGAACCTGCTCACTATGCTTCATTCACTACGACCCTCGCCAACCTGATTACTGATTACGAGTCCGAGTCGCTAGGTCCTTTGTACGGTCTCATCCGACAGGAACTACTGAATGTTGCCACTTCTACTTTACCGTGGGCGGTCCAATTGCGCAATTCGTACGACTCTATCTCCACTATGGGCGGGTTTTCGGAATCGGAGCTTGTGGTTTTGACTAACACACTGAACCAAAACCTTTCTGATTATGCCGGGCCCGATGTCGAGTTGGTGGTATCTACGGTCAACAATGCGGTGGCACCCGCTACCCAAGTGACTAGCCTACAACTTCCGACTCCCGATGCTCTTACTCGCTTGGGAGATTCTGGGGGCCACATCCAACGGGGCATTTCGCGCATTCTTCGTGCCCGGGCCTACCTTGACCTCTTGGCGTTTTGCAGACCTTCCCCACCGGACTATATGAGGGTGACTTCGGGTACGGGTCGCGGGGCTTTGGCTCTCTTTTTCGCTTCACATGAGTCCAGTTTCAAGGTGCCATCCGATTGCTATATGATGGCAGCCCACCGGGTGCTTGGCTTGACTGCGGAGCGCGCCGCTCATGTTCGAAAATGCCCTCGGTGCAATGAGGCCCCTTCAGAATCTCGCGGGTATGGATCTTCGTCGACGGTATCGGGCATCTTTATGTCGGGTGAGCGCTCAACAGCCGCTATGCTCATGGACCATATCCCCCGGTGCCCGTGCTCTCGGTATATCATTCAACTCCATGACCGCATTGTCCACGTGCTTGAAGAGTTCATGCTTGAAGCGGGGGCTACTAAGGGCCGGGACTTGCGGTTGGAGGTCCGCCGTATTCGGTCGGGAGCTTCACGTGATCGTCCTGGGGATGTGGTTTGGTTGGACTTCATGGCTCCGCACCGCCATCTTGTTGTGGATGTGACGGTTACAAGTGCTCGCACGAACACCAACGTTCCTCGTATAGGTGCTCGCCTTCCACTCCCTGGCAGCCTTGCATTGGGAGCTCAGCAAGGCAAACTTGATGCGGACCTCCGCACTTCCGCTTTGCTTGGCACGCCTTCGGTTCAGTCGGTCCATGACTACTACCCCTTCGCCATGGAGGATGGGGGCCGGTTGGCGCCGATGGCGGCTGAGTTGGTCGATCGCTTGGCTATTTTGGTGGTTGTACGTCGCTTCCCTGGCATGGGGGCCGCTGACTCTCGTTCCTTGCGCTCTGACAGTTATGTCCGTATGCAGCATTTTGTTCGTCGATCTACTTCTCTTCCGTTTCGGCGTTTTTTGGGGGATGTGCGACGAGAATTCATGCAACGTCTTTCTGCTGCTCTTCATGGCACTCTGGGTTCTTATCTCCGCGACGCTTTTCAGGAAGGCAGTGCTAATGCTGTGGCATGCCTTCCTGTTCCTCGGGCTTAGGTTTTTTCTTCCTTTCTTTCTTTTTCTTGCTTGGTGGCCTCCACTGCTTTTTCTTGTAAGAAATTTTTTATTAAAGCCTAAGGTACGCCCCAAACCTTTCAACCACGGGGTCTCCATGAACGACGCCACCCAGCCCCGTCTCAAGTTCCTAACGGCGGAACTACCACGGCTCGACGCCTGCGGAGCCTAAGAGCGCGCTTACAACACCCGCTACGTCTCCCGCATGTTTTTCGTACCCAAGCCCAACGTGAACAAGCGGCGCATGATAATCAACCTACGCGAACTCACCAACTATTGCACGGAGATCGCCATGTCGTGCGAAACACTCAAGCACCTCCGCCACTTGTCACGCCCGAGCGACTACTTTGTATCCCGGGACCTCGCGGACGGCTACTGAACACTTGACATCACGGAGAAGGGCCGAGACTTCTTCATCGGGGCGAGCTGTGGCGCCTCGTGTGCCTACATATGGGATGTCAAGGTCAGCCTACTACTTGTGCAATTTGACGCAAGCGCTCGTTGACTATGTCCGGCGTCCAACTACGCCGCCGATCGTACGGACGACTACACCTCACAAGCAAGCCCACTCGACGTTTTATGCGCAATATCCAATGGCACTTACCGCTCCCTTACATGGAGTACTTCATGTTCATGGCCCACTCACGAGCAACAACAATACTCCTACCTAACCACGTCGAGGCGTTGCTACGCCGACTTGGACTTTAACGCAACCCCAAGAAAGGCTTGTGGGAACCCACGCAAGTGGGGGACCACCTGGGCCTCCCAATCGACCTCCAGCATGGCGAGTTTCAAGCCCCCATCGAGAAGCTACATGCCCTCTCCAAGCATGCCTCAGCCATTCTCGGCCGCGTAGCGTGCAAGGCCCGCTGGCTACAAGCCAGACAGCTCGCCGCTTTCGCCAAAAAGGCGCGGTTTCTCTACATCGCCATCGCGCCGGCGCGTTCCTTTTTACGCGAACTACACTCCGTACTGGTTACGCGACAAGGTTGGGGAGGCCGCGTCCGCATGACTCGCCATCTCAAACGAGACCTCCAATGGTGGCGTACGGTACCCGACCAACACAATGGACGCTCAATCTACAATCCCATCGAGATTGCGTACCTCCACGTGGACTCCAGCGGTTACGGATGGGGAGCCGTTTTGAACGACAACCCCGCATTCCAAGCGCACGGGTTTTGGTGCGACGACGACATGCCGCAACACATCACATGGAAGGAGCTACGAGCCGTACGCCTCGCAATCGTTGTCTTTCATGCCACAGCTACCGGGGCGCAACGTCTTCCTACACGAGGACAACACAATTCTCGTGGCTACGCTAACCAAGCTTACCACATGTTCTCTCGTAATGATGACAGAATTACGGCGAGTATGGCCCCTACTAGACACCAACGACATCCGCATGCGCCCAAGCAACATTCGCTCGGCAACGAACATTTGGGCAGACACCCTAGGCCGGGAGCTAGATCGCGACGACTAGCACCTAAACCCTCGAATTTTCAGCTAATTTTAGGCTGAGTGGGGGGCACATTTTATCGATCTTTTCGCGTCAATAGATAGCACACAATTGCTCCGCTACAAAGTCCAATGGCACGACCCCATGCACAAAGACATCGGCTGCCTACACCTATCGGACGCCGCCTGGCAACGCTAGGCAAACTATTGTACCCCGCCGTGGGGAGCGTTGCCCGCACTTTGCTCAAAGTTGCACCGGCCAGGAGCAACGGCTGCAGCCATCGCACCACATTTGCCCCACAAATCGTGTCGGAATCGGGAACGGGTAGTTACACGTAGGTCGTACCGGCCCCACAAGGGGCCCGGGTGTTGTGACTAGACAAGTGAGAAGGAGAGAGATGGCGGCCGGCGAAGGCACCGGCAAGGCCGGCCGACCGCCACTAATAGGGAATAGAGTACCGCTAGTAGCATAACACTGAGTACTAGGATGACAAATAGCTACCTTGTACATAAGCACTAGGCAACGGGATACTAGTGCTAACGGTGCCGACAACTACACAGCATGGCGACCGATACCACCCTCTACCCCGCTACTCATGACTTATTCTTCCGAGGACGGCGGGGCTCTTGCGCGGGGGTCGGACGACCACGCTTGAACGTGGTGGCCTTTTGGCTACCACGTTGGCGCGGCTACACACACGCATACGCGCCGTAGGACGCACGTAACGAACCGCAAGCCCACAGGAGGCCGACCTACGCCCCCTTCCCTACAACCCGCATGGACATCCACGTCCCGCCCGCTACCCGCTATGCAAACCGACGCCCACCCTCCGTGAACAGCTTTTATTAATGCCCAACTCCGCTTTATGCTAGCCACATGCATCGTCGGGACCACAACGCTCAACCTCCTCAACAACTCGCCGGCACCGATGACGTACGCAAACAACGACAACGGCATCTGCCAGTTCGCCGCTTTCTGCCACGAGGAAGGCATTCACCCCATACATGCCACCACGCAATCCATCGTCCGCTACACTGCTTGGCTAGGACTACAAGGAACCGTCGGCGCGGCCTCACTACAACAATACTATTCGGCAGTCAACAAGTTCTTCCACGACCACTAGCGGCAGATAATTACCGTCGGTGAACTACTAGCGGACGCGCGATGCGGACTCGAAATGCATCAACAACGCCTACTTGCCTCGGACTCGCGCCTCCCCTTACCGGCGCCACTGGCCTTCGCCCTTCTCCAAGCCGC
Source organism: Tetraselmis chui (assembly GCA_026401115.1). Taxonomy (NCBI): domain Eukaryota; kingdom Viridiplantae; phylum Chlorophyta; class Chlorodendrophyceae; order Chlorodendrales; family Chlorodendraceae; genus Tetraselmis; species Tetraselmis chui. Next base: position 211,324 of record JAPMLY010000052.1, on the reverse strand, counting down.
ATCTCAACTCATAAAACACTTTACATGAACACCGCATGCTCGGCACACCATCGCTAGATTCTGGGCGTCCCTTGTTTTGTGCACAAACTACGCGTTTTTGTAGATCATAATCGGGAGTACGTGGCCTAACCGAAGACATGCCCGTGGATCGGTCATCATGACAAACTTGGCTCTACATCCGAAAGGCTAAAGGCGACCAGGGACGCGAGGCGTCCGACAAGAAAATATTGGCCATTCCGATCGACGCCGATCCTGCCCTTGCCGACCAACAAGAATGGTATTGTATCCAACGCATCGAATACTGCGCAGAATTCTACAAAAGCTCCTCACCCGCTTCGTTTTGGAGCTTCGCACTTTACGATAATTCAGCATACTGGCAAGCGGATGCCACCCTCTCCGCTTGGCACCATGAATCGTACACCGCCATCGGAGCCGCTTCTCCACCATGCTTCAAGTGGACGTCGCACAGCCTCCGCAAAGGGGCTGCCTCCACTGCTAGTTGCAACGGAGCCCCACTCCACGTCGTAAAGCACATGAGTGGTTCGGCCAAGAAAAGTTCGGTGACCGAAGGAAAATACATCGACCCCACCATGACCCCATCTCCAGCGGCGTTGCGGTACCTTTGCTGACTCGTCACTGCACGACCGGGTCACTACTAAACTAGGTTGCGCAAGCCTTCGGCTTTAAAATAATGGCAAAACGTGCCCTCGAGTAAATAGTCAGATTGCTTTAAATTTAGAGGCTTCCAAAACTTACTTACAAGTGTGACATAACGCCCACCCTAGCGGTAAATGGTTACTTTAGAAGCGGTGCGTCTTACCCAGACCTTGAGGTGTACCCCTAGAGGTTTGGGGAACGCCTCGCGCGACGCCCAAAGCCATAGCCCTTGCGATACTAGCTAGCGGCAACCCTTAGGCCGGTGCAACCCACGAGCACTTGTACTCTTTGCTTTGCGCTCCCCCATTTGGCTCGTGCAACCCACCCACCCAACCCACGATTATCGTTAATCTTCCCCCATGCCAAGCATGTGGTAGTTTTCTGGCCAATTTGTAATATTTGGCATAACGTGCCCTCTGGCAAATATCATGATATGAGGATGCATCACATACAGGTGTTGGTACACGTGCTTCAACCCCACATTGCTCAGCATCTCATCTTTCGCGGATGGTGGTAAGTTCACCTAAGAACCGGCCTTACACTGTGGCCCAAGAACCAATCTCACATTGCTAGGCTGAAAAAAGAAAGGATATATGAAGTGCTGCATTTTACGAAAATTTACATCAAACGTGTTTGTAAGAGAAACATGATGTTGGCTCAAGAATTGATAGGAAGCAAATTGGGATTGCTTCGGATATGTAGAACGATGATCTCAAATTATAATGCTCTCCCCCCTAAAACAAACGATGCTCTTCCCCTCATAATAAGCTAATGGCGTACACCATACCTTTTTATGCACATGCGAGGCGCCCGCCGGCGGCCCCGGAGGGGTGCTTCGCACGCCCACTTGTACACACCTCCACCTCCCCGTGGAGGGCGCCAATAACACCGTAGCCGTCCAATGCTTGGTGCGTAGGGGGTTGAGAGAGGTTCCGGCAGTGCGATCCGCGTGATCAACAATTGTCGGGAAACCCGAGTACGGAGGGCTTAAGAGATAATACTATGTACAAGCGCCAAGATTTCCTACTCAGCCCGTCCAATAGTTCATTTCAAGGTGAAATACCCCTCGAATGTTGTTCAGCTCATAGAGGGGGGGAAGTGTTTACTAAGTTTCTTCGCGTCGAGGGGGTACGGACGGATGTACGACGGACCGCGGGTATATGTTGGAGTTGGGGGCCGACATTTGGGAAGCAACGCTTGGGAAGGGCGCTCGCGGGACGATGACTAGTAATGTGAATGTCGATCTTCCCTTCGGGGTGAGGCACGACGCGAAGCATGCCGGAGGAGAGTCGGAACATGAACAGTGGCACGGTCTAGCGGCGGCGGTCCTCACTATCGTTTGCCGCCAGAAAACCCGGTACGGGGGGTTTCACTTATAATATCCGTACCATTAATCTTTTGAGAACGGCGACCCGATCCATGTTGTCGACCAACCCCTATGGCTCGTTTAGGTAGTCGGTACCCAACCACAGACATTAGTACCTAAGGCGACGTGTTAAGGGTTTTTGCGTCGGCACAGCTCGTAAAGGCGGCCCCATACATTGCAGCGTAAACCGTTGGGGAGGGTACGGGCGGCCTCAACGCAATCTAGCATGTGTCGGAAACAAACGGCGATGGAGCGGGGACATGAGTAAATCCGGAGCGGGAACATGAGCGCCAACCGGAAATCGTATGCAACCAAGGCCTTACTTTCCTTCCCAACCCCCGAAGGGAATGGAAGCCAACGCTAGGACGAAGATTGCGGCAAGAGGAGTATGAAAATGAAAGTGAAAATGATTTGCTAAAATACCAACAATTTGGACCGGGTGCTGTTCAACGGCCATCAGTTACTCAACAACTTAGGACACAAGAGCAAGGATTGGCCCGGGTACTCTTCGACCACGTACACCTATCGACACATATATCTGCAATGTGTGCCGACGTTCCTCGGAGGTAAAAGCTTGTAAGGAAACCCCAGTAATTGCAATAGTCCCCCCGCCTAAGGAGTAACAACAGAAATAATTTTTGTAGTTAAGAAAAAGCAGATCTACACAAAAAGCCACTTGTCAAGAAATGAAAAAATGAAATTGTAATTGAAATTGTTTACAACATGTGCTGGCGAACTGGACCGACTGGTGTCTCTCGGGCGTCTCTACCAAGCCATTCATGGCTTATAAGCGAGTTTAGCCCGGGTCTTTTCGACCATGTACACATATCGTCACACCTAGCTTCACTGTGTGTCGACGTTCCTCGGGAGTTAAAAACTGTAAGCAATCGCAGCAATTGCCACAGCTCCCCCGCCTAAGCAGTAGCAGCGTAATAATTTTGTAATCAAGAAAAACAGATATAGGAATAAATCTACTTGTCGAGAACTGCAAAACTAAGCTGCTGCTCGACCTTCATGATGCACGGCCCGCTCCCACCGAACCGGGGTGTCGACCAGCCTAGGCCGGTCGGCGTTCGGGAGGGACGACGGGCCAACCTAATCTAGCTCCCGCGTGACTTTGGTCTTGCCGAAGGTAGGAGGGGGAAGGGTGGCAAAAAAAACCTCCTCGCATAATCGCTCGTCGATCCCGCCGCCGCATCCCGTAAACCCCGCCGCAAGGTCGTAGCCGCGTCCACCGACGCGACGGTCCTCCTTGTCGAGGTCCCCCGTCACCTCGAGGACAGGTGGGGGGGGCCGAGACACACATGCATATAAAAAATGGGCGCTCTTGCCTCTGCGCCTGAATTTCCCACTCTCATTTCCTCGGTTTTTCTCTGTCAGGTACCCGGGTACCTGTCAGGTAGTCCGGCCTTTGACTGTACCCTACCCTCTGATCGCGCGTCCGCCAAGGAGCCTCTTTTGAGCGTTGGCCTCCGCGCTCGCCCGGACCCACACTCTTTGTCAATAGGTCTGTCGGGGCAGTGGGTGTCGAAGAGGGGGGGGGGGGCAGGTCACCGTAGTTGGATCCGGCGGGTCGCGGGCGCGCGGAAATTATTCAAAACCCTCCGTACGGGGTTTTCCGGCGGCGCCGACCCGGAGGGTCGTCGCCGCCAACTCGTGTCGCTCCTTCCGTCGCGACCGTCCTCCTAGCCGCCCAAGCTTACTCCTTCCCCCGGGAGATGCAGCTTGTCGACGAGGCGGCTCGCTAGTGAGCCCCCCTGGTGTTGCTTCCCAACTAGCTCGACGTCGGGTACGGACATTAGTTTGGTTTTCCGAAAAAGCCCTCCGTACATGGCTTTCCGGCGGCGGCTGATCCCGTGGATCGCCGCGGCCTCACATAGCCGCTCCTCCGCCTGCGACCGACCACCGGCCTATGCCTTCTCTTGCCTCACCCCCCAGGAAGGTTCGAGTGGCACAAGGTTGGTAGACGGCTAGCGAGCGCCCCTTCCTGGCGCTGCTTCCCGGCTGGCCACCACAAGCTCCAACACCCGCCTCCCACCTCTGATCCGGCCGTACCCTCCTCGCATTGAAACGCTTCCGTAGTAAAGGCCTCACCCTCTCGAAGTAGGACTGTATTCATGAGTATCTAATCGCGAAAAAGCATATCGGACGGCCCGAGCGGGAGATCTTGGTGCCGGTATTGCACAGAATTTTTTTTCAAAAGCCCTTTGTACATGGCTTTCCCGACATTTGCTGATCCCGCGGATCGAGCTGTCAGCCCTCTTAGCCCCCTACCGTGCCAGGCCTGGCACGGCTACGGGGTTTCCAGCGCCCACCACGGGGAGGTGAGGGGATGCCGACGGGCCTGCGAGCGCACCCCCCTCCAGGGCCGCCGCCGTTGCGCCGCCGGCGGGCGCCAAGAAATGAAAAATTAAAGTGATGCTCGACCTTCACGATGCACGGCCCGCTCCCACCGAACCGGGGTGCCGACCGGCCTAGCCCGATCGGCGGTCGAGAGGGGCGACGGGCCGGTCTAATATAGCTCCCGCGTGTCTTCATTCTTGCCGGAAAGGGAAGGGAAAAGCTAGACAAAACCCCTTCCTCAAGCGGTCGCTCGTCGATCCCGCCGTCGCATCCCGTAAGCCCCGCCCCAAGGTCGAAGCTGCTCCTCCCGACATGTCTTTCCTCCTTGTCACGGTCCCCCGTCACCTAAAGGGCGTGTGGGGGGGACCAAGACCACCACAAAGAAAAAGCTAGCGCTCCTACCGCCGCGCTGAAAAGTTCCCCCGGCCATTTCCTAGGCTTTTCTCTATGTTGTTACCCGGTTACCTGTCTTGAAAACTAGCCAGCGGCCGTACCCTCAATCCATTGATTGCGCGTCAGTCGAAAACCCTTGTTTCGAGTGCGAACCTCCGCGTTGACCTTGGCTCGTACTCTTTAATATTAGGTATGCATGTCGATAGTGGGTGGCGGACTGGCGGTGGGGTAGGGCATAGTCACCGTTGCTAGATCCTTAGGGCCCCGGAAGTACTAACAATATCGTAAAATCCACCGCATATGGCTGTCCGGCTGCGGGTGATCATGAGGATCGCTGCCGCCGGACCACGCCGCTCCTCTCGTCGCGACAATCCTCCTCTCTGCTAGCGTCGTGCCGCTCCCCCTTGGGTCGGCTCGACCGTAGCACGTTAGTCGGCAAGCAGCGAGTGCCCTTCCCCGGCGCCGCTTCCCGGCTGTCCGCCGCTAGCTCCAACACCCTCCACCTACCGCTCATCCACTCGTACCTTCTGCGCATTTTTTTTTCCACAAATTCTGCCCCCGCTTCCTTATCATGTGAGTATCATAGAGTATTAAGTCGATAAAAAAACATATCGGACAAGCCGAGTGGGAGGTTTTAGTGCCGGCGGTGTACGGATATTGTAATTTCCAAAACCCGTACATGGCTTTCCGACAGTTGTTGCTCGCGCGGATCGTACCTGCCGGTACCTCGTTTAGCCCCCTACCGTGCCATTCACGGCACGGCTACAGGGCTACCAGCGCCAACCACGTGGAGGTATAGTTGGGTGCCGACGGGCATGCGAGCGCACCCCTCTCCGGGGCCGCCACCGATGCCCCCCAGCGGGCGCTGCAAGAGGAGTTGCATATATATCAGACGAGGGTGTGCGCGGATCAAGTCAAGACCGTCGACGGCTTGTGCGATAGGGGATTTTGCATGCCTTTCTCCTACAACTCCGGCATGACCGAAGTCGCACAAGAGCATTGGTCAAGTAGGCCCGGCTCGATAAGCACATGATGACTAGCTTGGTTGATCATCGCCCTCGAGCGGGGGGAGCGGGCCGCGTATCATGGAGATAGCGACATAACAATTTTCATGTGTGTATAGTTGTAGCGATAGACATTGTATGGTATGATTGATATATTGTTGCTATTGCCAGCGAATAGGTTGGAATAAGTGGATCATGGTGTAAACCCAAAACCTAAGAGGCCTAGATGATTGTTCATGCACGCCAAGAGACGGTAACCGTTAGTTCGGTATTGCAGTACATTATTTTCACATACATGCCACAGTCTTAAAGTACTCATCACCTCCATACGCACATCATCAACTGAAATGAACCCATTAGCAGCATCGACATCGGCGTGCAACTCAGTGTCTCATCCCTACTCATTAACCGCGTAATTACGATCGCTCTCCAAGCCTTGTTCATAGATACGTGTAATGCGATTTTACTCTCCCATGTACGACGAGACGCCTTGACCTCCATGCTTGACAGAAATCCAACCACGTGCTAAGGCCAACTTTCACAAACGCATGGGTATTATCAAACACATAGCCCTTTTTCGTGGTCTTCTCCCATATACAATTTAGACCACTCCCCCAACCATTAAGCCAATATATATATGGTGATGAGACGCACAATTACGCATTCACTCTTGCCCAACTCACTCCTAAATTACCGTTCTTTGGCATCATTACGGTTGGGCGCCTAAGCACCACAATATTAATGCCGACCAGCGTCCGTCACTTCTACAAGATTTTTTCCATGAACAACGGCGCGGAGCGAGGCAAGAGCTCTAATCTCCCTAGTATGTGCGTCTAGCCCCCCTCCCCCTCCCCACCTCTCCTCGAGGTGACAAGGGGTATGGGCAAAGAGAATCGCCGCGCCGCCCCGCGCCGCGCGACTTAACCTCCCTCAAGAAAGTAACAATTCACTTTATGCCGTATCCATTTGACCCCAATTTCTCGCGGGCCTACCGTATCCCGAAACCCACGCTGGAGGACGAAGAAATCACCCAAAAAACACCCGTTCCCCATACCACGGCCGAGATCAATCGCAAGCCATTGCGAGCGTTGTTTAGGCCTCCAACGGTCGCCCCCCCAAGGCATACCGACCCCGTTATCTTCACGTTGCTACAAAAAAACACAATATCGTCTTTGCCTCCTTCACGCTTTTAGTAAAAAACAAAAGGCGCCTGCCGGCGGCGCAGCGCCGGCGGCCTGGGAGAGGGGTTCCCCCACAGGCCCGTCGGCACCCACCCCCACCTCCTTGTGGTGAGCGGTGGTAACCCGATTGCCGTGCCATGCCTGGCACGGTTGGGAGCTAGGGGGAGCGCCAGCCGGGCACAAACTGCATTTACGGATTTCGCTTCCTTCCTACCCTATGAAGGGGAAGAGCAGCCTAGGCCAAGAGGAGAGCTCCGATGGGAGGAGTAGCGCTTACCTTGAACGAGGGTGTGCGTGGATCGAGTCGAGACCGTCGATTACTTGTGCGACGGGGGATTTGCTTACCTTTCCCCCCCAACGCCGGCACGACCGGAGTCGCATAACAACATAGGTTAGGCCGGGCCGACTACTCGACCAACGCAAGCTCACAAGCTCGGCTGAACAATGCCTTCGCTACGGCTGGAGCACGCCGCGTATCGTGGGGACTAGCGACACATTCATTTTCATAATAGCACGTCGACAAAAATACAAACAAATAAATGCCTGCGAATTGTTTGAATTTGACAGTGTTGTGCTACCAAATAGGACGTTGTACATTGGGAGAGGATGGATGAGGTGGCTCACGGCGTAATCCCTAATCCTCATAGTCCATTTTAGGCTGATTAAGGGACCGTCTAGGGATAGCAACCGTTAACTCGGTATTGTTGTAAACAATATCATTTTCAATTGAAAGACAAAACATCGTCTTTGCCTTCTTTCCTCTCGAAGAACACGGCTCAAGCATGTTGGGGGGCTCGACCCGTCTTTCCTCCCCCAACGCCCGAGCTACCTTCCTATCCCATGCTAGCAACAAGCTAAAACTTGTCCATAGCCCGCTACGCCACATGCGAGCTAATCATCACGCTAGTAGTGCATGTGGTAATCACCGACCTCTCCAACTACGGCCTATCCAACATAGCCCACTCGGAACTGTCGCAACTCCCATGCATAATCTTGGCAACACAATCGTGGCTACAAAGGAAGATAACCCTCTAAGGCTAGCGCCCGCCTCTCAACTATGAACGAGGTGACAACCGATTGGCAAATCGTCACCCATGAGCATCGACAGCGACTACCCCCCGAGCTCACTCACATGGCAGCTCCACAGCTTAGGCCACAGCAAAGCCGAGCTCACTCACATGGCAGCTCCCCTCTCTTAGGGCCACTATTAGATCGGTGACCCCAGAAACCGGGAAACTCCTCCAACATGAATTCGCGCAACTGCACGCTGCGGAAGGCCTCCTTTCCCGACACGCCAATGGTAAGATGCTTCGCCCCGGTCCCAGCCCGGCGACCTCAACTCATGCTATCCCAATTGACACTACTAGGACAAATATTCAACCTCTTCCCCTCTTCCATGTCATTGAGTGCGACACACCCGCCTATCCACCAGATAATCCACCAAGCAGTTCATCCCCGACCACTACCTGCTCACCACGACCCACGACTCACTCAACAGGGGGTCGCTTCGAGTAAATGCTCGCGCCAAGCGCCCATTTACTCGAAAATGGCCGGCGCAGCGGCGGCGGCCCGGGAGGGGGGTGCGCTCGCAGGCCCGTCGGCACCTACCTCTACCTCCACGCGGTGGGCGCTGGTAACCCTGTAGCCGTGCTATGCTTGGCACGGTATGTGCCTGAAAGAGAAACCGACAGCTGCGATCCGCGGGGTCACTAGCTGTCGGGAAGCCTAGTACGGAGGGTTTCGAAAAACATGATATCCGTACACCAACACATGGATCTCCCGCTCGGCGAGTCCGATATGTTTTTCAGCAATTATATAGTCACAGATACTCTCCCGTCACGGCGGGAACGATGTCTGCGGATTGTTTTTGGCGCGGAAGTGTACGGACGGATCAGCGGTGGGACGAGGGTGTTGGAGCTGGCGGCGGCCAGTTGGGAAGAAGCGCTAGGGCACGGCGCTCACTAGCAGCCGCCCGCCCTGCGAGAGTTTTAAGTTTACCATGGGGGCGAGGCCTAAAGCTACGCAGGACGGAGGTGGGTCACGGTCGGAGGAGCGGCACGGTCCGGCAACGGCGATCCTTAGGATCGACCGCCGCCGGAAAAACTCGGTACGGGGGGCTTTTGGAAAAAGATTCCCGTACCCAACATTTGTTGTGGTTCGGCGACTCGATCCCTGTGTCCGACCCACCCCTCCCCTAGTCGGTACCTGGTTATCGATAGGCTGCCTCACGCAGTGTGCCTGGGGTTATCGTAACGGCACATTGCTCGTAAAGGCGGCCCCCTAACAACGTAAACCACCGGGGGAGAGTACGGCCGGCCACATCGCGATCATATGGGTGTTGGAAACAGACGGAATGAGGACAGGGGACAGGAGAATATCTAGCACGGGGATAGGAGAGCCAACCGGACTCCGTTTGCAGCTTAGTTATTTTCGCTTCCCAGCCCCCGAAGGAGGAGGGAAGACTCGGCTAGATGGCGAAGTGCGTCGGGAGGAGCAACTACTACCTCGGGCGGGGAAGAGCACGGATCGAGACGGGACCGACGAAGGTCTGAGCGAGGGAGTTTTTCACATGCCTTTTCCCCTAGCTCCGGCATGACTGGAGTCGCACGGTAACCGAGGTCAGGCACGTTCGCCTCGACCAGCTCACGCTTACTGATCAGCATCCCCGCAACGGCTGGAGCATGCCGCGTATCGTGGAGACTAGTGCCTCGGGCAAAAATGTTGTATATATACAACAAATGGTGTATATATACAACAAAAAGTGTGGGCCCAGTGCTACGGGCAAAACTGGCATGATGACCACCAGGGCGTCAGGGGAGGTCCCCCAAGCGCCAAATAGTATACTTAAGTTGACCCGGGCCCGCTGGAGTCCGCAAATCGGCCAGCACAAGGCGGCCCCCACCACCCACCCACCTCTCCACCATGAGGAAACCTATCGAGATCAACAGCCGTGTGGCCGCCCGTCGAGGGCCATTTGAACCCGCTGCCCTTGGCAGAGTACGCCAACAGAGGGCCTTGAAGTTTGGTAACGTCGTCGAGTCCGTCGCCAGCAACAAGTTCCGCATCAGGTGGGATGACGGCACAGAGTCATGCGAGACCACCAACGTGCTGAAGCTGCAACCCACCGGCGCTGGCGCCCTGCCCCAGGTGTGTCTCCTCTACCACCATGCACTCGTCTAATACCTTGCATGGACAGTATGTCGTCGGCTTGTGGTGATTTTGTCGACGTGTGTGCGTGGCGCGGCCGTGCGATTGCGTCTGTCCGAGGCACGGAATTTGATTTTTTTTTCAAATATTACAAAGACAACTAACTCGCCTACGCCCCGCAGGCCAGAGCACTGTCGACGGTCCCCTTCACGGAGCCGAGACAAGCTATGCCCTGCCCGTCACCTCCCATTCGCCCCGGAAGTGTCCATGGTGTCGTGGCGCCTCTCGCGGCGGCGCCGGCTGTCCGTCGTGCCCCAGTGCCCAACCCCAAGTCCCGCCAAAACCCCGTGCCACAGCTCCTCGTCGCCGATCCTGCTCCGTCACCCGGCGTCTCGATTCCTGTGACAGAGGTGCTTGACCAACCGGATATACCATTCGTTTCAGTCCAGACCGAGTTTACACATGACGGTAGCGTCACGGTACGGCTGGCTGTACAGTCGGCGGCCGGGTCGGCTGGCTGCTCCTCTGCATCGGCCGTTACCTCGTCGCGCGCCACTCCTGGTTACGACGTGTTTAGCCCGCGCGCCGCGACTACCTACGATGGCGACGACCCGAACGTCGATTGCGACGACCCGAACGAGCTTTACTACGAGACAACAGAGGCGTCCGAGGAGGTAGTGAACGAGAGTAGAGGCGCCGACAGTGACGACGAGAAGGAAGGGCTGGGCGGGCAAGATCTCCCACTCGACTGCCCTGTTCAGAGCCTTTTGGTCGAGCCTATCACTGGCACCCCCTACACAGTGATATTGTCTACCACTGGCGCTGGGCGCCGGACTGTTACATGGACGGTATGTGGCCCAGACTACGACCCCCCCATCACCACTGCAGACCGTGCTGCTGACCTCATGCGTGCTGCTGGAGGCGAGGCTACTGGATTGCGAGGCGGGCTTCCCTACAGAGACGGAGCCCTGGACCTACTCGCCCTCTGGCTGAAGCTCTACCCTGGCGATGTGGTTCGAGACCTGGAAAACCTGAACGACTACGCGCTTCGGACTCGTACTACCTTCCGCCCGGTCACTAAGTCTGAGTGGGTGAGATTCTGGGGACTGGTGCTAGCAGCGAGGCAGTTCAACCAAAAGGGCAAGGCGCTTTGGGCCGACCATACCGAGGCCGACGGAATCCGCGAGGCTCCCAACTTCCAAAAGTACATGCCGCACTGGCGGTTCGAGCAGATCCGTGCCCTCGTCAAGTTCAGCAAGGCGGCACCTCGAGCTGGCCCAGACACATGGCAGATGTTCACTCAGATGGTGGAGGACTTCAACCGCAACATGATGATGATGCTGGTGATGGGGGTGTGGATCACCTTCGACGAGGCCATGAGCGCGTACCAGCCACGCTCCACCAAGACTGGCGGCCTACCCAACATATCCTTCATCAAGCGCAAGCCCAAGCCGTTGGGCACTGAGGGCAAGACGGCGTGTGATTGTGCGACTGGTGTCATGATTCATTTTGAGATCCAGGAGGGCAGGGATGCTATGAGGCTGAAGGAGCACGCACCTGAGCTGGGTGTGACTGCCGCATGCACCCTGCGGATGGCTGAGCGATATGCTCCTGCAGGCGCGACTGTGCTGGGCGACAGCTGGTTTGAATCTGTCAAGGTACAACAACATAGATATCAATTCAGTACAATGCATGCCTGCATGTGAATGTGTGAAACTGGTTATTTTGTTGGATGATTGTGACAGGCCGCAGTCGCTCTGGGCAAGACAGGCCGGCACTTCATTGGGTGTGTCAAGACATCCCACTCTCTGTACCCCAAGGCCTACCTAGAGTCACACCTGAAGGACAAGCCCGCCGGCGGTCGCATGGTTCTCCGCTCCACTATTGAGGGTGTGAGCCTGATGGCAATCGGGTACAAGTACAACAGGAGGAGGGTGTTATTCTTTCTGGCTACGGAGGGAGCTGGGGGGGTGCACGATGGCGAGCCGTACGTTCAACGTTGGGCTGACGACCTCAACAACATCACCACCAGGCCCATACCTCGTCCAGACGTGGTCTCGCACTACTTCGCTCGGAGCCCGCGCGTCGACAACCACAACCAGAGCCGCCAGCACGACCTGATGTTGGAGGAGCTGTGGCTGACGCAGGACTGCTGGTTCCGCCTGCACACCACCATGGCCGGCATTCACGTCACCGACTGTTGGAAGCTCGCGAAGCACCACCTCCCGAGGCAACACCCACTCAAAGAGTCAACCGTTGTCAACTTCGCCGACCTGATGTGTAAGGCCCTAATATACAATGGGCTGACAGGGGATGTGGAGCCGACTCGCAGGACCGAGCGCGTACTGGCCGACATCACCAACGAGCCACCCCCGCTGCCTCACAGCATCAAGCACCTCGGCAAACGCCCCGGCAACGACAACGCCACCAAGCAAGCCCGCTGCACTATGTGCCGTGTGGACGACGACAATGTGGGTTGGACGTCCTACAAGTGCCCGGACTGCGACATCCCTTTGTGCATCCCGAGCAAGAGGCGCAAGGGCGTCGCTTGATGGACCCGGCACCTCCGCATGACCGCCCAACAGCTCGCGGTTTACGGCGTCAACCGCCGCGCGGACTAGGCCGCCACCGGGCAACCCTCCCCGTACCCAAACTCCGTACCTCAAGACCTTCCTTCCCCGGTCGGCTGGCGGCTGTTGGTTGCTCCTCCGCAGTGCCCTGGCCGGAACCGGTGGTGTGATGCTGGTTCAACGAGCTACAACAACTTAGAGGGCGACGCTTCTGTTAGCAGCGCGGCCCGCGTAGTATTAGTAGTATGTAATTAAAATCCGTCAATGATGCCGACGCGACCCGTGTTGTATACTCGTGTTGTATATATACCATACAACATATTTGCCCGAGGCACTAGCGACACTTTTTATTTCATACTGTATCCAAAAAAATACGTATAGATCAAAAAATAATAAATACCCGGTTACGTGTATGTTTTAGCCGGTATCGTCACTGCCAATGGTCAGGTTGGGATTAATGGTTCGCGGTCTAGCCCACGCTTACGAGTCTCAATTTGGCATAGCACGGGGGTCCCAGAGACAACAACCGGTAAATATTGGTATTTTTGTAAACAATTTCATTTCATTGCTCGCGCCTCGACCACAACTCATGAAGGCACACAATGTTGGGACGTCTACGATTACCTTAACCGATGTCTCCAAATGTTGGCGCCTATTGAAATTGAAATTGAAATTGTTTACAACATGTCCCGGCAAACTGGACCGGCTGTTGTCTCACGGGCCACTCTACTTCGCCATACAGGACTTAGTAGCAACTTGGGCCCGGGTCTCTCCGACCAGGTACTTTTTTTATCGACACACCTACATGCAATGTGTGTCGACGTTCCTCGGGGGTTATAGAACTGTAAGCAACCGCAATAATTGCCACAGTCCCCCCGCCTAAGCAGTAACAGCGTAATAATTTTGTAATCAAGAAAAAACAGATCTAAAAATAAATCCACTTGTCGAGAAATGCAAAACTAAACAATCCACGATGCACGGCCCGCTCCCACCGAACCGGGGTGTCGACCGGCCTAGGCCGGTCGGCGTTCGGGAGGGACGACGGGCCAACCTAATCTAGCTCCCGCGTGACTTCGGTCTTGCCGAAGGTAGGAGTGGAAAGGCTGGCAAAAAACCCCTCCTCGCGCGGTCGCTCGTCGATCCCGCCGCTCCATCCCGTAACCCCGCCCCAAGGTCTTGCCGCGTCCACCGACGCGGCGGCCCTCCTTGTCGAGGTCCCCCATCACCTCGGGGACAGGTGGGGGGGACCGAGACACACATACATAGAAAAAACTAGCGCTCCTGCCGCCGCGCCTGAATTTTCCCCGCTCATTTCCTCGGTTTTTTCTCTGTCAGGTACCCGGGTACCTGTTAGGTAGTCCGGCCTGTGGCCGTACCCTCCCCCCTCTGATCGCGCGTCCACCGAGCAGCCTTTTCTTGAGCGAGGGCCTCCGCACTCACCGGGCCCACGCTCAAGGACCCCTAGGAGTATGAAGGTCTTTCGGGGTAGTGGGTGTCGAAGAGGGGGGGGGGCAGGTCACCGTAGCCGGATCCGGCGGGCCGCGGGCGCCCGGAATTAAACAAAACCCTCCGTGCCGGGTTTTCCGGCGGCGCCGACCCAGAGGGTCGTCGCCGCCAACTCGTGTCGCTCCTCCCGTCGCGACCGTCCTCCTTGCCGTCCCAGCTAACTCCTCCCCCCGGGAGATGACCGTGGACGACGTAGCGGCGCGCGAGTGAGCGCCCTACCCTGGTGCTGCTGCCCAACTAGCTCGACGCCGGGTACGGACATTGTTTTTTTAGTATCCAAAAAAGCCCTCCGTACATGGCTTTCCGGCGGCGGCTGATCCTGATGATCGCCGCCGCCTCATATAGCCGCTCCTCCGTCTGCGACTAGCCACCGGCGTGTGCCATGTCTTGCCTCACCCCTCGGCAAGGTTCGACCGGCACAGGACCGGTCGACGGCTAGCGAGCGCCCTTTCCTGGCGCTGCTTCCCGGCTGGCCACCACCAGCTCCAACACCCGCCTCCCACCGCTGATCCGGCCGTACCCTCCTCGCCTTCAAACGCTGCCGTAGTACAGGCCCCACCCCTCAAAGTAAGGCTGTATTTTGGAGTATCTATACGCGAAAAAGCATATCGGCCGGGCCGAGCGGGAGATCTTGGCGCCGATAATGCACAGAAATTATTTTTTCAAAAGCCCTCTGTACATGGCTTTCCCGACAGCTGCTGATCCCGCGGATCGAGCTGTCGGCCCTCTTAGCCCCCTACCGGGCTACCGTGCCAGGCCTGGCACGGCTACGGGGGTTCTTGCGCCCACCACGGGGAGGTGAGGGGATGCCGACGGGCCTGCGAGCGCACCCTCCTCCGGGGCCGCCGCCGCTGCGCAGCCGGCGGGCGCCTGTTGGCGCCTAGAGTGGGCTACGGAAGAGGGATAATAAGGCATGTTCCTTAGCACGGCGATCGGAGTCACCGATAGCACTTATTGGAGGTTTTATCTTTTTCCGTGATACAAGGAGATTTTGCGGATTCATCATAATGGGCCTTTTATCGCTAAACAGTTTGTCATGTAGTGTTCTCGAATTTTTTTGTATTGCCATAACTTTATGTCAACGGGGTACACGGAAATGCCATCACCGGGGATCGAACCCGGCACCTCCGTGTCCGGAGTCAAACGCCGTAACCAAGTACCGCGCCTAAAAGTCGGTACCCATTGGGGATATATCTCATATATATACCCCCGTACTGCCCGAGCAACGGGCTCCCGCAGTACATCCACTATTGGCGAGATAGTAGGGCCAAGACTCCCCCGGAGTACAACGTACGGATGTGTCCATTATCGTGCCCACCACGGGGATCTCACAACACTACCCCTAATGGACACCATCCGATCAACTCCGGTCAAACCCTAGCAACCCGCGTCATACGCGGAGGGCCCATAACCTGTCAAAGTTGAGGGGGCAATAAGGAATGCTTACACTCGGTGAGTGACACTGCATGTCATCTCACCCTCAGCAAGTGCCTAGCACTTGCCTATCACAGGACACGCACTCACCTTGTGGTGAGCACACGCCAACATATATTCTGAGCCTTTAGATGATATCTAACGCTCAGCAACTTGCCACCATCAGCAACCTAATCCTCTCTATTGTTGATTGGCTTATCATCTCATAGTGCTGAGTCACAGCCGTACTATCACGATGCTACTTGACCAACATTGTTGTGTAGCAACTTGATTATCACACAAAACCATGTCTCGCAACACTTTATTACATTCACATGTATTTCCATAACTGATTTAGTCCCTAGGATAGGAGTATGTAGGAACATGGATCCCGGCCTAAAATTTTGAATTCTAACTTCACCCTATATGGTTGATGCAAGGAGGCCGTTGGACAACAAATGTACATAGAACACCGGTCCTCGTTGTAAATCATTTCATGTTACTTCATGTAGGGTTATACGTAGGGTCGTGCCGGTCGCACAAGGGGGCCATGTGTGGAGACTAGAGAAGTGAGAGGAGAGAGACGAAGAAGAAAAAAAACGTATCCTACCGTCACTAAAGACAGTAAAAAGATCCAAAGTACTACTAAAGTACTACTGACGTCAAAATATAGGGGATGGGTCGGTAGCTCGGATGAGCAACGCCGACCGTCTTCGCTCCGGGCTTGGCCTCCCTATGAGCGATAGACTGGTGACCACAGGGCCCGTCGGACGACGGGCACCGATCACCTCTCCCCACCCGAGCCTAGCTCACCCAGGTCAGTGGATCCGTAGGCACATCAGACGGTACACACTCCAAGGCGTAGCTTTCACAAATTTGAATTCGGTTCACATGCCAGAATCTGCGCCGCCTACATCTCAAACATTCCGAGTACTCCGTCCAATACTACGACACTCGTGCGTATCAAATAGATTACAAAAAGCACTCTCCCACGGAGCCGGCGCACTCTCACGCGCCCCTCCGAGCGTCCGGACGTTCCCATCAGACGTCCGTGAAAAACAAACCCAGGTCCCATCAGACCTGGTCGTGTGCCGCCAACACACGCTGACCACCTCTAACCCTCTCTCTCTCCACTCCAAAACCACCACATACACACACATCGACACCCACCTTACGTCCACTATGTCATCACCTTCTACCCTCCCGGAATCATACAAACAGGTCCTCCTCAAAGACCGCCCTACACCCCTTTTCGCGGACGACCACATCGGCCCCCGTAACCGCCTTGTGGGTCACCCACTTGCTCCATTCCTTACGGCCCCACAGCTCGCAACTGCAGACTACGGACGAGGCACGCCCCTGGAACCCACGCCGGGCACAGGGCTTCAAACTCCCCTGGTCCTCTCCACCCCGACGACTGCCCCCGACCTCGGAAGGGCCGTTGACCTCTCTGCTCGCCTGATCGACTCCTACCTACTGACAGGCCAGTACTCCACCGCCCCTCCTGACACTGCCAGCTTCTGGCTCCACGGTGTGTTCCTACCGAACACGCCGTCTTCCTCACTCATGCTCATCTCCGCTTGCTCTCTCGCTCGACGCTGGCTTCTCGAAAAAGTTCACGCCCTAACCGATATTCCCGGCCCGCGCGAGAAATATAATCGGTCGGGAACTCGCCCATCGTGCGCGATGGACAGCCTCAGTCACCCGCACCCCACACCCCGCCATGCCCCAGCAACACGATCTCACCCCTCTGCCAGTCGCACTCTCACATGGCCACCAGGAGGTCCGGCTGGACATCCCCACCTCCTGCATCACAGTTGGCCTGCTTTACCAGCTCGCTTCACGCCAGCGTGAACTCCCGTCGGGAGGTCCAACGCCACCCAGTGCCGCCTCGGACCCCCAACTTTCCACCACCCTGAGACAGCAGGAAATTCAGATTATACGTGCTGTAGCCGTTCCCGCAATTTCAGGCCAACGCATGAAAATTAGCTCCCCCATGTTCACTCATCTCTCCGGCCCAGACGTCGTTCCCCTGATACATGCCCTCCTGCTAGATCGACTCGCCACGGAACTCGCCGACACCTGGAACGCCAGCGCCACCACCCCTGCCCCCCGAATGGAAGGACCTCCCGGAACCAGCCCAACTCCTGCTCCAGATCGCGGACGCCCTACAACCTACACGGGAACCCGTCCAGGTCGTGAACGACCCCCCCTCCTTCTGGATGCATATCCTCCACCCACCCCATAATCCAGTTCTTTCACAATCAGGACCTGTACATTTTCACGCCACCCTTCAAAATGCTATTCACACCGTACCCCCCACCCCCCAAAACTACACAATTACCATCACACCCCCCCCTCTCACAGGCCATGTCCCAGGCACCTCCTGGACTGACACCTGCCTCACCACAGTCCTCATCCAATCCCCCCACCCCCTCCCCTTCCCCCAACCCACGTCCAACGGTACTATCCCTTCCTCACACTGGCTCTCCACCCTCCTCCATCAAACAGCTTCAGAATACGCACAGTCACACACCCACTCCCACAGCTCCACACCCTCCACCTTCGACATCTCACACCACACCTCCCTCAAAAAATTTCCTGACGGCTCATACTTCCGCTCCCACCCCTCCCCCTCCCCTCACATCGCCACCAGCATCCAAATCTCCCTCACCAACATCATGTACTGCATCCTCATCTCAACCAACGGCACTGCCACCATTCCCCTCCCCCACACCTAACCACCTCCCCCTACCCCCCTCAGCTCACCCTCACAAAAAACAAATCCCTCCTTCGCAACCCCCCCTCTCTCCTCCTCGAATGGACAGGCCACTTGCAGGCGACCAACACCTACGAAGCATGGCAACAAGAACCTGCGGACGGCTCCCTGCTGGACACCCCTGACGATACCCCCCTCGACCTCGACTCTCTACCAGACATCCAAATGGCCCCTTCATACTCCCCCCCCCCCTCACACTCGCACCCAGCGCCCCTCCAAAAAACGTCGCTCCCCCTCCCCCGCCCCTTTTACGTACCCCCACCCTGCTCACCCAGCTGACCCTCCCACCTTGCCTGCCACCACCCCTCCTCACCCAACCCCCCTCCCCACCATCCTCGAATCCTCAGTTGACCACATGGATTCCTCCTCCACCCCCCTCACACACCCCGCCACAGCCTCCTCACACCCAACCGGCATTGACCCCCCACCTCCTTCCCCCCCCCGACGCACAGACTCCAACCCCCACATGATACCTCCCTCCCTCCAACTCCTCCCCCCCTTCCTCCCCCTCCCCGACCCCATGGACTCCTCCCCAACGGCACGCACACCAACAGACCCAGCCCTCAAACCAGCACCCCCGTCCGGCGTCCTAAAGCACACTCGCCACACCCTCAGAAAGACCCCCCACTCACCCCCACACCGCCGCATCCCCCATGACCCCCAGACCCACACACGTCTCACACACTCCCCTTCCCCACAACCCACCCCCAACTCCAACCACCGGAACCACGACCCCCCGTCCATCACACACCCCTCAAACCCTCCCCTACCTGCCTCATCCCCCGCGACCTCAGACTTCGAGCTCGAAAACCTCCCTGAAGAAGACCCCAACACCGCGGAAGCCAATGAGGAACACCTCCCCTCACCTGGACCTTCCATCCCTCCATCTGATGTCTACTCGGCCGCTAGGGCCAGCCCCCATCCCTAACTCCACTACATACGGGCCAGCAGGCCCGGAGGTTTGACCCCCTGCCCACCTCCCACGCCCCACCCAAGATATTCGTACACACGGTGTAATCAACCCACTCATGGCCTCACTTCCGTCACACTTCGCACCCGATACCTGCACTATCAAACTACATAACTACCTGTTTGACCTTAACCTTGAACACGGCCTCCCCACCCCCATCGGCCACCTCGACTCCTCGGCCGTGCTCTCTCCTTCCAATGGGGACACTACCAGGACCTCTCAAACCTCTACTGCATTGCCACCTCCCTTGCCAAACTCCACTCCACCTCCTCCAACACCTACACCGTTATCACAAACATCGAGGTAGACACCTTCCATAACCATCACATATACCCCAGCCAGTGGACCAACCTCTCAAATAGACGCGTACCCCCGCGCCCGGGCACACCCCACAACTCCCTCCTCGTCCTCACTTGGCAGCACTCCCACTTCGGCCTCCTCCACGTGGCACGCGACTCCGCCAATTGGGTGGACTCCCTCCACCACCCTCCCCCCTCATTCCACCCCCCCCTCCACCCCCCGCCAACCCACCCTCCCCCACATCACACTCCCAAACCCGCCCCAACCCCTCACCTCCCACACCCCCCCACCACGCCGCACAACTCCCCCTCCAGCGAACCCCCCTTACCCCCCCAACCCTCAACCCCCACCACTTCTCCCACATCATATACCACAACCTCTACACCTCATTAACCTCAACACCAGGGGGCTACACACATCCATCATGGACGTGGAACACCTCGCCACCACCCACAGCCCTGATGTCCTCATCCTCACGGAAACTAAACACGACACCCACAAATCCAGATGGCGTGTCGCCCTCCCACAATACCTACTCAAAAGCTCCAGACCCTGCTACTCATCTGTGCCCCTACCCAACGCAGGCGTTCTCTTCGCGGTCCGAAGGGAATCGTTCCACTCTGCCACTGTCCTCACCCCACCCCCCCACCTCCTCCCACATATCGCAGGCCTGAAACTCGTTCCTCACTCAGGCAACCCTTACCTCCTCCTCGGAGCCTACATGCCACAGCTCCACAGCCCCCTACCAACACGCTTATACGCGGAGGTCGCGGCGTGGGGCCTCCGCCTGATGGACGACTACCCAACTCACCGCATCCTCTGGGGCGGCGACTTCCAAACGACCACCACACAAGGTACAGGCAACCCCGCCCTCACCTCCTTACTCGAATCACACCTCCGACCCCTCCACCCCCCACTCCCCACCTTTCCCAGTAGCGGAGGTTGCCTCGACCACTGGCTCACCCCTCCCCCCTCCCCTCTCAGTCTCAACCCGCCTGCGTGCTCGACTTTCACCTCTCCCTCACACTTCTCCGACCACTCAGCGATACACCTAGTTATACCTGCCCCCTCCTCCCTCATCGCTCGGCCACCCTCGGCCCACAACCCTCCCCGCACTCACCACACCACCCGCAAACTCACCTTCAAACTCCCACTCCAACCGCACCACATTACATCATACCAACGTAGCACACCCTCCCTTATCAACCACACGGCCTCCCTCCACGCAGAGATTCTCAATACAACCCCTTCCATGGCCTCTCCCGATACCCTCGACACCCTAGCCTCGAAATTTACTGCACTACTCTCCCAACATATGGACCACGCGGCCACCATATGGCCCCTCCTATCCCCGAAGAAACCCCGCCCCACTACCTCGACCATTAATCCCACCTGGCTCTCTAAAAAAACACACAGACTCATTCGTAAACTCCGCAAATGTAGCACCAACGGCGGCCCCCTACCCCTAGCCCAAACCCTCCTTCAAACCTCTGACTATCTTTCCCCTACCGATATCCACCACCAGTGCCAGGCACGCATACGCCAACTACTCCGAACAACCACTACAGATATACTCCAAAAGATTAAAACCCGCACCAACACTGCCTACGACGCCTCCCCAAAATCCTCCCACCGCCGCTTAAAAATTAAAAGCGGCCTCCTCCCCGCGACCACAGCAACTACAACTCTCCACCGCATTACCAAGCCCGATAAAACCACAGCATCCTCCCCCTCAGCCGTCATTAAGGCGGTCCACTCCCACTTCACCACCGAACTCACGCGAGCCACCCCGCCCGACCTCCCAATACCCCCCTGGGAACACCCCGACAACCCTGACAACTTCAACATCGAACCCCGAGGGGACCCCACACTCACACTAGCCGACATGATTACCCGCGATACATTCGATAAAACCCTCAACTCGCTAGGCACAGGCAAAGCCCCCGGCCCCGACGGTATCCCCAACGAAATTCTCAAGTTCCTACCCCCGGAGACCCGCTCCACCCTCTTCTCTCTCCTATCCCTCCTTGCCCATAACTCCTACACACCCCCTGAATGGTGCCATAGCACAACATGCCTATTACATAAAAAAGGGGACCCCACCCTCCTTGACAACTACCGCCCCATCGCCCTCATGAATAACCTTCTTAAGCTATGGACAGCACTAATCAAAGACGCAGGCTCGAAATACGCCGAAACCCACGGCATCCTCAGCGACCAACAGGATGGCTTTCGACAACACCGCAACATCCACGACGCCCTCTCCTCCATCATCATGGCCATGGAGGACGCAAAACTCCACAACAAAGACATCTACGTCATGTACGCAGACTTCAAGGGCGCCTTCAACGCAGCAGACCACCGCATCATGTTCAAACACATGAGGCAACTCGGTATGCCCTCCACTTTTGTAGATACATGCGAACACCTCTACGGAGTCTCATCCACAGACTACATTACCCCGTATGGTCCCACCCCCTCCATAGACATAAATCGAGGTACCCTACAGGGCGACACCCTCTCCCCGTTCCTGTTTACCCTCTTCCTTGAACCCTTTCTTCGCTGGCTCACTGTGGGTAGCCGGGGCTACCGCCCAGGGCCCCCCGCCACTAACGTCGACCCAACAGAACCCACAGCCACATACCCCGGACACGGATTCGCCGACGACCTCAGCCTAGCCACGGGCTCGACCCCAAACATGGCCATCCAATTAAGGAAACTCTCCCTCTTCAGCGCCTACACAGGTATGACAGTCAACATCCGCAAATGCTGCATTACCGGCGCCCTTTGGCGTACAGGCAACGCCCTCTCCCTTGCCAACATCACCCTCCTCACATCCCGCCTCCAATCACAGTTCATCACCATCAACTCCACCCCGGAGCCCATCCCCACCATAGGCCCCTCGGATACATACCGCGTCCTTGGGGTCGAACTCAACACCTCCCTCACCTTCACCAAACACTGGCACGAACTCAAACGCACCACCACATCCCTCATCAACGCCCTCTCCTCCTCCCTACTAACCCAGTCCCGCAGAATTCGCGTCATCCGTGGCCTCCTCATCGGAAAACACTTTACCCTCCAACTCGGCCTCTTCAGCGACTCCCAATTGGACACCCTCGAAGGTCAAATATGCCGCGCCCTCCGCTCAGCCGTCTCCTCGGTACGTAACCTCCCCCGCACCGCCCTCCACCGGCCCACCTCCGACCTCGGCTATGGCCTCCCCTCCCTCAAAGCACATGCCGCACAACTCACCGTCTGCCACCTCCACAAAATCCTGAACTCCCCCGGTTATAGGGGCCACATGGCCAGAGCCCACATACACAACATCTCCACAACATACTCCCACTGGCCCACTGAATCGATAATGTCAGGCAGTCTATCCCCCCCCACGCTCAGAAGCCTAGTGCGCGCCCAACGCGACGCCGGTACCATGTTTCACAACATCCCCCCCCTCTCCCTCACCAACCCCATTGCCTCCACACTCCGCACCCATTTCACCAACCAGGACGCCGCACTCCTCACATCCCTCAGAGACAGAGCCACACATATCACAGACCCACACACATACAAACAAGCATACCACGAATTCTCACCCCGCAAGACACACACTTCCCTCCTTCCCCGTCTTAACCCCCTCTGGCAAAATCACATAACCGAATGGTCACAAGTCCTCCTCCGCGCCACCCCTTCCTCCTTCATCCTCAAATCCTGCCAGTCCATCACCAAACTCACGGGGTCCAACACCTCCCTCACTATCCCAATACGCCTTCTCGCCGCAGTCCTCACCGAACCCACCGACACTGTCCACAACCGCCTCCCCGTCACAAACCTCAACCCCAAACAAGCATCCCCCCCCACCACTCTCCACCCCTCATGGGTTCCCCTCCTCACGCCACACCTCCCCCGCCCTCCTCACACTCTCTCCCCCTTCACCCACTCCTCCCGCACCAACACCTACTCCCCCACTGCACCCATCACGCACATAGACACAGAATACCTCTCCCCCTCAGACCACCATTTCCCCCCCTGCGACGTAACGCGAATCATCTCCAAACACAAAGACACAGAATACGGACAAACCCAATACATGGTCGAATGGGCCCCGGAACACCTCACGGAATGGGATATACAACTCCAACTGGACGACGGCTTCCGACTCATCTCTTCCACCCCCACCTCGGTAAACCTACCCACCCCCACCCCCGCAGATTGCTCCATATGCCACAACCCTCTGCACTTAGAACCCACCTCCACCTGCAGCACATGCCCGCACTTTGCCGTCCACTCCCAATGCCGCCCCGCCTTAGGCCCCGCCTCATGGCAATGCGACTGGTGCGCTCGCGGCAAACAACACGACCTCACCCGCCTCCACGAGGTCCAGTGGGCGCCTTGCCTTCAACTACACGACACCATCAGTGAGACCCCCTCCGGCCCCACCGCCCTCACCGCATTTAACTCCGGCTTTGTCCCCTCCACCACACCCATCCTGCCAGAACCCGGACCGCCACCTTGGACACACCGCCTTATCACATTCAACCACACCCCCATCAACCCTGACCTCGACATGCTCCCAACCGGTACATTCGCCATCCACACACACCCATCACTCCACGACACAACCATACTATGCACCCCCGACGGCCGCGCGTCAACCACCCTTAACGGCCCCCGCGTCCGCCACCTATACCAACTCTTTCGCCCCGACCTCTCCGACCATACATTCGAAGAGGAGGTCTACAACCTCCTCACTCGCCTAGGCTCCCGCTCTGAAATCCACTCTCCTACACCCGCCACCACCACCCGCAACAGATGGGCCACCAGAGAAGACCTCCTTTACACATTCCACATCCAGACAGAACTCTACTCAGACCCCCTCAACAAATCACTCCACTCGCACACCTACCACTCACTCTACCCCGAAGACATAGTCTTCTCATCCAGCGGCAGCAATGCCCCACACACATGGCAAGGCACCAACATAGCCAACCCCGAATACGACCACGAATGCATGCGCCGAGCCATGGAACATGCAATCACCAGCGCACACCGCACAGCCTCACACACCCCCAGCGCTACCATCCTCATACTCCCCCGTTGGGAACACACCCCATACCGCCACTCCAAGTATATCAACTCCCCCTACACACATCACCTATACACCCTTCCCAATGACGCGAACACCTTCTTACCCCCAGACCAACACACAGGCCACCCCACCCCTACCCCATTCGGAACACGCTGGATGGTCGACATCTACCTAGTAGCTAACTCCCTCGCACTCCCCACCCTACCCTCACACACTGCCATGACCGCACTCCACAACACCCTCGAGTCCATATACGACACACACCTCCCGAACCCCACCATCACCATCCCACCTCCACACCTCACAGACTCCTACTCACCTCACTCCGCAGGCATATACTACTTCCCCCCCAACCCCACTCACCCCCTTACCTACCCCCTCCAAGAACGCACACAACTAACATACTCCCCCACCAGAGGCACTCTTGCTTGGAACTGGCAGGACTTCGTATACACAGACGGCTCGAAAAAAGGAAGCAGCTCCCCTCTAGGGGCCGCAGCCACCCACCCAGCCTCGGACACCAACGTCAAAATCCTGGTGACCTCTACCCCTCCCTCCCATACTATCAATCGAGCCGAACTAGCTGGCATTGACATAGGCCTCCAACTAGGCCATACCCACCTCCTAACTGACAGTGCGTGCTCCCTCCGTCTCATACAAGGATACCTTAACTGCCCCTCCGCTTATAGGCACAACATCCACCGCGACACACTCCTCTCTATCACACGCACCATCATAACCCGCTGCAACGCAGGCATCCGCACACATCTCGGGAAAATTAAAGCACACAACCACTCACTCGGCAACGACCTCGCTGACGCACTCGCTAACCAGATAGCGGATGGTCAAACACCAAACACCACATACAACACAGGCTCGGACGTGTCCATTGGTCACTGGACCTGGCCTTACACCCTCATACCACAGACTCAAGGGGCACCCATACCATACATATACACAAACCTCAAAGCCGACGCACACACCCACAGCTGCAAACACACACTTACACCCCTCTCACAGACATCCAAACACGGCGCCCTCCTCGCCCGCGCATTGCGGCAGGGCTCGTGTGCCGCTACTCAATCTCACTCTAACATCTCTCCACCAGACCTCCTCCGCCAGCGCACATGTCACCTCGCCAACCCCACCATCCTATCCCATCCCATCTTGACTTTGCCTCCGCTTGTCAATCTTGCTTCCGAAATGGTCTCTGCCTCTGGAAAAACACACCAAGCCAGGGGGGAAGGGAAAAGGGAGTGGTGGCTTAGTTGCCTGGGACCTCCTCCCCGCGGTAGCCGCCGCGGCTGGACCGCCCCCCACCAGATCCACGGCTACCAGAGCCAGGGCGTCCACCACCACCGTTACGCCCGCGGCCGCCCTTTCCCGCTCCAGTGTCCATACCAGCACCTCGACCGCCTCCGTTGCGCGCAGGTGGGGCGCCATTCCCACGGCCGCCGCGGCTGCGGGCTGAACCGGGCCGACTTCACCTTCCACAAAAAACACTCAACCCTCACCAACACCCAATTCACCCACAAACAAGAATTCATATGGGGCGTCCACAACACACGCCTCCTCACACACAACCCCACCATGCGATGTCCCATGTGTGGCCAATTCACCAGCAACGGCCACATGGCCGGTAACTGCCCATCCATGTCTGGCCTAAGACAAGACCGTCACAACAGCGCGCTACAACTCCTCCTATCCCTCCTGGAACGCCACAACGGAGGACGCTGGGAGACTATCACTGCAGACTTCGGTAACAAACCCATCAAGTCTTTCACCCGCCCCACCCCCACCTCCACCCCTCTTGACTGCCACCCCCCACACCCCACCCACATGCCCACCCACCTTGTTGATGCAGACGAAGGTCACTCGCCAGACTCCCTAACCTCGTGCCCCGCTATCCTCCCCCCCGAAATCCTCCCGCCTGCACTACGTCCCCCGGCGCACAAAATTGGAAATTGGAAATTGTTTACAACATGTGCCGGCAAACTGGACCGACTGCTGTCTCTCGGGCCTCTCTACCAAGCCATACAGGACTTATAAGCGAGTTTAGCCCGGGTCTCTTCGACCAGGTACACCTATCGACACACCTAGCTTCACTGTGTGTCGACGTTCCTCGGGAGTTAAAAAACTGTAAGCAACCGCAGTAATTGCCACAGTCCCCCCGCCTAAGCAGTAGCAGCGTAATAATTTTGTAATCAAGAAAAACAGATCTAAAAATAAATCCACTTGTCGAGAAATGCAAAACTAAACTGCTGCTCGACCTTCACGATGCTCGGCCCGCTCCCACCGAACCGGGGTGCCGACCGGCCGAGGCCGGTCGGCGTTCGGGAGGGACGACGGGCCAGCCTAATCTAGCTCCCGCGTGACTTCGGTCTTGCCGAAGATAGGAGGGGAAAGGCTGGCAAAAAACCCCTCCTCGCGCGGTCGCTCGTCGATCCCGCCGTCCCATCCCGTAAGCCCCGCCAAGGTCGCCGCCGCATCCGCCGACGCGACGGTCCTCCTTGTCGAGGTCCCCCGTCACCTCCAGGGCAGGTGGGGGGGACCGAGACACATAGACATAGAAAAAATGGGCGCTCCTGCCTCCGCACCTGAATTTTCCCCGCTCATTTCCCCGGTTTTTTCGCTGTCTGGTACCCGGGTACCTGTCAGGTAGTCCGGCCTGCGTCCGTACCCTCCCCCCCTCTGATGCGCGTCCACCTAGCAGACTTTGTTGAGGTTGGGGCCTCCGCGCTCACCCGGGCCCCCCCGCAAGGGTCTCGTCTATCCAGTAGTGGGTATCGAGGAGGGGGGGGGGGGGTCAGGTCGCCGTAGCCGGATCCGTCGGGCCGCGGGTGCACGGAAATTAGTCAAAACCCTCCGTGCCGGGTTTTCCGGCGGCGCCGACCCGGAGGGTCGTCGTCGCCAGATCTTGTCGCTCCGTCCTTCGCGACAGGCCTCCTTGCCGCCCAAGCCTACTCCTCCCCCCTCGGGAGATGTATCATGTCGGCGTGGCGGCTCGCTAGTGAGCGCCCTACCCTGGTGCTGCTCCCCAACTAGCTCGATCCCGGCGCACAAACCCGATTTCATACGCCTCCTCGAACCTCGCTTCGTCGGTCACAACAACGGCCGCCGCCGATACTCATCTATCAGGAAAATACAAATAGGGGAGTGGAAGTACTGCACAGACCACAACCTCTCCCACACAGCTAGCTTGATTAGGGACAAATACACACCCCTCGCAAATGCCATCCGAAACCACTGGCCAGGTACCGAAGTCGACATCCTACCCATAGTCATGAGCCGCACGGGCACTCCGCACTCTTCCACCATAGCAAGTCTCACCTTTCTCCTCACCCTCCGCACAGACCCTCCCGACAAACTAGTCACCAAAGCACGACTCGACACATCTCGCATCCTTTCTTCACTCCATGCACACACCGTCCAATGGCTGCACTATCTCCTCCTTGTCTACCGCACCAAATCACGCACGACCACTCGCCGAGCCCCCGCATAACGCACCTCCCCAAGCCATTCTTGCACACCGCTTTTAAACCGCTTCAGACCCTCCCCGGGGGGGAGTAAAACCCCCGACCACACTTGGAGAGGTTGGACATAGGTGGTTCACGGTCTAGCCCTGACTTGTAAGTTCCCTGTTTGACGTAGTTGGGAGGGCCCAGAGACAGCAGCCGACGCATCCGGCTTTTTGGTGAAAAACCGGCGCATACGGTACATGTTGTAAACAATTTCAATTTCAATTTCAATTTGAGAGGAGAGAGATGAAATTGTTTACAACAATCACCGAGTTAACGGTTGTTGTCTTCGGGCGCCCCTTGTGATCATACCTATAGAAGGTTTCTTCGATAATTAAGGATTTACGCATTTTAACCACTTATCACAACCCGTCTAATCTAATGTACCGTCTAATAATGCATGTAAGCAGTACATCCATACAAGTATGAAATATTAGTTGTCGCTAGAGTCTCCACGATACGGGCATGCTCTAGCCGCGTGAGGGCGCTGATCAAGCAAGTTGGTCAGCATGCGCTCGTTGTGACGGGCCCACATGACCTCATGAGGGGGGGGGGGGGGGAACGGCGCTTGACTAGCGCTCTTGTTTCCGCGCCAGATTTTCTCCTCTCCCCGGTCCGTCTGTGTTGTAAGTAATACCGCATACGTATTAGTTGCAGATAGCTACTGTAAGCTACTCTAGATATGATTAGTACATGTCTAGATCGGACATACCGATAAACTGTTTGACTCGGTACAGAGCTGTCGCTAGGCTACAGCTCTCCCACTTCTGTTGTCCCGACACCACGCATGTAGGCTGGTTGTCGCCTTAACTGTTCCGTTTGCGGGACTGTGACTGTAACTACGTTTGCGTACGTTATCTTCCACACTAACTGTGTTTGCATGGTTCAATAGAGTTTCCTTAGACTCCTAGTACTTTCAACCTGTAGTCGGCGGTATCGCCAGTATAAACTGCGATTTTAAAACCCGCCACCACCCCTCTTAAGTCAGCCACCCGACGGAGATAGCCAGCCACCCACACCGACGCACTCGTCGTGTGTGGACAGGGTGCACACAGGTCCAAGCTGGAGAACGGGGGGGTGCACTGTCGGGTGAATACGCATCCACAGGTCGCACGCCAGCCGTAGCTTACCTTTTATTTTTATTTTTATCCTAGCCTAGCGAATCAGCCACCAGCGCAGCGCTCCACCTGTCCTGGCCTTGGCCTCGACTTGTGCCCCACACTGGGTGGAGGATACAGAAAAGGTGCTCTGAGACACCCCGGGGCTACAGGCCGAGGGGTCGGCGGGCATCAGGCCGTCTCTTTGCATACCGCTGTTAGGCACGAGTCCGGCTAGCGGTTTTTACCGCTGCCTGTTTTTCATCCAGCTCTTTCTTTTTTGCCCTCTGTCGAAATGGCGCAGAAAAACCCGCCTGTTTCACCTGTTGATTCCCCTGAGTCAGGCTCTCACCAGAGCACCCTCGATCACCCCCCGGATACTCTCGCGCTGCTCGTTGCGCAAGTGGCGAGCATAACAGCTCGTCTCGACTCGCAGTCGGCCGAGGGTGCTGTTGCTGCTGCGGGTGCTAATCCGCACCCCCCTGTAGCTCAGCGCCGCCACGATGCCCAACTCGAACCCGTCCGGGACAGCCACGACGGCCACACCCTCCACCTGCTTGAACATCCCCAGCCTGGTTTCGTAACCCCGGACGCAGAAACACTCTTTGCTGCTGCAGCCCCTGTTGGCGACCCCACAGTCGCACAGCGCCGCCACGATGCGCCCCGCGAGCCCGCGCGTGCCGATGCGCACTACGACCCCTCGCGTCACGCCATCCGGGTTGATCACCTCCCACCACCTCCCCCCTTCCCCCACGCCGGATATGCCCTTCACCACCCCGGCCCCCATATCCCGGAGGCGCCCTCTCATCTCATCCCCCCCTACCGTGACCACCCGCACTCGTACGGCCCTCCGCGTCCCATGGCCGGCCGCTCTCCCTTTCCCGGTGGCCCACCTCCTCCCTTTCATGGCCGGCACTCTCCCCCACTCCAACATGGCGACCCCACCCCCCGGGGCCGTCGTCGCCCCACTATTGACCCGGTGGTCATCAACCGGGCGGCACACGAAGCCCCCGGCTTCGACAAGGACGCCCTCAACCGGTCCATGAAGATGTCGGTCCCCGTCATGTGCCCGACCACGGACTTCAAGCAATGGAAGAGGACCTTCCTTAATTTCCTCTCCATCAAGGCCGCATACCTCATTCCTCAGCTGGCCATCCGCGACTCCGGCGTCTGGCTCGACGAACAAGCGCAACACTACGCCTACACGCTGCTTCTCCATGCAGCCAGCGCGAATAAGCGCGCTGACCAAGCCATGAAATGCGTTTCTCCAGCACGCCCTGACTGCGCCGCTGCCGCGTGGGACATCCTTTGTGAACGCCTCGACTGTCGGTCTTTTGCTCGCTCCTTGTCCCTCTTAGACAACCTGACGGTCAGACAGCGCCCTGGTCAGTCACTCAGTGACTATGTCCACTACATGCGCCAGACCTTTGACGAGTACAACGACACATGCCAGTTGGTTGATGGCTCCGTTGCCATCCACCCCCACCACCTCGGTCTCCTCATGCTGCGCGGTATTTCCAGCAGCGGCCCACACGGTCAGGCGAAGCAATGCGTCATCAACGCCTTTGACACGGACTACATCATGTCGGCTGATGAAGTTATGGCCAGCATTCTCCACCTTGCGCACAACATGGAAGACGACCCTGCTCCGGACGCAACCGCTCCGGCCATATCACCTCCTCCCATCTCCGCGTTCGTCGCTGCGGGCCGCGGCTCGCACAGCGGTCGAGGCCCACCACACCGTAACCCTCGCGGCCATCGACCCAACAAGTGTGGCGTTTGTGGCAGCCTCCACCATCTCATGTCCGCGTGCACTGCCACGGATGACGCTATCCTTAAGTGGAATCTCGCCAAGCGTAGGCTGACAGTCCAGAAGTACGGCGCCGCCGACGGCACCCCCTCTGCTCACGCTGCGCTGCTGAGCGACGTCCCTGCCGACGACGCCCCCGCCGATGACACCGACTGCCTACCCACCCTCGCGGACTGCGCTGATGACTACGCTGACGACGAGGTGAGTGTCCCATTCAGCTCTGTGGCATTCTCCTCTTCCCTCGCCCCGGGTCGTAATCTGTCAAAGTTTTGGGTCGTTGATTCCGCCTGCTCGATTAACCTCACTGCGTTCCGAGATGACTTCGTGAAATTCACGCCCCCCTCCGCTCCCTCTCGCGTGGGCGGTGTCGGCGTTGACGTTAAGGGCAGTGGCTCAGTGCGAATTTCTGTCAGACTTGCCTCTGGCCAGCTCATTCACCGCACTGTGTATGCACTCTACACCCCTGACCTATCATCTCGTTCAGCACAGCGTATCGGCCGACTCCTTAGTGTGAGCTGGATGCAAACTCACAGCGGTTGTGAATTCATATTCCCCTCCAACTCTGACACTGGTTTGCTTTTGGTACCCACAGGCATGGGTGTGCTAGAACCGTCCGGAAACGGTCTCTACCTCCTTCCCCACCAGCCGGTCCTCCCTTCCAGCCCATCCGCACCGCCGGCACTTGACCCCTCACCTCAGGTTGCCCTTACTGCCCAGTGTGATCCCGTCCTGTGGCACCGTCGATATGGCCACCTCAACATGCAAAGCCTTCAGGCCCAACATACTCACGGTGTCCCGACTAGCCCTGTGTTAACTAGCGCTGTAACCAAAGTTTCGTGCGACTCTTGTCTCCTTCACAAAGCCACAGCTGCACCACGCAACACAGCCGCTTGCGCGAAGCCATCCCACCCCCTCCTCAACCTGTCCGCTGACCTCTGGGGCCCGGTCAATGTCCCCTCCCCACATGGCCTCCGTTACTGCTTGCTCGTCATCGACCACCACACCAACTACATGTGGGTGCGGTTCCTTAAGTCTAAAGACGACGCATGTTCGGAATTGGAAACCATCCTCTTGGACATCAAACACCTGCATGCCCGCCATCACTCCCAGACGGGCGCGTTCGCACCGGTCCTCAAATTTGACTCAGACTCTGTGTTTGAAGCTGCTGTCACTCGCCGGATGTGCGCACACCTCGGCGTCGGGGTACAGTTCTCTGCCCCATACGCCCACCACATGCTCGGCAAGGCCGAACGTCCCTGGCGCACCATCCGGGACAATGCATCGGCGATGCTCCACAACATGGCCGTTCCCAACTCCATGTGGTCGTGCGCTGTCAGCACTGTTGTGTACCTTCGCAACCGCACGTACAGTCGCTCGGTCGGACCTAATGGGGGCGTCCCCCTCACACTCCTTACGTCGTCAGTGCCCAACGCCTCCAAGTTCCGCGTCTTCGGCTGCGCCGTTTTCGCCAAGGTCCCCGACAAACAACGTCGGAAACTCAGTGAAAAAGCATTTCGCGGCGTCATGGTGGGCTATCCCCCTGACGCACCCGGGTATCGTGTCTACAATCCGGAAACGCGTCGCATCACCACTTCCGTACATGTTGTCTTTCAGGAAGACACCCCAGGCTTCGACACACAACCCTCCGTCGACTCGGCCATCACCGACTCTTCGGACGACGTCCCCGCAGACTCACCCCTATCCCACCCCATTGACCTCACATCACCCACACCCCTACCCCCCCCGCCAACCCCTCGCCATGCTCGGCTCCGCTCCCACCCCATTCGCTACGGCGATATGGTTGCCCACCTGTCCGACTACCCACCCACACTCGTAACGGCGTGTTGTGATCCTGAACAAGGAAAAGCTCAAGAGGACATCTTTGAGCACCCTCACGTCCCCGACCTTGTCACTGGTCCCCCACACACACCTGCCGGCACGTCCCCTACTGCCATCGCCCTCCTCTCCGCCCGAGAGTGTGTGGAACCAAAATCCTACCGAGCTGCGCTGGACAGCGCCCAAGCCCCCCAATGGCAAGCCGCTATGCAACAGGAGTATTCCTCCCTCATCAGCAACGGCACGTGGGACCTTGTGGACCTCCCCCCCGGCCGCATGGTCGTTAACAGCATGTGGATCTTTAAAGTCAAGTCGGATACAGCCGGCGACGTCTCCCGCTTCAAAGCGCGGTTCGTCGCCAAGGGGTGCAGTCAACGCGCTGGACTGGACTACACGGAGACCTTCTCCCCGGTCATCCGCATGGCCAGCCTGCGTCTCTTCCTAACCATTGCAGCCGCCCGCGACCTTGAACTCTGCCAACTTGACATCGACACAGCGTTTCTCTACGCCCCCATCCGGGAGGATGTGTACATCCGCCAGCCCCTCGGCTTCACCGATGGAACGTCCAAGGTTTGTCACCTCAAGCGTTGCCTCTACGGCCTTAAGCAGTCCCCCCGCGAGTTCAACATGCTACTTCGTGCGTGGCTCGTCGACCATGGATGGCAACAATGCGTCTCCGACCCGTGCATCTACATCTATCGCGCCGGCCACGTCTTCGCCATGATCGCCCTGTACGTCGATGACATTCCCGCGGCCTGCAATGATGCCACCTGGCTCGCATCGTTCAAAGCCCAACTCGGAGCACGGTTCAAAATCAAGGACCTAGGCGACCTCTCCCAACTCCTCGGCATGCACATTACCCGCGATCGCTCCACGCGCACAATCTCGCTGGACCAGTCCAAGTACCTGCGCGACATCCTCGCCAAGTACGGCATGTCTGACTCTAAGCCGTCGTCCCTTCCGATGGACCCAGGCTTCCTCGCCGGCCTTGCACACTTGAACTCGCCTTCTCTCACAGGAGTGGCCAAGGACGTCTACCCAAGCCTCCTGGGCAGCCTCCAGTACGCCGCCGTTTGTACACGCCCCGATGTCTCCACGGCGTTGAGCATCCTCGGCTCTGCCCAAGCCTCGCCCACCGAGGCACACTTGCAAGCTCTGAAAAAGGTCCTCCGCTACCTCCATGGCACCATCAACATGCGCCTGACGTTGGGGGGGGGCCTGGACCACAGTCTCCAACTCACAGGCTTTGCCGACGCTGATTGGGCCAACGACAGCAGCACCCGCAAGTCTCGCTCCGGCTATCTCTTCACCCTCGGACGCGGGCCAATCAGTTACAAGTCCAAACAACAGACTTGTGTGGCTCAATCCACGTGTGAAGCCGAGTACTACTCTGCGGCTGACGCCACCAAGGAGGGACTCCACCTCCGACAACTCCTGGGGGAAATCTTCGACTCCCCCATCACCGAAACCACCACCATCTGGGAGGACAACCAAAGCGCCATTGCATACTCCCAGAATGCCTTGGTCAGCGAGAAGACTAAACACATCGGCCTGAAGTGGCACTTTCTCAAAGACCACGTGGAGCAAGGGACCATCAAGTTGAGGTACCTCCCCACTGACCAGATGGTGGCTGACATGCTCACCAAACCCCTCCCAGGACCTGCACTAGCACGACACCGAAGTGCGATCCTTGGAGGACAAGACCCAATGCAACGCTTCATCCCGTAGCTACCTTCAGGGGGAGTGTTGTAAGTAATACCGCATACGTATTAGTTGCAGATAGCTACTGTAAGCTACTCTAGATATGATTAGTACATGTCTAGATCGGACATACCGATAAACTGTTTGACTCGGTACAGAGCTGTCGCTAGGCTACAGCTCTCCCACTTCTGTTGTCCCGACACCACGCCTCGAGGCGGCGCCTTTATATGGAGAGTGCCCGGCGCTCGCTAGCAGCCGCCAGCCCTGCGAAACATTCTGGTCTCCCTTGGGGGAGAGGCCCGAAGATACGCAGGACGGAGGCGAGTCGCAGCCGGAGGAGCGACACGGTCAGGCGGCGGAGGTCGGGAGGATCATCCGCCGCCGGAAAAACCCGGTACGGGGGGTTTTCGGTTAAATATTCCCGTACCCACCATTTTTTGAGGATAGCCGATCCCTGGGCATTATCCGTTCCCCCTCCCCTAGTCGGTACCCGGTTATCGACAGGCTGCCTCAGGCAGTGTGCCCCGGGTTATCGCAACAGCACACTGCTCGTATAGGCGGCCCCTTAACAGCGTAAATCACCGGGGGAGACAAGTGCGGCCAGCACAGCGCGATCATATGGGTGGTGGAACCAGACGGGAAACGGACAGGGGACAGGAGTCATCTGGCTCGAAGGCAGGAGAGCCAGCCGAACACCGTGTGGAGCCTCGCTTTTTTCTCCTCCTAGCCCCCGCGGGGGGGGAGAAGGCTAGACTAGGTGGAGGGTCGCGCCGAGAAGAGCGACCACTATCTCCGATATCTCGGACGGGGTCGAGCAAGGATCGAGACGAGTCCGACGAAGACCTGCGCGAGGGGGGTTTTCCACCTGCCTTTCCCCCTACCTCCGGCACGACCGGAGTCGCACATGAGTCGAGGTCAGGCAGGTTCGACTCGACCAGCTCATGCTGACCAGCCTTGCTGATCGGCAACCCCGCCGCGGTTGGAGCAGGCAGCGTATCGTGGAGAATAGCGACATTTGTTATTTCATATTGTATCCAGGAAAAAAAAATTGTGTAGGTCAGAAAATAGTAAATACCTGGATACTGGCACGGGTATGTTTTAGACGATATCGTTACTGCCATTGGAGAGGTTAAGATTAGTGGTTCACGGTCTACCTCACGCTTCTAAGATCCTGTATGGCATAGCAAAAGGGGGGGCCCAGAGACGACAGCCGGTTCTTACTGGTAATGTTGTAGACAATTTCACATTTCAAATTTGGAGAGTGCCGTTGCGATAACCCTAGGCACCCTGCATGAGGCACCCTGTCGATGAGTGGGTGCCGATTGAGGGAGGGGTCGGTCGAACTTGGGGATGGAGGCGCCGTTCCCCAAAGGTGTCGGGTAAAGAAATATTTATGCCGAAAAGCCTCCGCGCCGGGGTTTCCGGCGCCGGTCGATCCGGTGGACCTCCGCCGCCACGCCGTCTCGCTCTTCCGGCTACGAGCATTCTCCTTCTTGCGTAGCTTCTCGCCTCTACCTCAGGGGAGACTCGAGACTTACATGGCTCGTCAACTGCCAGAGAACGCCCAGCCTTGGCGATGTTTACTGGTTGTCCGCGGCCGACTTCAACGCTCGCCACCAACTCATATGAGCCCGTGCCCTCCTCGCCGCCAAAAACTTCATCGGGCATAGGTCCCTAGTCTCCACGATACGCGGCCTGCTCCAGCCGCTGCGGGGTCGCTGATCAGCACGGTTGTTCAACTTGAGCTCGTCGAGTCGAACGTGCCTGACCTCGGCTCTTGTGCGACTCCGGTCGTGCCGGAGGAAAGGGGGAAAGGCAGATGAAAAACCCCCCTCGCACAGGTCGTCGTCGGTCCCGTCTCGATCCTTGCTCAACCCCGCCCGAGATATTAGCTGCTCCTCCCGACGCAGCGCGTCACCTAGCCGAGTCTTCTCTCCTCCTTCGGGGGCTCAGAAGAGAGAATAACTAGGCTGCAGACGGTGTCCAGCTGGCTCTCCTGCCCCGAGCCAGATTTGCTCATGTTCCCTTTCCTTGTTCCGTCTGTTTCCAACACCTATGTGATCGCGTTGTGGCCTTCCTTACCCTCCCCCGGTGGTTTACGGTGTTAGGGGGCCGCTATTATGAGCGGTGTGCCGTTACGATAACCCTAGGCACACTGCTTGAGGCAGCCTATCGATAGCCGGGTACCGACTAGGAGAGGGGTTGATAGAACATAGGGATCGAGTCGCCGGTCCTCAACAGATGGTGGGTACGGGAATATTTTCCAACAACCCCCCGTACCGGGCTTTTCCGGCGGCGTGTGATCCTAAGGACCGCCGCCGCCACACCGTGCCGCTCCTCCGGCTGCGACCCTCCTCCGTCCTGCGTTGCATCAGGCCTCGCCCCCAGGGAGACTTAAAGCTCTCGCATGGCTGGCCATTGCTAGCGAGCGCCGTGCCCTAGCGCTGCTTCCTAGCTGTCCGCCGCCAGCTCGAACACCCTCGTCCCTGCGCCAATCCGTCCGTACCCTTCTTCGCGAAAAAATATTTCGCAAACGCCGCCCCCGCCCCATCGTCGGGAGAGTATGTGCCAGTATTTAGTCGCTGAAAGAACAAATCGGACAGCCCGAGCGGGAGATCCTTGTGCTGGTGTACGGATATCATGTTTTTCCAACTCCGGGAGATCCGTTCAGCCCCCTTACCGTGCCAAGCCTGGCACGGCTACATGTTTACCAGCGCCCACCGCGTGGAGGTAGAGGGAGGTGCCGACGGGCCTGCAAGCGCACCCCTCTCTAGGGCCGCTGCCGCTACGCCGCCGGCGGGCGCCCGGCTCCGAAACCAATGTGGAAGGTGGGGGTTCTTCTCGGGCCGTGACACGCCTGCATACAATGATCGGACTCACCGGGTATCGAACCCGTGACCTTCTACGTATTAGGCGTGCGCTTTACCGGCTCACCGAAAAAGCATAGTTGACATATGTGGCCACATACCACATATGTACCAAACTACGACAGTTGTGTGTTTTTTGTGGAAGGTGTAGTCGGCGCCGTCCTCCGCGGCGCGGGCGAGGAGGGCACCGTTTTTGGAGGTTTGTGAGAGGGGTGTGTGCGTATGTTTGGTGTTGCAAGTGTGTGCGTATGTTTTGAGGTTGGTGTATCTGTAGGGTATGGGTTCCCCTAGGGTTTGTGGTAAGAGGGTGTATGGCCAGGTCGAGTGGCCTATTGACACGTCTAAACCTGTGGTGTATGTTGTATCGGGTGGGTGTCCGTCCGCAACTTGGTTAGCGAGTGTGTCTGCGAGGTCGTTGTCTAATGAGTGGTTGTATGCTTTGATTCTACCGAGGTGTGTGCGGATGCTTGACTCGCAGCGGGTTTTGAGGGTGTGTGTGATGGAGAGGAGCGTGTCACGGTGAATGTTGTGTCGGTAGGCGGATGTGCAGTTCATGTAGCCTTGTATTAGGCGGAGGGAGCACGCACTGTCCGTAAGGAGGTGGGTATGGCCGAGTTGGAGGCCTATACCTATGCCCCCTAGTTCCGCGGGATTGATGGTGTGTGAGGGAGGGGTGGAGGTCACCAGAATTTTTATGCGTGTGTCCGAGGCGGGGTGATTGGCGGCCGCTCGAAGGGGGGAGGAGCCGCCTTTCTTGGAGCCATCTGTGTATACAAATGTTTGCCAATTCCAAGCAATTTCTCCTATGGTGGGAAGGTACGTTAGTGTCGTGCGTTCCGGGAGGGGGTATGTAATGGGGTGTGTGGGGTTAGGGGAGAGATGGTAGATGCCGGCGGAGTGAGGTGAGTAAGGTTCGAGGAGGTGCGAGGGTGGGACGGTGATGGTGGGGTTGGAAAGGTGTGTGTTGTAGATGAATTCGAGTGTGTTGCGTAGGGCAGTCATGGCAGTGTGTGAGGGTAAGGAGGTGAGTGCGTGGGGGTTGGCTATATGGTAGATGTCGACCATCCAGTGTGTGCCGAGTAGGGTGGGGGTGGGGTTGCCCGTGTGTAGGTCGGGGGGTAGGAAGGTGTATGTATCGTTGGGAAGGGTGTAGAGTTTGTGGGTGTAGGGGGAGTTGATGTATTTTGAGTGTCGATAAGGTGTGTGTTCCCATCGGGGAAGGATGAGGATCTTGGCGCTGGGTGTGTATGAGGCTGTGGAGTGGGCGCTAGTGATTGCTTGTTCCATGGCGCGACTCATGCATTCGTGGTCGTATTCCGGGTTGACGATGTTAGTGCCGTGCCATGTGTGTGGTGCGTTGATAGAATATGAATGGAGTCCATAGCCTGACACGGTGTCCGGTTGGCGGTCATGCCTCCGAACCAGATTTTGTCTTGCCCTCGGTCCTTCGCCGTATATTTTCCAACACATGTACTACTTATCCATACCCTCCTCGCCGCCAAACAACTCACGATATACAAATCCCCCTCCCTTCGCATGAGAGAATTTAGGGAGTATGACGCCATGAAAAGAAATAGCGCACAGTCAGAGCGGGAGATCTTGGTGATGGTAGCGTTTACGTCTTATCTTGAAAAGCCTTCATCGGCGCACGGCTCTCCCTAGATCCGTGCATGGTTGATCTTGTAGATCGGAGCTTTCGGCTCGCGCTGCCTAGCCCCCAGCCGTGCTAGGCTAGGCACGGCAATAGGGTTTCCCACTCCCACCACGAGGAGGTGGTAGTGAGTGCCGGCGGGCCCGCGAGCGTACCCCCCTTCCGGGGTAGCCGCCGCTGCGCCACCGATGAGCGCCGAGAGGGATGGATAATAAGAAGACGGACTACATAAAACTCTAGACCTAATATCTAGATGGAAGTACTGGGTAAGCCTTGCGATGGCAACCGACTTATCGGTACTTCTTGAAAGCAATTTCAATTTCAATTTACATTCATTGCCAGTCCTGGACATGAACACGAACTAATGCGAGGAGTTCAGAAACACGCCATCATTGGCGCTCACAACAATACCTTCCAAAAGCAATGTGCGCCACGATTATCTTCGTTCGCCTCTAGGAACACATTGCATACCGATAAAAGAATGAGACTACTTCAAATGAGAATATTTAACAATAACTCCAAAAACATTACCGGACATCAATACTTAGTCATTTAGGGCGCTCACGAGTAGGGATAGGGCCGGGTACTTAAACCGATACTTAAACCGGGTACTTAAACCTAGGGCGACTAGTTAAACCTATCGACGACACGTACCTTCAAGGTATGCGGATGTCGCTCGCTGGTCGTTGACCCCCGCTCATGTGATCGAGCAGACTCATAAGTCAATTGAGCAGCCCCCCGATTAAGGGGGGTGGGCGCCCCCCGGCGGCGACCCCGGAGGGGGGTGCTCTCGCAAGCCCGTGGGCATCCCTCACCTCCCCGTGGTGGGCGCTGGAAACCCCGTAGCTGTGTCATGCTTGGCACGGTAGGGGGCTAAAAGGGCCGGCCATGCGATCCGCGCGATCCGCAGGTGTCTGGAAAGGCCCTTTACATAGGGCTTTTTGAAAGAAACACATTTCTAGATGCTACCGGCGTCAATGTCTCCCGCTCGGGCCGTCCGATATGTTTTCTCAAGACAAGATACTGTTGAGATACCGTCCCATTCGCGGGGGTGGGGCCTGTGTTTTCAGGAGTGTATGGTGGAGATAGGGGTATGGACGGATCAACGGTGGGTTGAGGGTGTTGGAACTCGCGGCGGAAAGCCGGGAAGCAATGCTAGGGAACGGCGCTCGCTCGACGTCGACTAGCATGTTGACGTAGAGCCGGCCAAAAAGGGGCAGCACGACAACAACAGCGAGGAGGACTATCGCGTTGGGAGGAGCGGCGAGGTCGGGCGGCGAAGCGATCCGCACGATCAGCCGCCGCCGGAAAACCCGGTATGGAGGGTTTAAATAGTTTCCGTACACCCGCGGCCT
The DNA here is from genome assembly GCA_026401115.1 of Tetraselmis chui. Classification (NCBI taxonomy): domain Eukaryota; kingdom Viridiplantae; phylum Chlorophyta; class Chlorodendrophyceae; order Chlorodendrales; family Chlorodendraceae; genus Tetraselmis; species Tetraselmis chui. Next base: position 170,771 of record JAPMLY010000052.1, on the reverse strand, counting down.
TTTCGGATCCGGCCACTGCGACCGTGCACTACCCCACCCCTACCCACTATCGCTACGCATAACTAACATAAGAGAGTGGATAAGCGCAGAGGCTCGCGCTCGAAACAAGGGTGCTCGATGGACGCGCAAACGGTGGGTGGAGGGTACTATCGCTGGCTGATTTTCCAGAGAAGTACCCGGGTAACAACACAGAGAAAAGCCGGGGAAATGGCTAGAAAAACATTTCAGCGCGGCGGCATGAGCGCTAGCTTCTTTTGTTTGGCTGTCTTTGTCCCCCTAGCCTGCCCTCGAGGTGACGGGGGGATACCTAACATAAGACAACCGACCGGGACATGACACACGCGACGAGAGGAGCGACATACAAACGGCGAACAATTGGATGTGGCCGTGGTTCTCCCCCCTTGCCGCGAAGTGGGGTGGGAAGCCTAAGCAAGGGGGAGAGTTGCAACGGGAGGAATGACAATTGTCTCGGACGAGGGAGCGCGTGGATCGAGTCGGGGCCTTCGACGACATGAGCAAGGGGGTTTCGCTTGCCCCCCTCCCCCCCCCCCCCCCCCCCCCCCCCCCCCCCCCCCCTCCCCGCCCAAGCTTCGGCACGACCGGAGTCGCACATGACCCTAGGTTAGGCAGTCCCGAGCGACTCGAGTACCATCACATGCTGACGAGCTATGATGATGAGCGATCATGAGCGGCGGGAGATGGCCGCGCATCGTAGAGATTGCAACTTCTTATTGAAATTGAAATTGAAATTGTTTACAACATGACCCGGCAAACTGGACCGGCTGCTGTCTCACGGGCCACTCTACTTCCGCCATACAGGACTTATTTAGCAAGTTGGGCCCGGGTCTCTCCGACCAGGTACATTTCTTATCGACACACCTATCTGCAATGTGTGCCGACGTTCCTCGGGAGTTATATAACTGTAAGCAACCGCAGTAATTGCCACAGTCCCCCCACCTAAGCAGTAACAGCGTAATAATTTTGTAATCAAGAAAAACAGATCTAAAAATAAATCCACTAGTCTAGAAATGCAAAACTAAACTGCTGCTCGACCTTCACGATGCACGGCCCGCTCCCGCCGAACCGGGGTGTCGACCGGCCTAGGCCGGTCGGCGTTCGGGAGGGACGACGGGCCAGCCTAATCTAGCTCCCGCGTGACTTCGGTCTTGCCGAAGGTAGGAGGGGAAAGGCTGGCAAAAAACCCCTCCTCGCGCGGTCGCTCGTCGATCCCGCCGCTCCATCCCGTAGCCCCGCCCCAAGGTCTTGCCGCGTCCACCGACGCGGCGGTCCTCTGTGTCGAGGTCCCCCATCACCTCGAGGACAGGTGGGGGGGACCGAGACGCACAGACATAGAAAAAACTAGCGCTCCTGCCTCCGCGCCTGAATTTTCCCCGCTCATTTCCCCGGTTTTTTCTCTGTCTGGTACCCGGGTACCTGTCGGTTTTCCGGCCTGTGGCCGTACCCTCCCCCCTCTGATCGCGCGTCCACCGAGCAGCCTGTTCTTGAGCGGGGGCCTCCGCGCTCACCCGGGCCCACGCTCAAGGACTCATAGGAGTATTAAGGTCTGTCGGGGTAGTGGGTGTCGAAGAGGGGGGGGGCAGGTCACCGTAGCCGGATCCGGCGGGCCGCGGGCGCCCGGAATTAAGCAAAACCCTCCGTGCCGGGTTTTCCGGCGGCGCCGACCCAAAGGGTCGTCGCCGCCAGATCGTGTCGCTCCTCCCGTCGCGACTGTCCTCCTTGCCGTCCCAGCTGACTCCTCCCCCCGGGAGATGACGTTGGACGACGTAGCGGCGCGCTAGTGAGCGCCCTACCCTGGTGCTGCTCCCCAACTTGCGCGACGCCGGGTACGGACATTATTTTAGTGTCCAAAAAAGCCCTCCGTACAGGGCTTTTCGGCGGCGGCTGATCCTGAGGATCGCCGCCGCCTCCTGTAGCCGCTCCTCCGCCTGCGACTAGCCACCGTCCTGTGCCGTGTCTCGCCTCACCCCTCGGTAGGGTTCGACCGGCACAGGGCTGGTCGATAGCTAGCGAGCGCCCTTTCCTGGCGCTGCTTCCCGGCTGGCCACCACCAGCTCCAACACCCGCCTCCCACCGCTGATCCGGCCGTACCCTCCTCGCCATCAAACGCTGCCGTAGTACAGGTCCCACTCCTAAAAGTAAGGCTGTATCTAGGAGTATCTGTGCGCGAAAAAACATATCGGACGGGCCGAGCGGGAGATCTTGGCGCCGGTAGTGTACAGAAATTATTTTTTCAAAAGCCCTCTGTACAGGGCTTTCCCGACAGCTGCTGATCCCACGGATCGAGCTGTCGGCCCTCTTAGCCCCCTACCGTGCCAGGCCTGGCACGGCTACGGGGTTTCCAGCGCCCACCACGGGGAGGTGAGGGGATGCCGACGGGCCTGCGAGCGCACCCCCCTCCGGGGCCGCCGCCGCTGCGCCGCCGGCGGGCGCCGCAACTTCTTACTTATCATATTTTTATCGTAGCGATATACAATGGTAGTATGGTTTGTTTTGTGTTATGTTTTAACGCCCTCATACAACAACCGATTTATCGGTACTTGTGGTAAAAGAATACAATTTCTAAGCGGTTCCCGATGACTTCAGTCTTCCGATGCAAGCAACTTCCATGAGCCGGAGGAAGCTGCTGGAGCCAATCATCAACGGGGTCTCGAACTAAATTGGCCTATAGCCATGAATATGTGGCACTAAAACTCAGCAATCGTTGTACTCAATAAATCACCGAATTAACAATAACAAGGCGCACCTAGCACATGGGGGCATCTAGTGACCACGCCGGGCGGGGCCACATGCAGGTCTTTTCCCTTTGCTTTTCTGTGGCAATGACAATGAAAATGATTTACAATGCCAACCGCCACTACGGTGTACGGTTATTGTTTAAGGGGCTTCTTGCATCAACCATATGGGGAGAAATTACGTTGCAAAATTTAGGCCGGTATTCCTATATTCCTAGATACTCATGGGGACCAAGTCAGTTAAAACCGTCCAGGGGAGTGTAATCAGCCTCTAGCAAAACTTTCCATCGCAATGTCTATGAGCGGACAACGATCATGGAATTGGGGGCCGCCAAGTCAATGCAAAAACTTTAGTTCTATTGCCTTCAATGACGATGGCCGACCATTGCCTCGTGCGTGCAAGCGTATGCATCGCGGCTATTGGACTCCTTGTCATATCCTTAATCGACACTCCTCGTTGTGGAAATGATCGGCGCATATTTCGATGCACTGCAAAATTTCCCCATGACTTGTGTCTCGCTTGATCTCACTCCTCATGGGTTGCGTTAAATTGAATATTTGGCAAGTTTGCATGCTCGCCTTTACAACGTGCATACGACCACGTGGACAAGAAGGGCGGTTGCGGGAAAGCTTTCAACAGATATTCGGTGGGTGCTTTGATAATCGGATTGCTACTTGTCTTACGAGTCGAGGAGGCAAGAAGAGCAACTCTACGACAAATCATTGAGGTGCGATTAAAACTTCACTCCGAATCAGGCAGCTCACCCTCCCGACACATCACCACTGAATATTATGTGCCGTCCGAATGTTAATACTCTTCAACGTTTGTTAGATTCACAAGCCGTCTCATTTGGCGAGAGAGAGAGAGAGAACTGCAGTCGCTGATAGTGAGAGAGGATGTCACCGTATCATTCATTGCCTATCCCACACATTCAAGTAATATGGGAGGATTTGTGAATCACGCGCACCAGACAGCTACTATTCAGACTCATAAAAGTTTGCATAATGTGTATATATATATAGCAACAATTGCAGGTCTCTTTAGTTCTACCTCGCATCTACTGTAAGCTGTTTTACCGACTACCCACTTACGAAACTTGTGCTTCGTCGCATGAAACTCGTGGCCGGGACATACGTGTCCTCCAACAGCCGTATGCATTCAAGGGCCATCAGATGCCGCAAACAGGGAAAGCAAAGCAAAAGCTACGTCATAAGAAGTAGCAGACTATCAGGCTCGGGAGGGTAAGGTGTTTGAAATGCGTTTCCAGTGAACGACGGAATGCAGCTGATCGGCTGCTGTGATGAAGGTGAGTGCGCTGGTAAGTAGCGCCGGGGATCAGATACAGCATAACAGGGAGTGTCTGTTTAAAGTCGGTAGCTCGAGTTCCAAGCACCGTTACTAGATGAGAACTACGTCTTCGTATTCTATTTCAAAGTTCGCCCACAAAGGAGACGAGGCAGCGTCAGTGACTCCCATCATCATCTCAAACAGCACGAACCAAAGCCACGCGCCGCCAAAACAGCAAGACCGGCCTTCGACTAACGGCTTCGTCGGAGTGCAAAACTCACAGAGTGATCACATCATCAATCTTTAGTCAGGCTTGATGCATGGGAAATGAGCTCAACTGATACTACGGGGAAAATCATGAACCCTCGCGGGGAGGGGCAACTTAATAAGTTGTGCGTGTTGCTGAACATGTATATATTTGGGCGACGCACCTTCCGAAGCCTTCCAACACGACAGACTACTCCACTTAATCTCCCTGCCGGAAACACCAGGCACACATTTCAAGGTGACGATATTCAGAGGTGCCCCAATAAACAATTTTCATTTTCGGAATTCTTGGCGGGAGGTGGTGGGTAGTGGCAGACGGCTCAGAAGTTATAGTTTATATTGAGACACAGAGGCGCTGTGCGCCTTCGCGATAGTAATTGTCATCAACGCCGTCCTTAACGTTATGCCAAGCTAAACCCGAAATCAGGTGTATGATAACGGAATTATATAGAGGTGCGCTTACCTGGAAGCTCATTGGGGTGACGTCTGGACGTGCTAGTTCCGGAAGGCCAGAATCAAGCAAGTTGCCAACAAGATGCAGTAGGCGAATACTGATGAAGTGCTGCGTCGCTCACTGCCTCCTTCTCATATACCCAACCGCCGCGACAATGTCAAACATAAACATATCACTAGGGATGGCTGTGGGATAGCGACTGGTTGAGGGCTGATAAATACAGCGTTGACGGTGCCACTGTCTGCGGCCGGCGGTGCTCTTGCCGCTTGTCTCGTAAGTCGACCATCAGGGGCGCAGGTTCGGCCTGGGCTGGAGGCGGCGCGGCCGACTCGAGGCATCGACTCCGTCGTCGTGGGGCGGCGCGTCCAGTATCTACGTGAAATTGATTTTAAATTGTAAACGTACTATAAATGTATTCATTTATCCGTTCTCAACTATCTCGTGACACCATAGTTCACGTACCAGTTCCTGCACACAGAATGTTTTCTACTTGAAGAAATGTATTTTTTGATGCAGTACCTTTAGCAGTTTTCTCGGTGCGTCGCCGCTGATATGCGATATGGGGCCGCCATTTCACACACAGTAACGATATTTGCCAATACTATATTGAATGTTCTTACAAGAAACTATTGCCAATACTGCAACGTGTACTACCGATATATAAATGAGTCAGCAGCGCGCCGCCGCCGCGCCGATATTCGCAGACGACGGTGCTGCGCGGGCTGCGGGAGACGGTCGCTGATGGCAGAAATGTCGATGACGTACAGACGAAGGCTTCTGCAGCAGCCGCAACTAACCCATCCCTCACCAGCTACCGTTACCGATTTCTGTAGCAGTAGTGATACCACTTATCGAGCTGCGCGCACGAGCTGTGCTGCGCGAGTGGAGCGCCGCTGGCTACACCTAAGTTTTCACGTCCTTGTGTCGGCCGTCACTCGACGACGCGATGTCGCTCCTCAGCACCCGCGCCGCCGTCACTCAGACAGCGCTGCCCTCTTTGACGCGGGGTAATGCTTTTCGACGAAACAGCGCACAAAATTTCTCTAGACGACGAATCAGCTGGCGGATAAGGTAAGCTCCGAATTAAACCATATTTTTTTCTTATTCCGCATTGGTTTTTTGCGCCCTTTACGGGATTAGGAAAAGCCGGACCACCTCTTCTTGTTCTCTCTCCGCCCGATCACCCCATTCCTTGCCCACCCCTGACTCTCAGACAACACCTTTACACACCCTACCCCGACACGCTATCCCTCTATCATCCTGTCTTTGTGCGAAGTCAGTCAGTGGCCAAGGATGAGAAAAGTCCCACGAACCAAACCGTGTGTCATAATTTGTTTTAATTTCTGAGGCCGACTGCCCCTACTCTTCACCTTACTTTACTCCCCCCTCCCTCCAACCCCCCTTTCCTTTTGCCTTTCCCGAAAGCCTCCTCTATCTCATCGAGATGCCATTGTCCTTACATGTGCTCATCGCTCGTTGTCAATCCTGCCACAAGACCTCTCTCTCCCAAACTTCCTTTACTCGTTCATCACACTGTATTAAGGTTTCGTCCTTTCGGTAGCTTGTCCCTGTGAGCATGTGCCATAACGTCACACACACACACACACACACACACACACACTTTCTCTCTCACTCACATGCGCACACGCACACAGACACGCACTCCCGCACATACACACACACACGCGTGCGCGCACACACACACACACACACACACACACACTTGTACAGTTCCATACAGATGTACAGACACACTCGTTTCCCTGCCGTCCTGAATTCTCTAGATTTGATACGCATCCGATTAACTTGGGTTTCGATTTGATCGTGGGGTGATCATAGGGCCGCCAGCAGGCGCAACAACGTCGATTGGAATACCGAGCGAGCGCCAGCACCACTCGCGCCACCTCCCCTCCCCGCCCGCCCTCCGCCCCCACCACCGCCTCCCCCCGGCGGCGATGAGGTGCCACCCATCGCCGACCTTCAAGCGATCTGAACTCCTCTTTCATCAACTTAACCGTCGGACTGAATCCTGGTGTTTCTGAATGCCATTCTAATGCCCTAACAGACTTTGATGGACGGAAATGGCGGCCGACGAGTTTTGCTTTCGGCAATCATCGGCGCAGTGGCCATCGCAGTCGTCCGCATCGTCTTCGATACAAGTGCGACCAGTCGCTTTCCCCCTCATCCCTCATCCCTCGTTATTGCATCAGAGTGGAATGAGTGGCTGTGGCTTGGGATGGAATGGAGGAGATGGGGAAGGCGGGGAGTGTCCCTTTTGATCGGCGACATGTTGCAAGGATGAAAAAAGTCCCACGAACCAACCGTGTGTCATAATTTGTTTTAATTTCTGAGCACCATTAGTGCCGGCGTCAGTCCTCACCTGCCCATCAAGCTTTCTGTTGGTGGTGGCTGACCTCATGTTTGGGGTGTGCGTTGCTGAGTCGTCTTTCTTTGTGTTGGCACAGCTGTGGCGGCGCCGGGCATGCAGAACGGACGCTTGCCCTATGCCAGCGAGACAGGCATCGAGTGCGCTCCCTATATCCCACCCCCCCCCTTCGCAATCCTTACCCTCAGCTCTTCGCTAGTAGCTACCGTCATTGGGGCGTTTCTGCGGTGCAGATGCAGCGGTGTCTCTGATGACCCCGAGACTGAGTGGGTGCACCGCCGCTGCAGGTACCTTACCACGAAAGGCGGCAATAGAGTGGCCGTATCGACAGACGCCCAGGGCCACGTTTGGATGGTGGACCGCGCGGGAGACCTTTATTTCGACACGGGGGACCCCAACGTGGGCTTCTTTGTGGTGCGCCTCACCTAATCTCGCACAACCGTGCACACACACACACACACACACACACACACACACGAACACTTACGATTGCCTAATCCATCAATTGTGGCTGGTCGCGTTTGGACATCCAGTGGATTTGTTGTGCCGTTGTTTTGAAGTTAGAAGGGTATCTTTCGGTGCTCAGGTCGACCCCGAGGGTGAGATGGTCAACATGTGGGAGGAGAATGGGAAGACGCAGCGGAAGATGGTCGGCAACATCAACGAGCTCGCCAACGTGCGCACGAAAGAGCTGGGCGACGTCTCGGCCTTCCCCACCCGCGACTCATCCCAGGATATCGACATTGCCACGTTTGCGCAGGAGAATGAAATGAGTGGGGTGCGTGCCACGCTCTGCAGCACTATCCTGTGGCCAGTCATGCATGCCGTCTCCTCGTCGTTACTTTTACCAACCAATGAGAGTCAACCGGCGTTGTTGTTGGTTTTACTTTTTCGATTGTTGATAAACCGCTTTCTTTCCTTATTATATATACCGATCCTTGAAGGCTAGCAGCTCAACGATTCCCCTTTTCCGTCGGGCTCGTAGGGCGTGCCTGGGGCGTACCCGCGCTTCCTCGAGGACCGCGTAGTCAGCCGCTCGTGGTTCGACAAGCTGCTGACAGAGTACAAAAAGAGTAATAAATGAATGCGACTGTGGCGCGGGGCCGAGTTGTATCGCGACTACGGCAGTGTGATGGCCTGACGAGGGCCGAGTGGTAGGCAACTGGGAAGGGGTGTTGCCTCCACCGGGTGATCTCCCTTGGCAGCCTTTCTCCATTCTCACATTCTACTTGATCAATTATCCCTGGAACCCGACCTGCCTCATTTTACGAGTGCTCCCCACATTCAGCGCCCGCCGTTTTTGCCAATGTACACAACCAACGCCAGTTGGAGTGCAGCTACGTCTGCCGCCTCTCTTGTAAAACCAAATACATCGTTCAGAAAGGCAGCATGGCATCGCGTCGTCAGCTTCCCTGCAATGCATTTGATGTTAATGAAAACGTCGTTGTCTCGACCCGCGCTTCCCCAACTGGCCATATCCAGAGTACGTCTTACCCCTGTTCCGTTTTCGACCCCAACCCGCCCAAGGTCGACACATGAGGCTGTGCCGCTACTGTTACTGCGGGTGGATCCGAAGTTGCTTTATGAAATGCGAACAGAGAGGGGCCGGTGAGGCTGCCTCGTAGGGCTGGGAATCGGGCAAGATGTGGCGGACAGCGTGCAAAGTAGAGAGTAAGGGCAGTCGGGTTCAGGAAAGCTGTAGGAACGTTATTCTTCGTCTGTTTTTTCATCCTACAGGAATGGCTGCGTCAGGTCCCTTTCACAGAATGTTGCAATAATAGTTGCCTTTCCATCATTTTTTGATAACAGTTTAGTGTGTTTGTACTTCAAATTTTTGGGGCCGTTGTAAGCAAGAGAGATGACAGCTTTGACTCCAGAGAAACAAAAAAGTACTATCATCTGAGATTTTCTTGCGGAGCTGCTGAAACGTTTCTCGATGTCTCAGGGGGGTGGGACCTATTTGAGCTTGTTCAGAGTGTATTCAAGGGGGTAGGCGAGCGTGACGCGGTGGAAGATAGAGTATCCAGGCAGAGTCGTGAGTCCAAACACAAAAGGTTTCCACCAGATTTCGTGAGAGGAAAGCGACAGGGGCTGATGGGCTGCTAGCAAGAACATTGGAATGGGAGAGCGGCGGTGGAGACGGGACAAACTAGGCAGGGGAGAGTTCCGGCGCTGAAGAAGCACATTGAAAAGTGCGCCGTCGACACTGAGAAGCTGAAGGACGAGATCGCGATGAACAAGCAGAAAGAGGATTTCATGTTTGGCTGTCGGTGCGATGGAGTACCCCCTCCCAAAACGTACACACACACACACACGCTTCATTGTACCTTCCACATAATTTTTTCCTCTTTACGCATCCATAAAGAGATGGACACTCACACGCTCACATGCTTCGTTGTATCTTCAACATTTCCCCCCTGTCCCCCCCCCCCCACACACACATGCATACACTTCATTGTACACTTTACATGATTTTTATCCTGTCTACCCACCCACACACACATACACACAAATCCGAATACTTCGTTGTACCTTCCACATAATTTTTCCCCTTTTTACTCATCTACACACACACACACACACACATTCATCCACACGCTTCATTATACCTTCACAATATTCTATCCTCTTTCCACATCCACAAACGCACTTCCTTTGTACCTATACATTATTCTCTTTACCCATCTACACACACACACACACACACACACACACACACACACACATTCATCCACACGCTTCATTATACCTTTGACAATATTCTATCCTCTTTCCACATCCACAAACACACACGCACTTCCTTTGTACCTATACATTATCATTATCCTCTTTACCCATCAACACACACACACAAGCATTCATCCACACACTTTTTTGTTACTTAGACATTATATTTAGCCTCTTTTCTTATCCAAACACACGCACACACACACACACACACACACACACAAAACAGACTTTATTGTACCTTATACATTATTTTCTCCTCTTTACCCATCCATCCATCCACACATACACACACGCAAACACTTCATTGTACCTTTCACATTACTTTCATCCCTTCACCCATCCATCCACACACACACACACACACACACCCACCATTGTTTCGGCATTGCTGGGTTGTAAAGTACTGCTTAGGACTGCGTCACTGATTCTCATCAGGCCTCTCTACAGCTCGACTTTGAGGCCTGATAAGGAGTCCGAGGTGCGAAGGACGGAAAATTGAGTGGAGGACGGGTCACGGGTGTCAGGAAGGCATCATGGGTAGTCACCCGCTGCCTACAGTCTCTTTAACCAGCTAAGAATCGAACGAGATAGATGGGAAGGGACGGGCCGACTCATTAGGCTGCTGGCATGTTTGATTTCGAAGCGTTGTCACCGTATGCAAGTGCAGCACGGGGTGAAGGATGGCAAAGCGCGCAAGTGAGGGTTAAGGGCTGCTTGTTAGCGTGAAGATGGGTCACTTACATGCTGTAATCTGCCATCCAATCAACTCGACCCTCAATGAGCGGGCACTAGCAGGAGAGATAGGGGCAGCAGAGACAATACGGGGAGGCGAAGGGGAAGAGGAAGGCGGGGCGGTGCTACTCCATGGCGATGCGAGCGTCGGCCTTATCGCAATATGGCCAGCCCTTGACGCGCTTGATGCTCTGGTCCTGGGTCACAATGTTCCAGAGCATCGCGCCGCGGGCGTAGGTGAATTTGTCGTTGTCGATGCGGTCGGAGAAAATGATGGTCGGGGAGCCCATGGTCTGCAGGAAGCGCAGCATCAAGACGCCGCGAAAGCAGGGGCCAGATTCCGTCCTGTAGTCGTCCTCGATACCCATCGCGTGCGCCTCCTCTGCCGGCATCGTGCAAACCTGCAGAGGCAGCGCGACAAGAGAGGCGACACGGAATCAGCCTCCACCGTCGGCGCCGCCAGCCCCGTCAAAACCTCCAACGTTCTAGCGTCTAAAAACTCTGACCATGCGATCGCTACTGAGTACAGGCCGTCATTCGACACAAAGTTTCCGTAGCGACGACAAAGTTTCCGCACTGTAAATGGAAAGGCTCGACGTTAAAGATGCGGAAAGCTACTGCATCGGTAGATACTGCAACGTCGCTTCCAAACATCGCATCTCCTTATAACGTCGCATCAAAACATAGCGCCCGCCCTTTCCCACGTACTCGCACGTCGAAACGGAAGAAACGAGCTGTTGGCAGCTCTCTATGTTATGAGGCTCTTTTCCTGACGGATTCCGTAACCCTATCAGCGCCCGCAGTCTCATATGTGTGCACTGGCGCCGCTTCACATTCTGCTCAATTACTCAACGAGTCCATCACTGCTAATCATCGATAACCACGACAATTCATTTTCGCAGAAGCACAACAGAATCAACACCTCCTCCGCCCCCTCCCACCGACGCTTTCCCCTTTTTAGTTCAAACATCGAAATTCAAGCTAGCAAATAAATGACGACCACTCCGCATTCCATTGCCACATCTGAAGCATAAAAAAGTTTCTCTCGACCAAAACACGACTCGTCCAGTGACCGACTGCCGCACAATTCCATTTCAAACACAGCAGGTAACCAACTTCACTGCCCTCTAACCACGCCGTCGGAAAGCTGCACGCGTTCACTCTGGGGTCACTCTTCGAAAAGTGTGAGCGCACCTGATGCACGAGGGCCGCGATGTCGTCGTAACTGTCGGGAGCCCACGCGCCGTGCTTCGTGGCCAGACCCAGCGGCCGCGCGAGCTCCAGCATCTTCCGGAAGCCCAGGAACACGACGCTGCCGCAGGCGGGGACGTACACGCCCGCCGCGGCGCAGGGCGCTAGCAGACACTCCTCGCGCAGGTTCAGCACGAAGTCGTCCACAAACCACTGACACATGTAAAAGTCGCCGCTACCGACTGAGGGTGCAACGCAAGGGACGCAGCGGTCAGACCGCTCATACAGATGCCTTGTGCTTCTCTGACATAGTGAATGTCGAATACGTCAACAGTTAATCATCAAATGTAAAAAATACACAAATAAATTTCAAACCGATATTCAAGTAATGCCCTGTCAAGTGTAGCCAAGGCCCACGTCGCATTTTGATCCTGTTCAGTCTGTCCTCTGTCAAACTGCTTCGCTTACCTCTGACGTGTTCTATCCCTGTTTAGTTTGTTAGAATTTGTCGGTACATAGTCAGCACTAACTTATTCGATTCTTACTTGTTTGCATAGTTAGGAGAGTTTTCTTTTTTGCTACTACCTTATTTGGTTTGGCTAGTTTCTCTTATTTGTATGTAAGCCCTGAATAGAGATTGTGTGTGTGTGTGTGTGTGTGTGTGTGTGTGTGTGTGTGTGTGTGTGTGTGCGTGTGTGTGTGTGTGTGTGTGTGTATGTGTGTTATCGTTTTTCTAATCATTCTTCCTTTTCTTCAGACACAAACACACACACACACACATACAAACACACGCACACACCACACACACACACACACACACACACACACACACAGTTTCCAGCAAATCAATTTCTTCGCTAAGACCCTCAACCACTTGTTTCCCTGGAACTCATCTGTGTGTCCCATCATGCCATGCCGAGGTGCTAGTAAAAATCTGCTTGTAATTCAGAAGTACTTTTCAATGCGCTTCCATGAGCGACGACTACCACACTCCCAGCTTCCCACGCTACACCACACTCCCTCTCCCGACAACCCCCTCATTAGTGGCGGGTCTCTTGGTTGGTCATATGTGTGGCGTAAGGGGGGGAGGCCCACCGTAGGTGTAGTTCTCAAAGCGGCCGGGCGACAGCTCGTAAGTCTCCACCTGCACCTGTCCCTGCAGCAGGCATGGGTCGCTGAAGATGTGCCCGCCGGAGAAGCGCTCCGATGGCAGCCCCACACGCGCGCTCTTCGACAGCCCCAACTGCCAGACCCCAACACACAGCACTATCAGCCACGCCAAGGGAAAACACCGGGTACGGATAGGACGCACGAATGGGATTGGGGGTTGCGAGGGCGAGTTCGGAGGCTTCTAGTACCTGCATGCGCTTGCGCGCCTCTCTCTGCCCGAGGCCGTTCCACGAGTGGGAGTAGACGATGGCGGAGGCGTACTGGGAGCCGGTGGAGTTGGTGATGTGGGTGAAGGAGATCGGGGAGACGGGATACACGTTGCCCAGGATGGAGGACTCCTGCGGCGCGAAGGAGACCTGCAGGCTGGCGCCGCCGGTGTCCACCCACCCAAAGGCGTCCAATGCGGTGCGCTTCTTGGCGACCTGCCGTTCGATGTGGTCGTTGTCCGGGTCGTCCTCGTTGATCTCCTCCGGCTCGTCATCCTCCTGTCCCTGCAGACCGCATGCCCCATGACGACAGGCCGCATGAGAAGATGGGAAAGAAGTACGCCAACAAGTTGACTTTTCCCCAAGTTCCAAGGAAACCCTCAACCAGTCGTTATGCAACCAAATGCTCAGTTTCTACATTGTCAATTCTGGCACTCATAGATTCCGTCATTTTCTCACCCTGTGTGTCAAAGATGCGTGTGTTGCAGTCGTTCGTTGGTCTTAAGCTTTGACAATGATAGATGCTATTTAATAATGCCTTTGCTCCCAAGTGAAGAAACTAACGAAACATGCGGACTTCAATCAACATCTCACTGTGTCTCCCGTTGTGTCGAACGCGATAGGCAATGGACTGACAGGAGAGGAGAGTGGAGGCAACACGAGAAGGCGAGAGGAGCGCGCACCACCAGCCTGCCCATCAGGTAGTTCAGGTCCAGGAAGCCGTAGGCGCCCTCGTCGTCGCCCGAGATCTGCAGCAGAGCGGTGCATTGGCGTCAGCGGTGAACAGCATCCAAGTGACTTTGGGAAATGATGGGGGGGGGAGGGGAGGGGGGGGGCAGAGGAACGCACTGTCTGAGCCCAAAACTCGCCGTTGGTGAAGGGGGGGCGGGTGCCGTAGAGGAAGGGGTGGTTGTCGGGGTCAGCTAGCCAGATGTTGACGACACGGAGGATGAGCGCGCGGTCCTTCTCGGGGATCAGCCTCATGCCTGACGCAGCGGGCCCATGAGGCAGCAGAACCAAGGTGATGGACGCGATGGTCAGAGCGAGAGGGGGGGGGGGGAGCTAGAGCCGCAACAGGATGAGTAGGAGGGTGAACTAAATGAAGCAGGAAGGGGAGGGAAAAGGAGGGTGGGGGTGGTTCACCTGCTGTGGAAGACAGAAACACGGGCGCGCTGCCCCACTTGTCCTCCGGGATTGCGCTCTTGGCCTCGTCCAGCGCCGGCAGGAGACTCTGGCCCGCAGCATGTGGGTCTCCTCCCTGAATGCACACTCCAATAGTGACCACTGATGCTACGCCTTTCGGCGCTGCCCTCCCTCACACCCTCTCCCACCAATCCCATCGACACTTTAGTGCCATACATTTTACCCTTTTGGCACGCGAGAGCTCGACTGCTGGGCAGATATACTGAATACGCGACAGGGAGTGAGGGGGGGGGGTTAAGAGGGGGGAAGGTTAAGATGAGGGAGGGAGGGAGGTGGAGAGGTGGGCAGATTAGGCACCTCTACTGTTGCAAAGCTGGACAGAGCGGGCAGCCGCGATAGTTTGGCCTCGAGTGTCAGCTTTGGAATGGTGGTGTAGCAGGGGTCCCAGGACCTGCGTGCCATAGGAGCGCATAACATGCGCACATCAGGGCTTTACCATTTGCAACGTGTGTGACGACGTGTGTCACACAATTTGTGTGTCTAACGACGGTTTGATGGAAAGCGGGAGGAAACAACATACCAGACGGCACCCTTGGTGCTGCCGGACCCAGCATCCAGCATGATACCATACGCTAGGTCTCCGGCGCCGCCCTTTTTGTGCTTCTTCTTGTGCTTCTTTTTCTTTTTCTCGATGTCGTCGTCCACAAGCAGCCGCGAGGCGCCAGCCGACAGGTGGAGCAGGCTCGCGGCGCACAGCAGCGCCAGCGCCACCACCGAGAGACTGATCAGGCAAAGAAAGTACAGCTTTAGTGTCACAGATGAGGACGAGCGGTGGAAAGGGTCGAGAATAGATGGATAGGCGCGACACGACGAGGCTGCGAGAGAGGCGCAGTCTTGGCGAGAGGTTTATCTTCAGTCGGTGGACATCAGCGAGTTACCGGACAGTCTCACCCAACACGGAACCCCACATAACACGTCGACCGTAACCTGGAGTGCCTGTTTCGGGTGTCGGGACAGAGGTCGATAAAGTACCGTGGATAGCGCTATTTTACAGGGGTGGCGTCACGTTCAGCTTCGACTGATTCCGCTTCGGTCGAGTTTCTTTCAACGTTTGGCGGAAACCCTACTCCAGCAAAGTCGACCGAACTGCTCGGTGCGGAGCGGGGGGCGACCCATGGCGCGAAGTAAAAGTTACAAGGTATCCATCCACCGCGGCCGGTCGGAACATTGAATTAGTGTACCTTCTTTGTTGGGGCGGCGGCTTTGAAGGAAAAGAGTGATAGCGCTGAGAAACACCACTTCATCAAAGCGACAAATAGTATGACGAACGGCGATCGAGCAAAGGCAGCGATGGGCAGCGATGGGCTCGGTGGATGGGCTTACCGTCGCGTCATTGCAAGTCGATATGGCAACCCTTTCGGTAATACGCAGTCAAAACCCCCAGCCTGCGTCAGCTGCGAGTGATTTCACTCTATGCGTCAGAGGGTTCAAGGGTTGGTGGCGCCGTATGCAGTCTGTCACTTGATGGTCGCGCCCATCAGTGCTGCTGTCGCTCGTCATCATCGTGGAGGGGACCTCCCGTACCCGTACCTGTGACGATTACCGTGCACAAGTCGTATGATACGGGATGAAAACATGTAATCATTACCAATTATCTCAAATATAATTACAGCAATGAATTCATCATCGGTAAAATGGTACGGGTACGTGACGAAGTGCACGTGGAGAGCCACATACTAACTAAAGCGGCCTTCCGTGTTGATTACAGTGAGGTACCGCACAGGAAGCTGCGCTTAACACGGTGCTTCACTGAAGGTGTAGTTGGTAGGTATCGACGGGCAGGGTCACAAAACCCAGGAACAATAAAAATAAAACCGTTGTTGTGCAATGCTACCCAGTTTAAGAACCCGTTATTAACGCGCGTATCTCCCTGCGATGTCGCCAAAGGACCACGGGTTCGAAGGTGCCGATACTTCAACAAACGGCGCATCATAGCTCTCTAGTCCCTACAATATGGACACGTGTTGGGCGAATGTGCTTGCAACCCATCCCGCGAGTGAAGGAAACCGTGGCGCCGGAAACTTTCCCAACATAAAGAGAAGCTCGGCTACCCATTGCAACAGATTATCCGCTCAAGTCGTTGTCCACGTACGCAACATGCTCGGCGAGGGGAACCTTCAGGCGCCACGATCGAGGCCAACAACTTTCCCAATTGCTTCCCAAGTGCATTGTCACAACACATACCGAATAATCGGAAACGTCAAAGCGTAGGAGCATGACATTAAAATCACGTCAATTCCGCGATTTTTGTTAGGCAAAAATATAAAAGCTAAAACAGTAAAATAATAACGTTGTTATACATCAACGTGGCGCATGAGTTGCAATACTTGAAGAGTTCAAGACAAAAGGCGCGCCAAGGCAAGAGAAGTGCCGGAGCCGCCTTTACGAGCATTGTGCCGTCGCGATAACCCTAGTCACATTGTTGTGACAGCCTATTGATAAAAAGATACCGACTAGGGGAGGGTTGGTCGAGCAAAGGGATCGGGGCGCGTCCTCAAAAGATGTTGGGTGCGGATATTTTTAATCGAAACCCTCCGTACCGGGATTTTCCTGCGGCGGCCGATCCTGAGGACATCCGCCACTAGACCGTGCCGCTTCTCCGGCTGCAACCCTCCTTCGCGTCGTGTCTCACCCCCATAGGAGGCTCGACATTTGCATGGCTAGTCGACGTCTAGCGAGTGCCCTTCCTTGGTGCGGTTTCCCGGCTGTCCGCCCCCATCTCCAACATCCGTTTTCCACCGCAAATATGTCCATACCCTTCCCGCTGCCAAACACCATATCTCATATCCTCATCATTAGTTACACTCGTACAATGCCACGATAGCAGTCAGCCTAGCTACGGCCCACAACATCCCGTAAGATCCCCATACGTATGAATCCAGCCCGTCAGCCGCGTGTAAGACCTCGGAAGGACAAATAGCTGATTTAACACTACCTCATGCTATCAACATTAATGTCGCCTTTACCAAAAGCCATTGCATTTGCCTACAAACTCACTAGATCTATCATAGGAGGCCGTAGCGTGCATATATTATTTGGAAAGGCCATCCGTACGTGGCTTTTCCGAGCTCTATTGATCCCGTGCATGGCATTTGTCGGTTCGACTAGTCCGCTACCGTTTGGTGCCTAGCCCCATGCCGTCCCAGGCATGGCACGGCAATCGGATTACCATTGCCCACCACGAGGAGGTGGGGGTGAATGCCTATGGGCATGTGTGTGCATCCCCCCTCCGGAGCCGCCGCCGCTGCGCCGCCGGCGGGCACCTACTCCCCAATTTAATGACGCAAATACCGTTGCGACTAAACATAACAATGGAAGCGAGTATGGTGTTTGATGTAGGGTATTACTATTTCTTTGACCCTAATAGTGTCCAGATTGCGGGATATTGGCGTAAGAAGCCTGCAGCCGAATAAGGCCCATATGTGTTGAACACTATGTGTGGTTCGCTAGGGGAATCAAGGTAAAGTGTAGCTACATGGACCACAAGCTTGACACTCATGCTAGTGGTGGTGAGAAAGTGAGTACACTAGGAGCGCTAGGTGCTCGCTACTGCCACACATGTGGTGACTAGTCTAACGGACTGTAATAACTAGTATAACAATGTAATTAGAACTAGGTAAAGGTGTGATCATTTAACTTAGATATCTGGCCCAAGTAAGTGCTTTGGAGTTGCTTACAACACCCTTTGAAGAAAGTTGCCGAATAGGATTCTGCTTCACAAGTGGACTGTGCCACGGATGTATGCAGTTGATGCGGTAGCTAATGGCTCCAATGCCAAATGTAATGACATAGTCGGATCATGATTTGCGTTGTTTCATCTCGTTGGCCCAGTCGGCAACAACACAAAATGAGGGTCGCACATAGAGATCGACCCCCCCCCCCCCCCCCCCACGTCAAACGCATGTTGAGGGTGCCTTTTGTGGTAGCGGAGGACTTTTTGCATGGCATGCACGTGTAGTTCGGAGTGGTCGAATGGGGCGGACCCCAATATGCTGAGGGTTGCTGCGATGTCAAGGCGGGAGCAAACTACGGCGTACTGTAGGCTGCCAAGGAGATTGGGGTTGACTTCTCGTGCGCTGCCAATGATGGTAACAAGTGTGGTGGTGCAAGTGATAGTCAAGAGCTCGGGCTCATAAGGACCGTATATGGAGAGCATTCTGCCATGCCATGTTTGTCGAGGAAATTTCCAATATGCTGTGAAAATAGTGTGGGCATAGCGATTACGCGTGATGTGCATGTCCAAGAGGTGCGTGAGCTCGTTCAGGTCTTTCGTTTTTAATTATTTGTCAAGAGTAGTTTGAATTCAGAAACCCAAGCATTATTCCCGCATGCGAGTGGGAGGTCATCGACGTAGATGCCAAACATGGCGGAAACATAGATGCAGGGGGCGGAAACGAAATAAGATATGAAATTGCTTACAACATGTACCGTATGCGCCGGTTTACAACAAGTACCGTATGCGCCGGTTGTTGTCTCTTGGCTCTCCCAACAATGCCATTCAAGAAACTTACAAGTCAAGGCTAGACCGTTAACCGAATAATCCATCCTCTCCAAAGGGGTGCTGGAGGTTTTTACTCCCCCCCCCCCCCCGGGGAGGATGTGATGCGTGGTGGTGGCGGCGTGCAGTTACGGGCGTGCGTGGGTGCACTGTGTGGAGTCGCGGCGAGTGGTTGTGCGGGATTCGATGCGGTATATGAGTAGGAGATGATGCAGCCATTGGACATTGTGCGTGTGCAGTTGCGCGAGGATGCGTGATGTGTCGAGTCGTGCTTTCAAGATGAGTTTGTCAAGAGGGTCAGTGCGGAGGGTGAGAAGAGAGGTGAGACTATTGTAAGTAATACCTTTTGGTTATTAGTTGCAGATAGCTATTGTAAGCTAGTCTAGATATGATTATTATGTCTAGATCGGACATACCGATAACCTGTTTGATTCGGTACAGAGCTGTCGCTAGGCTACAACTCCCACACTTTTGTTGTCCCGACACCACGCCTCGGGTTGGTTGTCTCTGTGACTATCCCTTTGCGTGACTGTGACTGTAACTACGTGTGCGGTAGTTATCGTCCATACTGATCGTGTGTGTACGGTTTAACATGTTATGGGCCCCCGCCTCACGTCACTCACGCTCGACAACCTGGTTCGGCGAGCTGCGATCGCCACCTCTCCCGCAAAAGGCAAGTTTATATAGACACTTAGTACTTTCACCTTGGGTACCGTGCGACTCCGGTCGTGCCGGAGCCAGGGGGGAAAGGCAGGTGAAACACCCCCTCGCTCAGATCTTCGTCGGTCCCGTCTCGATCCGTGCTGATCCCCGCCCGAGATAGTAGTTGCTCCTCCCGACGCACCTCGCCACCTAGCCGAGTCTTCCCTCCTCCTTCGGGGGCTGGGAAGAGAAAATAACGAAGCTGCAATCGGTGTCCGGCTAGCTCTCCTGCCCCCGTGCCAAATGTTCTCATGTCCCCTGTCCTTGATCCGTCTGTTTCCAACACCTTTTTGATCACGCTGTGGCCGGCCGGACCCTCCCCCGGTGGTTTACGTTACTAAAGCCGCCTATACGAGAAGTATGCGGTTACGATAACCCTAGGCACACTGCCCGAGGCAGCCCATCGATAACCGGGTACCGACTAGGGAAGGGGTAGATCGGACACAGGGCTCGAGTCGCCGTGCCACAAAAGATGTTGGGTACGGGAATATTTTCCAAAAACCCCCCGTACCGGGTTTTTCCGGCGGCGGATGATCCTCAGGACCTCCGCCGCCAGACCATGTCGCTCCCCCGGCTGCGACCCTCCTCCGTCTTGCGTAGCTTCAAGTCTCGCCCCGGGCGACATAAAACTCAAAGGGTTGTCGACTGCTAGCAAGGGCCGTGCCCTAGCGCTGCTTCCTAGCTGCCCGCCGCCAGCTCCAACACCCTCGTCCCACCGCTGATCCGTCCGTACCCTTCTTCGCCAAAAAACATTTTGCAGACATCGTTCCCGTCGTCACGGGAGAGTATCTGTGAGTATTTAGTCGGTGAAAAAACATATCGGATTGGCCGAGCGGGAGATCCCTGTGTTGGTGTACGGGTATTATGTTTTTCCAAAACCCTCCGTACCGGGCTTCCTGACAGCTGTCGATCCCGCGGATCGCAGCTGTCGGTACTTCGTTCAGCCCCCTACCATGCCATGCATGGCACGGCTACGGGGTTACCAGCGCCCACCGCGTGGAGGTAGAGGTAGGTGCCGGCGGGCCTGCGAACGCAACCCCCTCCGGAGCCGCCGCCGCTCCGCCGCCGGCGGGCGCCTGGGGCTATTGAAATTAAAATTGAAATTGTTTACAACATGTACCGTATGCGCCGGTTCACAACAAATATTGTATGCGCCGGTTGCTGTCTCTGGGCCCTCCCAACTGTGTCATACATGAAGCTTACAAGTCATGGCTAGACCGTTAACCACCTAAATCCAACCTCTCCAAGGGTGTTCGAGGGTTTTACCCCCCGCCGGGGAGTGTGCGATACGAGGTGATGGCGGCGTGCAATTAGGGGCGTGCGAAGGTGCAGCGTGTGGAGGCGCGGCGAGAGATCGTGCGGGACTTGATGCGGTGTACAAGTAGGAGATGATGTATTTATTGGACGGTGTGCGTGTGGAGTTGTGCAAGGATGCGATACGTGTCGAGTCGTGCTTTGGAGATGAGTTTGTCAGGAGGGTCAGTGGGAAGGGTGAGTAGAGAGGTGAGGCTTGCGATGGTGGATGAGTGCGGTGTACCCGTGCAGCTCGTAACGATGGGGAGGATGTCGACTTCGGTACCTCGCCAATGGTTGCAGATGGCATTGGCGAGGGGTGTGTATTTGGCACGAATCAATTGGGCTGTTTGGGAGAGGTTGTGGTCCGTGCAAAACTTCCATTCCCCTATCTCAATCTTTTTCGTTGATGAGTATCGGCGGCGACCCTTTGTGTGATCGACGTATCGAGGGTCGAGGAGGCGGATAAAGTCGGGTTTGTGCGCCGGGGGTCGTAGCGCGGGGGGGAGAATCTCGGGGGGGAGGATGGCGGGGCACGAGGTTAGGGAGTCGGGCGAGAGGCCTTCATCAGCAGCATTGAAATTGAAATTGAAATTGAAATTAAAATTGAAATTGAAATTGTTTACAACATGTACCGTATGCGCCGGTTTAGGGTTTAAACCCTAAACCCTCATTACCGTATGCCCCGGTTGCTGTCTCTAGGCCCTCCCAACTATGCCACACGGGAAACTTACAAGTCATGGCTAGACCGTGAGCCGCCTAAATCCAACCTCTCCAAAGGGTGTCACATTAGAGTTGGGAACGGATAGTTACACGGAGGTCGTGTCGGCCCCACAAGGGGGCCGGCTGTGGTGACTAGAGAAGTGAGTGGAGAGAGAGATGGCGGCCGGCGAAGGCACCGGCAGGGCCGGCCGACCGCCACTAAAAGGGAATAGAGTACAGCTAATAGCATAACACTAAGTACTAGGATGACAAATAGCTACCTTGTACGTAAGTACTAGGCAACGGGATGCTAGTGCTAACACCCCCCCTCAAGGTAGCCGAGGTCTTGACGTCGTCCTAGCTTGCGTCGAGGAAGGTGCCATCTTGGTCGGGGGTGTAGTGCTTGTAGCGTGTGTCTCAAGCCGGGTAGGTGTAGCGACATGCGCTCACAAGAACGTGCCGCCACCGGCGAGTTACCGATAAGAAGCGGTTCCAAATGTACTGTGTAATGTACTATTATTATGGCATGTAGCGGGAAAAACTGTCCCCGGGCGAATTAGCCGACGCATGAGAGCGAGCGGCGAGGAAGAAGCAAACCCAACAAGGCCGTTAGGAGCGTGTAGGCACGCACAAGCGTAGACGGGCGCTCGTGTTGACTCCCCCCTTTCCCCGTGGGAAAGTTAAGCTCCTCGCTAAGTTAGGTGAGCGTTGCGGCGTTGCCTCGGGGAAAAAACAGTAACAGTACTAATTAAAGTACTCACGGGCCGAATTTTCGCGGGTCGGTCTTAAAACCAGGTCCGGTCGAGAGCATCGGTAGGGTGAAGGCTAGGTAAGACAAAAAGCTGGGTAGGGCGAGCGTGGCGCCGGGCGCTATACACACGTTCTTCTCCTTTTTACGTGGGAGATGGTAGGACAATCGCGGACAACCAGCTCGAAGGCGAAGCGTGGTGTCGGTCGGACGATGAATTACTAGCGTGGCGCCGAGCGCTTTACACACGCTCTACTCTTATTTACGTGGGAGTAGGTAGGACTAGCGTGGCGCCGAGCGCTTTACCCACGCTCTTCTCAAGTGTAACTTGGTGGAGGGCCCACAACCTGTTAGAGTTGGGAACGGATAGTTACACGGAGGTCGTGCCGGCCCCACAAGGGGGCCGGCTGTGGTGACTAGAGAAGTGAGTGGAGAGAGAGATGGCGGCCGGCGAAGGCACCGGCAGGGCCGGCCGACAGCCACTAAAAGGGAATAGAGTACCGCTAATAGCATAACACTAAGTACTAGGATGACAAATAGCTACCTTGTACATAAGCATTAGGCAACGGGATGCTAGTGCTAACATGTCCGGGAGTTTTACTCCCCCCCCCGGGAGTGTCTGATGCGGGGTGGTGGCGGCGTGCAATTAGGGGCGTGCGAAGGTGCAGTGTGTGGAGGCGCGGCGAGAGGTCGTGCGGGATTTGATGCGGTAGATGAGTTGGAGATGGTGTAGCCATTGAACAGTGTGCGTATGGAGTTGTGTAAGGATGCGGGACGTGTCGAGTCGTGTTTTGGAGATGAGTTTGTTAGGGGGGTCAGTGCGGAGGGTGAGTAGAGATGTGAGAATGGAGATGGTGGATGAGTGCGGTGTACGCGTGCGGCTCATGACAATGGGAAGGATGTCGACTTCTGTGCATGGCCAGTGGCTGCGGATGGCATTGGCAAGGGAGGTGTATTTGGCACGTATGAGTTGGGCTGTTTGGGAGAGGTTGTGGTCCGTGCAATGCTTCCACTCCCTTATCCGAATCTTTTTTATCGAAGAGTATCGGCGGCGACCGTTTGTGTGACCGACGTATCGAGGTTCGAGGAGTCGGATAAAGTCGGGTTTGTGTGCCGAGGGTTGCATTGCGGGGGGGGAGAATCTCGGCGGGGAGGATGGCGGGGCACGAGGTTAGGGAGTCGGGCGAGAGGCCTTCATCAGCAGCAACAAGGCGGGTGGGCATGTGGGCGGGGTGAGGGGGGGGTGTTAGCACTAGCATCCCGTTGCCTAGTGCTTATGTACAAGGTAGCTATTTGTCATCCTTGTACTTAGTGTTATACTATTAGTGGTACTCTATTCCCTATTAGTGTCGGTCGGCCGGCCCTGCCGGTGCCTTCGCCGGCCGCCATCTCTCTCTTCCCACTTCTCTAGTCACCACAGCCGGCCCCCTTGTGGGGTCGGCACGACCTCCGTGTAACTATCCGTTCCTAACTCTAACACATACACGACTTGGTCGGCACTCGACGCCACACACAACGCTTCCGACATTCTACACAAGTAAATTAGTAGTTTGCAGTACTTCACCACGCGGCGCGACTACTTCCCCGTTGTCATCCTCTACTCTCGCCAGCGTCGGGTGACACAGCTGACATCTCACACTTAGTGAACGCACTCATTCGGTGAGGACAAGTTGCATGCATGTCCAATCACGGTAGGGGGCGCAATTATTTTGGTAAACAACCCATAGTCGGTGTGCACGGCAGCCTACGGTCTTCTTCAATAGTCCCCGGTGGGCTTGGCGATAAACAATGCCCCACTCAAAGTGGAGTGCACGGTACGGGAGTGTTAGACACCCCGGGGCATTTGACCGAGGGGTCGGAAGGCAACAAGCCGTCTCACAAATCCCACCATTAAGCACAACTCGCTAGTAGTTCATCCCTTGTTTCCGTCCTAATGACACCAAAACACGGCAGCTCTACCCCACACCGTGGTGCCGTGGTGGAGGGCGTGGCCCTCGTGGCCGTAGGTCTCACACACCCAACCCTACAGCTTCCTACGCTGCATTAGACATTGCTACGCTGCAATCCATGTTGGGGTCGATCATGACCTAGCTCGGCAGCTTTTACGATCGCCTCGCATCTATGGAACGCCCGAGCGTGCCGACTAGGCCGCCCCCGCCCTCCGCAACTTACGAGTTACGCCACCCGTGGTAGAGAGTGCACTCTCGGACTCCGACTTTGCCTGAAATTCCACATGGATCAACACAACGCCCTACCATCGACCCACACTTGGTCCTCGCGTCTCGGCTCGAGTTCGCGGGGGTTGACCAAGACGCCAACCTCCGACACATGAGACTTCACTTGCCGCTCATGCTGCTGGACCATTAGTTCAAGCGTTATATATCGGCGTTCCTCACATTCGTTCACTTAAAGCTGTCGACACTAATTCCGCAGATCGTCCTCCACAAGCCCACGGCTCTCATACACAAGAAGTATTAGGATATCATCCATACCCTACCCATATAGTGTTCAGCCAACAACCGTCACGCTCGCCAAGCACTGGACATGGCCGGTGTCGCACATGCTCATCGCGGAGCTACATCGTGACGCTCCCATATAGTCGCGCTTACCCTGCGATAGGCGCGTCAAATTCTCGTTAGGGTTCAGCGCCCATACGAATTCCTAACGGACTTCCTTCATAATATGCGCAGGTCTTGCGATTACCTAAACGAACCGTGTCTCCTTGCCGATAGCATGGTGTTGCTTCACGAGCATTTTCTCAGCATTTTAATGCTGGTGGGCATGTCTCAAGAGGGACAATAAATTTGGCCCGACGAAGATGTACATTGTCAATGCCTTCGACCCTTATCTCGCCATGTCCGCCGCGGAGTTAACTTTACAAATCCTCCGCCAACCCGACCACCTGGACATGTCGAAACTTTCCTCGCCTATAACCAACTACCAAAACGCAAGAACTTCGGTGTTGGACGCCGCGCACCCCTTGGCCTAATTTAGCGAGAGGAACAAATGTTGTGGCAGCCATGGCCATCGTGATTTTGACTTTAAGGCTCCGGGTATCGACGAGCAACTCGTGAGATAGTTACGCCACATGGCATGCATCTACCATCTCCCCCCCAACCCCTCCCACCCCCTTACTTATCCCCTCTCGGAACGCACGAAACTAACATACCCACCCACCAGAGGAAATCTTGCATGGAACTGGCAGGACTTCGTATACGCAAACGGCTCCCAAAAGGGAGGCTCCTCCCCCCTCGGAGCAGCCGCCACCCACCCCGCCTCGGACACCCGCATCAAAATTCTGGTGACCTCTACCCCTCCCTCACACACCATCAATCGCGCTGAATTAGCAGGCATAGACATAGGCCTCCAACTAGGCCATACCCATCTCCTTACAAACAGTGCGTGCTCCCTCCGCCTCATACAAGGCTGCTTAAACTACCCATCCGCTTACATACACAACATCCACCGCGACACGCTCCTCTCCATCACACACACCCTCAAAACCCGCTGCAACGCAGGCATCCGCACACACCTCGGCAAAATTAAAGCACACAACCACTCACTAGGAAACGACCTCGCAGACACACTAGCTAACCAAGCTGCATATGGACGCCCACCCGACACAATATACACCACAGGTTCAGAGGTCACGATAGGCCACTGTACCTGGCCATACACCCTCATTCCACAAACCCTAGGGGAACCCATACCCTACAAATACACAAACCTCAAAACTGACGCTCACACTCACAACACCAAACACACTCACACACCCCTCTTATAAACATCCAAACACGGTGCCCTCCTCGCATTCGCCGCAGAGGACGGCGCCGACTTCACATTCCATAAAAACACACAACACTCACCAACATCCAATTCACCCACAAGCAAGAATTCATGTGGGGAGTCCATAATACCCGCCTCCTCACACACAACCCCACCCTGCGCTGCCCCATGTGTGGCTAATTCACTAGCAACGGCCACATGGCCGGTAACTGCCCCACCATGTCTGGGCTAAGACATGACCGCCACAATAGGGCGCTAAAGCTCCTCCTCTCCCTCTTGGAACGCCACAACGGCGGACGATGGGAGACCATCACTGCAGACTTTGGTAGCAAACCCATCAAATCATTAACATAACGGAGGTCGTGCCGGCCCCACGTGGTGACTAGAGAAGTGGGAGGAGAGAGATGGCGGCCGGCGAAGGCACCAGCAAGGCCGGCCGACCGCCACTAAAAGGGAATAGAGTACCGCTAATAGTATAACACTAAGTAATAGGATGACAAATGGCGCCCGCCGGCGGCGCAGCGGCGGCGGCCCCGGAGGGGGGTGCGCTCGCAGGCCCGTCGGCATCCCCTCACCTCCCCGTGGTGGGCGCTGGAAACCCCGTAGCCGTGCCAGGCCTGGCACGGTAGGGGGCTAAGAGGGCCGACAGCTCGATCTGTGGGATCAGCAACTGTCGGGAAAGCCCTGTACATAGGGCTTTTGAAAAAAAAAAATCTGTGCACTACCGGCGCCAAGATCTCCCGCTCGGCCCGTCCGATATATTTTTTCGCGTACAGATACTCTTAGATACAACCTTACTTTTAGGAGTGGGGCATGTACTACGGCAGCGTTTGAAGGCGAGGAGGGTACGGCCGGATCAGCGGTGGGAGGCGGGTGTTGATGCTGGTGGTGGCCAGCCGGGAAGCATCGCCAGGAAAGGGCGCTCGCTAGCTGTCGACCAGCCCTGTGCCGGTCGAACCTTGCCGAGGGGTGAGGCAAGACATGGCACAGGACGGTGGCTAGTCGCATACGGAGGAGCGGCTATATGAGGCGGCGGCGATCCTCAGGATCAGCCGCCGCCGGAAAGCCCTGTACTGAGGGCTTTTTCGGATACTAAAAACAATGTCCGTACCCGGCGTCGAGCTAGTTGGGGATCAGCACCAGGGTAGGGCGCTCACTAGCGCGCCGCTACGTCGTCCAGCGTCATCTCCCGGGGGAGGAGTCAGCTGGGACGGCAAGGAGGACAGTCGCGACGGGAGGAGCGACACGATCTGGCGGCGACGACCCTTTGGGTCGGCGCCGCCGGAAAACCCGGCACGGAGGGTTTTGTTTAATTCCGGGCGCCCGCGGCCCGCCGGATCCGGCTACGGTGACCTGCCCCCCCCCCCTCTTCGACACCCACTACCCCGACAGACCTTCATACTCCTAGGGGTCCTTGAGCGTGGGCCCGGGTGAGCGCGGAGGCCCCCGCTCAAGAAAAGGCTGCTCGGTGGACGCGCGATCAGAGGGGGGAGGGTACGGTCACATGCCGGAAAACCGACAGGTACTCGGGTACCAGACAGAGAAAAAATCGGGGAAATGAGCGGGGAAAATTCAGGCGCGGAGGCAGGAGCGCTAGTTTTTTCTATGTCTGTGTGTTTCGGTCCCCCCCACCTGTCCTCGAGGTGATGGGGGACCTCGACACGGAGGACCGCCGCGTCGGTGGACGCGGCAAGACCTTGGGGCGGGGTTTACGGGATGGAGCGGCGGGATTGACGAGCGACCGCGCGAGGAGGGGTTTTTTGCCAGCCTTTCCCCTCCTACCTTCGGCAAGACCGAAGTCACGCGGGAGCTAGATTAGGCTGGCCCGTCGTCCCTCCCGAACGCCGACCGGCCTAGGCCGGTCGACACCCCGGTTCGGCGGGAGCGGGCCGTGCATCGTGAAGGTCGAGCAGCAGTTTAGTTTTGCATTTCTAAACGAGTGGATTTATTTTTAGATATGTTTTCTTGATTACAAAATCATTACGCTGTTACTGCTTAGGTGGGGGGACTGTGGCAATTACTGAGGTTGCTTACAGTTATATAACTCCCGAGGAACGTCGACACACATTGCAGATAGGTGTGTCGATAAGAAATGTACCTGGTCGGAGAGACCCGGGCCCAACTTGCTAGTAAGTCTTGTATGGCGAAGTAGAGTGGCCCGTGGGACAGCACTCGGTTCAGTTTGCCGGGACATGTTGTGAACAATTTCAATTTCAATTTCAATTGGATGACAAATAGCTACCTTGTACATAAGCACTAGGCAACGGGATGCTAGTGCTAACAACATGACTAGGGGCCGTACGTGCACGGCCGAAACAAGAAGTGTGTGATAAATGTACATAATCTACCCTGGTGCGTGTAGAGGAGCCCATATCACGTTGAACCAAGTACATGGATCGCTAGGGGAAGCAAGGTAAAGTGTATGAAATGAAATTAAATTGTTTACAACAATACAAGTATAAACCGGTTGCTGTCTTTGGGCCCCCCGTTCAACGCTAGTTATTTGTGGACTTATATGCTGGAGTAGACCGTAAACCACTAGTCCCAACCTCTCCATTGGCAGTGACGATACCGTCCAAAACATACATGTAACAATGTGTTTATTATTTTTGATCTATACGTAAAATTTTTAGGATACAGTATGAAATAAAAAAGTGTCGCTAGTCTCCACGATATGCGGCCTGCTCCAGCCGCTGCGGGGTCGCTCATCAGCAAGGCTGATCAGCAAGGCTGTTCAGCTTGAGCTGGTCGAGTCGAACCTGCCTGACCTCGGCTACTGTGCGACTCCGATCGTGCCGGAGCCAGGGGGGAAAGGCAGGTGAAAAACCCCCCTCGCTCAGGTCGTCGTCGGTCCCGTCTCGATCCGTTCTCAACCCCGCCCGAGGTATTAGCTGCTCCTCCCGACGCAGCGCGCCACCTAGCCGAGTCTTCTCTCCTCCTTCGGGACTGAGAAGAGAAAATAACTAAGCTGCAATCGGTGTCCGGCTGGCTCTCTTGCCTCCGAGCCAGATTTTCTCTTGTCCCCTGTCCATGTTTCGTCTGTTTCCAACACCTATCTGATCGCGTTGTGGCCGTCCTTACCCCCCCCGGTGGTTTACGTTGTTAGGGGGCCGCCTCTATGAGCAGTATACGGTTACGATAACCCTAGGCACACTGCCATAGGCAGCCTATCGATAACCGGGTACCGACTAGGGAAGTGGATGGAAGAACACAAGGATCGAGTCGCCGGTCCTCAAAAGATGGTGGGTACGGAATTTTCTCCAAAAACCCCCGTACCGGGCTTTTCCGGCGGCGGATGATCCTCATGACCTCCGCCGCCAGACCATGTCGCTCCTCCGGCTGCGACCCTCCTCCGTCCTGCGTAGCTTCAAGTCTCGCCCCGGGCGACATAAAACTCAAAGGGTTGTCGACTGCTAGCGAGGGCCGTGCCCTAGCGCTACTTCCCAGTTGTCCGCCGCCAGCTCCAACACCCTCGTCCCCCGCCGATCCGTCCGTACCCTTCTTCGCCAAAAATATTTCGCAAACGCCGCCCCCGCCCCATCGTTGGGAGAGCATCCGCGAGTATTTAGTCGCGGAAAAGACATATCGGATTGGCCGAGCGGGAGATCCCTATGCCGGTGTACGGATATTATGTTTTTCCAAAACCCTCCGTACCGGGCTTCCTGACAGCTATTGATCCCGCGGATCGCAGCTGTCGGTACCTCGTTTAGCCCCCTACCGCGCCAGGCATGGCACGGCTACAGGGTTACCAGCGCCCAC
This sequence comes from Tetraselmis chui, assembly GCA_026401115.1. Lineage (NCBI taxonomy): Eukaryota > Viridiplantae > Chlorophyta > Chlorodendrophyceae > Chlorodendrales > Chlorodendraceae > Tetraselmis > Tetraselmis chui. The sequence goes on along the minus strand of JAPMLY010000052.1, from coordinate 140,903 downwards.
CGCGTGGAGGTAGAGGTAGGTGCCGACGGGCCTGCGAGCGCACCCCTCTCCGGGGCCACCGCCGCTGCGCCGCCGGCGGGCGCCAAGGTAAAGTGTACTTACAAGGACCAACACTCGAACACATGGGCTAGTGGTGGCGACAAAAGGAGTCGACTAGGAGCGCGAGGTGCGCGTTACTACCACACAAGCCGTAAGTAGTCTAACCAAATATAGTAACTAGTCTAATGATGTTTTGAGTACTAGGTGCGGGTATTATCATATGACAAAGAGGTTTGAACCAAGTAAGTGCTTTGGAGTCGTTTACAATAATATGGCAGCTACGGGAAGGGCCTTAGACAACAGTTGAATGGTGCCATTGTTAAATTTTGCAAACAAACATATTTCAATTTGGTGTTCAGGGAATTATTTACGTCTAGTAGGTCCATCATAGTTGTAGGCCCTTGGATGATTTTACATTGATATTCAAAATTGTCGAACCCCCCCCCCCCCCCCCACACACACACACAAACACACACACATACACACACACATACACACACACACACACACACACACACACACACACACACACACACACACACACACACACACACACACACACACACACACACACACACACACAATGCACAGAGATTTGGTTAGTCACACATACCCATGCACACGTCCCCGCACACACGGACAAATTCACACCCATCGACTCGCACATACACAAACACACGCGCACATACGCCCATCCACCCACACCCGCCGTCACTGCTATTCATAATATTATTGTAAACAGTCGTTTAGTTATTAATGGTGTAGAACCGTGGCGACATGGAGTAGTTCATGACACATAACCTGACCTAATGCTTACTATTTTGTGGATGAAATATCAGTGAGCCTCATCCAAAAGAGTTAATGATATTGCACCTACCTACATGTTTTGAATCATGAAATTCGATTTGTCGCGCCGAATACCATAGAACTGATGAAACGGGACACGCTGACAAACTCTCGCAAGTAAATGTAGTGGGGTGTTTGTGGGCGCCGAGGGTGTCAGTGTTGGACAATCGAAATTGCGTATGTGAAAAGATGTGAATGAAAAAGTCACAATACTCCTTTGAAGCTTCATATATAGACGTTCCACCCGTCAACATCGAGTATTAGTCGACGCGCGAGGGTCGGGCATTGCATGACATGAAGGAGACTAGAGATTTGATTGAGGCCGACGTTGCTATGAAAATACAAGCACATGGAATTTCACCCTAAAGTACGGCGACAAATATGACATTTCTGAAGGAAGTAGAGAACTCGTGACGTTTGATTTCAATATACTGAATTGCGAGAACGTCAGTCTGCGTAACCATTCCGTCGCTTGTCTTTGGCAGTGCGTTTGGTACAATCAATCGTTAATTTGGAAGGTTGGCGGATAGAAAGCAGGGGAGAAAAGTTATTCCGAGTTTTGTTAAGCGCCGACCCCTTAAGTAATGGTGGCCGAATGAGAATTGTTTTAAAACAGTGTTTGAATAATCAGTAAAGGTACGGGCAGCATATCGATTTTTTTTTGCGCATACTTTCTCTAAGTACTCTGCTATGGTGGTTTAACAGCGTTCTGAAACACTTAATCTCATTTTGATAATCGACATCTTCCAGCGAGCTTCCGGAACCGCCCGGCTGGAGGCAAGGTTCGAAAGATGCAATGCCGAATCGAAACACACTACATGCAAGTTCTGAAATTCCTAACGTGCAAGCGTTTATCAGCTCCGCGACGCGCGCAGCTCGGGTGTGAATCGAGCGCCTGATGAATAAGGGGAGCTGCAGGATGGCAGGCGTCCACGTAGTTGCAAAGTTAATGGGACAACGCTGGTTCGAAAACTACTTGGAAGATTTCTTATCCAATGTGCAGAAGGCTCCGGGGTTAATGAGAGGATATATATACACAAATTGAGCGTTACGTGCGGTTGTCAGCTGCTATGATATATGATTTTTTGGCACGCGCTACATGCAGAAGAACTGAGATCAGTTCAGCGGCGGAAAGCGTTCGTCGTTGTTTACAGCTTCTTTTCGTATACAAAATCGGAATCTCTAAATGACTGCTAAGAAATACAGTCTGGAATACATCGAGTGTTTATGTTGACAGTAATCATTTCATGGGTCTATTGAAACACGACCTTTTGCGTAGGCTGTGCATCTGGTCGTAAGGATTATGTAGTATATATGACCTAGACAGCGACCTGGCGTGAAAGGGGCAAGTCAGTGTTTCCGCTGACACTGAGCCCAAATATACAAAACTCCAAAGCTGCAAAGTACAGGAAACACAGCGACTTAGATTAGCGGTCCTTATCCGAAGACATCGGGTTCATCTTATTCTCCTCGCGAACGAAGCAGGCACCATCTTCTAAGCATCGGTATCTCGGGAAAATCGCCCCACAATGGAAAAAAGGTGTGATTTACGGTGTTCTGTGACGTGTCCCAGGAACCCAGGGCCCGGGAAGTTGAGTAGGAGGTTAAAGACGAAGGCTCATCAGTCTTCCCTGCCGTTCCAAGAGCCGCCAGCACCCAGAGTTCCGAGACGGATATTGAGGACCCTCGACTCCCCACCTAATACACACGAACGAACAAAGTTGTCAGAAAACGCCGCATGAATAGCCCCGCAGATCAACTTAGCTTTGAAGGCTGAAACATGCAGTGGGAAAGGAGGTATTGGTAAAATATCAGAAGGAGACCGCGCGACGCCCGTACCGACAGCAGCGGCCTTCACGTCTTCCAACGGGTTTGTACCGTAGTTTGCAGTGTATGCAAAACCCATCGCCATGCTGACAGGAAGCACTGTCATAGCAATCTTTGAGTGCTTCTCCACGATTAACTTTGCGAAGCTCATCCTGCTGGTCAGACAACGCGCTTCGAGTGTGCGGAGTGCTTGGTGAGCTCTATGCACTGGGGGACACGGGCGCACGAGGCAGGGAAGCGCGTTTACACTTCTGACTGTTGACGTTGAGAGCTGACGGCGGCAAATGCACAGAAATATTATCACGAGTTGTCAGACGGAGTCTACGTGCCGTAGGAGCGCAAGACCACAGACCGACCTGCAATGCAATCTCGGGCAATAGCGCGTCGTGGAGCAGTTGCTGAGGAGCAAAGGTATCTGTGCTGGAGGCGATGCGTAGCGATAAATGAGTCTCGTCAGCATTCCATCGCACGCGTGCTGCTTGGTCCCGCCCGCGCGAATGCTGTAGAAACGCGGCATCGCGGAAAATCTAAAACAGAATAAAGCTTCAAGTACTGAACCAATTGCTCATTTGATTCGCGGGGAAAAAATGTTTAATTCTAATTTCTGCGACAGCATGACATTGTCGCCACTTGCTTATTAAAGTGTTCATGATGTTAATACTAGTTCTAATGATTCCGTCTGAGGAAAAATAATGATATAAGAATTTGGAACCGTATGAATTTGGAGGGGTGCAATAAGACTCCTTAGAGCATCACCTTACACTCAGAGCTTTCCTCGCAGAACGCGCCCCGCAGGGGGTGCTGGTGAGGGTTTACTTGCCAGCCCATACACGATATATCCCACGCGCCGCGCGCGCGCAAAAAAACACACACACACACACACGTTCTCCGAGACTGCCGGACGCTCGTCATATCGCTAGTACTTGGCATTGTTGAATAATGCCTCTGATGCACTGGTACTTTGCCGTGAAACGACGATTCGGATATGCTGACGCGAATGCGGTCACAAGTCAGCAATCGACGGATGGGGAACTCTCCGCTGTTGAATATATGGACAGCAATAATTTGCTTTCGAAATTGTTTGCGACGGATATCTTCGTACAGAGATTCGAACCGTCAGCACTGTCCTTCAGGCTCCGTGGATAAGTAGGAATCCAGGAAAGGTCTGAGGCAAAACATGCAAAATATACAACCGACAATCAATAAGGCAATTTTACCCCTCCCTCGCCGCGGCAGGTCGTCGGCAGTACTGTACGATACCATTTCTGAACAATAGCGATATATCAAGATAACGATCGAACTGCTGACGGGGCAGCCGTAACGTACAGGTACCTTGATTAAGATGCTTACTTGTCTTGCTACATTTCCGTACATGTACACGTACGTTTGATTGTTGAACGCAAGTAACATTTACCAGACGGCACGTTTTGCCAAGAATGTCAGCTTGCTTAAATTGCAGCTAGAAGGCAACCCACGTGCTTGACCCGGGGTTGAAAATACAGGGTTGAGTAGGTGGCTTTGCGTACGCCTAATGTTGGCGTGCGCAACATGCATAAAGTGCGAAATGTGAGGGTTTGCTCCCTCAATGCCCATGAAAATCACATGTGCTCGCTGCCGGCACCCGCCAGCGGCGCAACGACCGGCGGTGGCGGTGGCGGCCACGGAGGGGGGTACTACGCTCGCATGCTTGCCGGCAAACACCTCCACTTGCCCCTAGTGGCAATGGTATACTAGTACCCACGTACATGTAGCCGTGCCATGATTGGCACGGTATGGTAGGGGGCTAACAAAGGTTCCGGCAGTGGGATCCGCGCAACCAACAATTGTCGGGAAGGTCCAGTACGGAGGGCTTTCAAAAATAATAGTTGTACACCTCCGCCAATATCTCCCGCTCGGCTCGTCCGACATTTATTTTCAAGACTGGATACCCCTCGAATACTCTCGGGTTCATGGAGCGGGACCAATATCTCGCGAGTATTGGGGAGCGAGGAGGGTGCGAACGGATATGTGGCATAAGGCGGGCGATGGAGCTAGCCGTTGACAACCGGGAAGCACCGCCATGGAAGGGCGCTCGTTGGATGACGAATAGCCATGTGGATGTCGAATCTCCCCATAGGGCGAGGCTTGACGCGAAGCACGCCGGAGGCGAGTCGCTGTCACAATTTGCTTAGAGAACAAACGGTGTAACAATTAATTACGGCTAATGCATTGAGAACGTGCGAGCGCGCAAGTGTTTGCAAAATGTTGAATGTAAATACAAAGAGAATTAGAAAAGTCACTTGTCTCCTTCCCCCACTACGTTGGCTTAAGTAGCCCTGCCCAGCTCGCGTTCAGTCTTGAAGCGTAACACGACCCTCGGGAGCACGTCGCATGAGACATCTTGTTTGTTGCCTCGGACAAACTTGATTAGGCGCGTCGTGCTGCTTAGTAGTTGATTTCACCAATAAGCACGCTAGCATTGTAGTGGGACTTGAGCTAATTACAATGATTCTACAACTGCGGGTGTACACTTTTTCGGATTGTATAGAATGCAACTGGTAGCGATACGTACGGATCATATAATCACATATAGTGCAGTAGGACAATACTCGCCACACTCGTACCCTCCCCCTCTAGACGAAGTCGAGAGTCAGCCTCATGCCAACTCTCTAATCAGCCTCATGCCAACTGCGGTAGATCTTCTAGCTCCGTTGATGATGTCACTGCGAGGGGGGTAGTCTCGCTCGACGAGTTGTCTTCATGAGGTACTCTTGGCGACTGGCAAAATCGAGCTAATCAAGTGAGTCCAAGAAATGTTGTATCGTAATCTTACGTTGTACTTTATTCAAACGATGCCAAACATGTGGAATATGCTCGTCCTTGAAATGGGTGTAGAACAGTAGGTGCTTTCCAAGGCATACTTGAACGGTGTCGATGTTTACATTTGAGATGCGGTCAAGGTCGTACTCGTCGTCGTCGTCGGGGTTAGTTCAAGGAACAAAAAGGACATATGTTAGCACTAGCATCCCGTTGCACAACGCATATGTACAAGGCAGCCATAAATCATCCTAGCACTAAGTGTTCTGCTATTAGCGGTTCTCTATTCCTTGTTAATGACGGTCCACCGGCCATGCCTATGCCTTCGCCGGCCGCCATCTCTCTCCTCTCCCTCCTCTTGTCTCCACACCCGGCCCCGTTGTGGGGCCGGCACCACCCTACGTGTTACTATTCATTTCCAATGCCAATAAGTTATGGGCCACCCACCAAGTTACACAAGAGTAGAGCGCAGCTTCCGCGTATAAGAGGCCGCGCTAGTCCTACCTACTCCCACGTTAAAAAGAGTAGAGCGTGTGCAAAGCGCTCGGCGCTACGCTAGTAATTCATCGTCCAACCGACACCACGCTTCACCTTCGAGCACGTTGTCCGTGACTGTCCTTACACATCTCCCACGTGAATAGGAAATGAGCGTGTTTACAGCGCCCGGCGCCACACTCACCCCACCCAGCTTTCAGTCTCACCTAGCCGTCAACCCACCGCTGCTCTCGACCGGATATGGTTTTTAATACCGACCCGCGAAAATTCGGCCCGCGCGTACTTTAATTGTTTTTTTCCCGAGGCAACACCGCAATACTCACATTACTTACCGAGGATCTAACATGTCCCACGGCGAAAGGGGGGACTTAACACGAGCATCGCCCGTCTATTCTTTTGCGTGCTTGCACGCTTGTGACAAGTACAATTTTGTAACGTCACATTATAAGACGTTGTACAAGTACTCGGCCCCCGCCGGCGGCGCAGCGGCGGCGGCCCCGGAGAGGGGTGCGCTCGCAGGCCCGTCGGCACCTACCTCTACCTCCACGCGGTGGGCGCTGGTAGCCCCATAGCCGTGCCAGGCCTGGCACGGTAGGGGGCTGAACGAGGTACCGATAGCTGCGATCCGCGGGAAGCCCTGTACGGAGGGTTTTGGAAAAACATAATATCCGTACACCGGCAAAGGGATCTCCCGCTCGGCCAGTCCGATATGTCTTTTCCGCAACTAAATACTCGCAGATACTCTCCCGACGATGGGGCGGGAGCGGCGTTTGCGAAATTCTTTTGGCGAAGAAGGGTACGGACGGATCAGCGGAGGGACGAGGGTGTTGGAGATGGCGGCGGACAGTTGGGAAGCAGCGCTAGGGCACGGCGCTCGCTAGCAGTCGCCAACCCTGCGAGAGCCTTAGGTCTTCCATGGGGGCGAGGCCTGATGCTACGCAAGACGGAGGAGGGTCGCAGCCGGAGGAGCGGCACGGTCTAGCGGCGGCGGTCCTTAGGATCACCCGCCCCCGGAAAGCCCGGTGCGGGGGGGTTTTTGAAAAAATTCCCGTACCCACCATCTTTTGAGGACCGGCGACTCGATCCCTTTGTTCTTCCAACCCCTTCCCCAGTCGGTACCCGGTTATCGATAGGCTGCCTCAGGGAGTGTACCAAGGGTTATCGTAACGGCACACTGCTCGTAAAGGCGGCCCCCTAACAACGTAAACCACCGGGGGAGGGTACGGACGGCCACAACGCGATCATATAGGTGTTGGAAACAGACGGAACAAGGACAGGGGACATGAGAAAATCTGGCTCGGGGGCATGAGAGCCAGCCGGACACCGTCTGCAGCCTAGTCAATTTCTCTTCTCAGCCCCCGAAGGAGGAGAGAAGACTCGGCTAGGTGGCGAGCTGCGTCGGGAGGAGCAGCTAATACCTCGGGCGGTGTTGAGCACGGATCGAGGCGGGACCGACGACGACCTATGCGAGGGGGTTTTTCACCTGCCTTTCCCCCCTAGCTCTGGCACGACATGAGTCGCACACTAGCCGAGGCCAGGCAGGTTCGACTCGACCAGCTCAAGGTGAACAGCCTTGCTTATTAGCGACCTCGTAGCGGTTGGAGCAGGCCGCGTATCGTGGAGACTAGCGACATTTTATATTTCATTTTGTATCCAAAAACACGTATAGATCATAAAATGATAAATACTTGGATATGGGTATGTTTTAGACGGTATCGTCACTGGCATTGGAGAGGTTGGGATTAGTGGTTCACGGTTTACCTCAAGCTTCTAAGTCCACTTAGGCGTAGCACAAGGGGGGGCCCAGAGACAGCAGCCGGTTTATACTGGTATTGTTGTAAACAATTTCAATTTCAATTTCAATTGTACAAGTACTCGTTACTGAATCCAATTCGTGCTTTTCCATCGGAAGGACGTACAAGGTGAGTGTGTTGCTACTGCAATTTAGCGAGGGCACTAATGCGTAATGTAGTGTCATTGCCTCCCGGTACGTGTAGGTATGCACACTGAATCTAACTAACTAGACGACGCGCTGACGTGATTTCCCAAGGTAGACAAGCCGCGTCGCAAGTTTGTTTCAACCGTTAGAGAGCCCTAGTACTTGGCACGAGGACCAAGCGAGAGCATGTGCAAGCTAGCTAGGCTGGAGCTTATTTAGCCGAGTGCAGTAGCGGGAGGTGGTACAACCTTTTCACAATTCCGCTTTGTTCGATTACAATCTATTGTTAAACACAAACTGTGAAAACATTTTCGCACCTCTCTATCCACATGCACTTCCACATGGATCAACAAGCAAGAAAAGTACATAATTGTGTCCGCAGTTACCTCTCGGAAGGCAAACTGCCACATTGGTTTCGGAGCTCTTTGATCGACGCACATTTTCGCTATTGCTTGACTCGTTCGACGCCATTTGATTCATTCTAAATGGCTTCTATTGGACTTGGTAACCACGTAGTGCTAGTACTGCCTATCGCATGTTCTAAAGCATCTGTCATTATACTCGTGTTACTACGTGGGCCTCGCTCCGGTAAAACTTGGTTTCCTACCGGTTCGATTTTGCCTAACGAAGAGCATGTCCACGCTCCCGTTCGCGAATTGTTCGAGGAAACTAGCCTTACTATGACCGTCGACGATTTTACCATGTTCAATAACAATAAAGTTCGAGTGCCGTTACCTGTTGGGCAACACCACCTCGTTAACGTCTACGCGGCATATGATCCGGTTTCTTACGTGAATGCTAACTTACGAACCCCGGCTAAGGTCGTAAGTTGTTCGGGCCCATTCGACCATTAATCTTGAGGGTGCTTACGTCGTTCTAGATTCGATCGACATTGACGATCTTTCGCTTACGCCGTCTAAGATTGGATTACTTAAGGAGACTCAACGTAAGTTCGAGTTACTTCACTTTGGTTACGTTGCTCAGTGGGAGGCTTTTCGAGGCGCTGTAATTTCTGAGCAATTTTTTGCCCACGATGACACGTCGTTACCGAGGCAGCTCTTCATCTTCATCCGTTTTACGGCTGCCGACTATGGTCTTGCATGGCTGTTAGTTAAGGGCTACACTGTTTCAGCTGGTAAAATTTCAGTTTCGACAAATAAAGTGGAGGATGTTGCAGACTCGCTAGTGCCTACGACGCACAAGGAGATTCGCAGTTTCGTGCAATTCTGCAACTTCTACGCCAAGTTCATCCATCATTTTAGAGACCTCACGGCTCCAATGACGTACTTACTCCGGAAGTCCTAGCCACAAAAGTCACGCTGACGCCTGCCTATTTGGAAGCCTTCGAGACTCACAAGTTACGGCTCATTTCCGCTCCATGTCTGATCCTTCCGGAAGTCAGCTCGGACGCGATGTTCACCGTGGCTGCATGTGCTTCAATAGTGGGGATTACACCAATCCTATTGCAAGACCAAGGAGGAGGACTTCGACCAGTCTCTTACTAGGCGCGATGTTGAATCTAGCTTAGGGTGGCAACACCTACTCTGCGCACAATTTGGAAGCTTTAGTCGTATGCGAAGCGGTTAAGCATCGGAGCTACTGAAATGGAAATTGTGTACAACATGTACCGGGTGAAACCGGCTGCTTTCTGTGGGCCCTCCTAACTATGCCATGCGGAAAACTTGCAAGTAAGGGCTAGACCGTGAACCGCCTAACTCCAACCTCTCCAAAGGGTGTTGCGGGTTTTACTCCCCCCCCCGGGGAGCGTGACGTGTGTGAGGGTGGTAGCTATCAGTAATAGGCGTGTGTGGGTGCGGTGAGTGGAGGTGCGGCGCGAGGTCGCGCGAGATTTGATGCGGTATATGAGAAGGGGATGATGCAGCCATTGAGAAGTGTGCAAGTGGAGTTGTGCTAATATGCGTGTCGTATCGAGTCGTGTTTTTGAGATGAGCTTGCTAGGAGGGTCAGTGCGGAGGGTGAGAAGGGAGGTGAGACTGATAATGGTGGAAGAGTGAGGTGATGACATGTGCGGCTCATGACTATGGGAAGAATGTCGACTTCGGTAAAGAGTTTGGCCCCAGGGAGAAAGGTCCAAGAAAGGAGGGTGCCGATGTGCCTAGAAGATAATGTGACGAGTACAGTCCTGCAACAGTACATTGCAGGACATTGTACAGGTACTCGTTACGGATATCAATTCGTGCTTTTCCACAGGATGGACGTATACTCGTGGGTACGTCGCTACTGCAATATTGTAATGGTGCTGATGCTACAGTACGACCAGTACCTCCCGGTACGTACAGATATGCATAATTAATCTAACCAGCCAGATGACGCGCCAGAGCGAGCTCTCCAATGCAGAAGGAGCCGCGTCGTGAAACCCAATGCTAGGCAGGCCGCGTCTCGAGGCGGATGACGACGGTTGAGCAGCACTAACGCCTGACACGTAAGCGTAGCTTGCAGGCGTGATTAGTCTGGCTGAAACCTATTTAAGCCCAGTGCAGTAGAGGGAGGTGACAGAACCTTTTAACAATTCCTTTGTTCATTTACAACATCTACTGCCCAAGTACATCAGTGAAACATCTTTCATCAATTGCCTCTCGACAACATCATTTGCCATCTTGCAACAACAGAACTAGACAGACTAGAACAGATTTGTGCTAGCGTTTAGCTTTCAGAGGCTAACCGCCACACTGGTTTCGGAGCTCTTTGGTCGACGCACGCTTTCGTTGCTTGTTGATCTGCTCGAAGTTGTTTGCTTGAGTCGAGATGGCTTCTCTCGGAGCTGGACATTACGTGGTTTTGGTAATTCACATCGGAGGAACTAAATCGTCGGATTTGAAGTTGGTGTTTCAGCGTGAGCCTCGTTCTGGTAGAACTTGGTTCCCTGCTGGCTCTGTCTTACCTAACGAAGAGCCTGTCGACGCTGCTATTCGCGATTTACACGAGGAGACCGACGAATGGGAACGCCGATGCCTACCCACAACTTTGCTGGACTATCTGTGACTCTCACGGAGACTCAGCGTAAGGCTGCAATTACTTCACCGTACCAGAATGGTCTGGTGCCTAATGTACTGGAGGATTGGCTTGAAGCGCAGCCTCAGCGTTTTATAATGCTTGGAATTGCAGCTAACTCGTACGATGCAGTGTTCTGGGTTACTTCACAGTTTGCTGGACACCTTGGTGGATGGTGGTTGAACCGGAAAAATCAGCCTCCAATTCCGTCTACGTACAACGAGCTTGTTGAGGAGTTACGCAAGTCGACGTTTCTTCCAAACATTCAGGACGACGCGATTAACGCTTTGATGAACTTTACGCAAGGCAACACGATGAGTTACGCAATCTACACTAAACAGTACAACGATTACTTACGTCGGTCTCGTCAAGACCTGACAGCTGAAGTGCAGTGTGTACGCTTCATTAATGGCCTGGCAAGCGATGCGCTCAAGAAACTGGCTAAGTCACACCGAGCTCAACTAGGATACCGGACTACGCTAGTGGAGCTGCAAAACTTTTTGAATAACGTCGTGACAGATTCGCCGGAATTAGGCAATGCGAGGTCTGCTGCTGGACCTTCTGCCCAGCCTACGCGCAAGCGCAACATTGAGGATCCTCTCGAGGAAGCCTCTAACGTCTGGAAACGTAACAAGGGTGGCCGTGGACGTGGCCGCGGACGTGGACGTGGAGGTGGAAACAATGGTGGACGCGGTCAGACATCTGGTCGTGAAGATTTTAATTCGCTTGCAAATGCGATGACACCTGAGGAGCGCAAACGACATATGGACGAGGGACTTTGCTTCAAGTGCCACAAGAAGGGACACCGCTTGTTCCAATGCCCGGAGTTCAAAGGCAAGGCACCGATGCAACCCAAGAAGCAATGATGGTGGCAAGGCTGTTCTACAAATGAACTGGAGCAGCCGGCTACATCTACTGTTCATTCTGAGACACTGCTAGCGACAGAGGTCGTCGATAAACCTTCGGCATCTCCATCGACTACAGTTGCGACACCTGTAACGCAAGTAGCAGGTCGTCGTCGTCAGACTAAGCAGAGACAGAGTCGTAAACCTGTAACCAGACGTTCAGTTGATTGGAAACTGGTTGACTCAGTCTTTGACCCTCTGCATGCACGATTCAACTTCACGTTGGAAGGATGTGCTGATGATGAAGGTCTAAACTCGCACGGTGACTTACCTCACTGTTCGCCGAGTGACTCGATTCTAGACAGAGATTTGACAGGAGAACGGGTGTTCATTAATCCACCCTGGGAGTTAGCTGAGCAGATTGCGCAGCATTTTGAGGATTGTCGTCGAACATCTCCAACATCTACGATGGCTGTATTTGTGCTACCAAAGTGGGCGAAATTTACTCAGGTGACTAAGCACTGGAAGCTTTATCAAGAATTCCCAGCAAGAACACAGCTTTTTACACGTCAGTCACTGGAGAACCCAGCGCAACAGGAGGTGGTTGCTCCAGCCCCTTGGCCTGTACAGCTGTGGTTAGTCGACGCAGATTGTGCGTTTAACGACTCTTCGGAATCTACAGCACCTGATCAACCCGACTCGGTACCTGTACCAACAGACGACTCGGAACAGTCCATCGCTACGCTGCAACAATTTTCCTCGCCAGCTACAGCACTACTGACTGACCTCACGGAAGCTCGCCCGTTAATTCGAACGGAGCTGACTGTGAAAACTCCTGATGGCGGACACCAAATTTCTGGATTAGTGGACTGCGCTGCGACACTTGATTTTGTGTCAGAGGACTTTGTACGACGCTTTGCTTTACAGACTCGGAAGTCTGCGAGTAAAACTCCAGTTCGACTCGCTAATGGACAACGAGTGACTTCTACGACAGTCTGCGACGTCACTTTTGAGCTGGCTCGACACGAGTTTCAACGGACTTTCTACGTTTTACGTGATTTACGTACAGCTGATTTAATCCTGGGTTTACCATGGCTTGATGACGAACAGGCCTCTTTACAATTTGGTACAACCAGAATTTTTACACTGATGGACGGTACAGCTGTGGAGACTACACTCGAGGAACGACGCCCTGAGTGTCTGCTACTGTCATCTACGAAAGTTCAAAAGCTCATGCGCAAGACGCGCCGCAGCAGAGGACGTCATGCTGATTTTTACGTCATCGAACTTACGTCAGCTGCCGACCAATCAACGGACTTCCACACTGGAGAGGAACTAACAGCAGAACAACGTGACAACTTCCGGTCGTTACTCTTTGAAGACTTCCCGGAGTTACTGCAACCTGTCGACTCTCCGCCAGTAAGCCGACAGTGGGATCACCCCATTGACACAACTGGCCCGATGCGACGTCAACGTCTGAACCGACTGTCACCGGCAGAGCGCGCTGAGCTTAATCGACAGCTCAAAGACGCAGTGGAAGCTGGTTTAATACGCCCCAGCTACAGTGAATTCGGCTCGCCAATTCTTTTTGTGCGAAAGGCTGATGGCTCGCTACGTCTGTGCATTGACTACCGCGGTCTTAACGAGGTTACGCGTAAGGACGCCTACCCACTTCCGAGAGTGGATGACACACTGGACGAACTTAAGGACGCGAATTTTTACACACACCTCGACCTCGCTTCTGGATTCTGGCAAGTTCGAGTGCGTGATCAGGACGTTCACAAGACGGCTTTTCAGACCCCTGATGGCTTGATGGAATGGGTCGCCATGCCGTTTGGGCTGTGCAATGCACCAGCCACATTTCAGAGGATGATGAACGACATTCTTCGCGACTTTTTACATAAGTTCGTGACAGTCTACCTGGATGACGTCTGTATCTACAGTCGAACTCTGGAAGAGCACCTGGAGCACCTACGTCTAGTGCTACAGCGATTCAAGGAGGAAGGGCTGAAATTACGCCTTAAGAAATGCTTTTTCGGATTGCAAGAAATGGAGTATCTGGGCTACACTGTGTCAGCCGGGAAAATTTCGGTTTCCACAAAGAAAGTCGAGGCCGTTGCAGACTGGCCAGTGCCCAAGACGCAGAAGGAGGTTCGCAGTTTCGTACAGTTCTGCAACTTCTATGCGAGATTTATACACCATTTTAGCGACCTTACGGCTCCATTGACGGACTTACTGCGGAAGTCCCAGCCACAGAAGGTTACGCTGACGCCTGCCTGTTTGGAAGCCTTCGAGACTCTCAAGTTACGGCTCATTTCCGCGCCATGCCTGATCCTTCCGGAGGTCAGCTCGGACGCGACGTTCACCGTAGCTACAGATGCTTCAACAGTGGGGATTGCAGCAGTCCTGTTGCAAGACCAAGGAGGCGGTCTTCAACCAGTCTCTTACTGGGCGCGTAAGCTGAATCCAGCTGAGCGTGGTAACACTTACTCTGCGTACGACTTAGAAGCTTTGGCCGTATGCGAAGCTGTCAAGCATTGGAGGTGCTATCTTGAAGGCTGTTCTAAGTTCCTTGTCGTAACAGACCACGACACACTGCGACATCTGCTCAGGCAACCGAACAACAGGCTGAACAAGCGGCAAGCAAGATACCTGCGGGATTTGCAACCGTTTGTGGGCTCGATGACACTTGCATATCGCAAGGGAGCTCTGAACGAAGCTGACCCGTTAAGCCGGCGTCCAGACTTCGTACCTCAAGCCACAGTACCCTTATTTTGGGATGGCGAGGTTCCGTCAGATCGAGAATTACGACGGAAGTCCCAGCTGCTGTTTGAAGACGCACAGTTAAATTCACTGACTGTTAACGCGTTGCAGCTGAGCCCTGAGTTCGCTGATCTCATTCGCGAGGGGTTCTCACGAGATTCGTTTTATGGGGACGATGGTGAGTGGACAAAAGACAGCCGGATAGAAGCCAGAGATGGGTACTTTTGGCGTCTCAATCGCCTCTGTATTCCACAGAACTCTGAGCTCCGACTGAGATTGATCACAGAGCTGCACGAAAGTTCGTCAGCTGGTCACAGAGGAGTTGCTAGCACTCTTGCTAAAGCACTCGACAGATTCTGGTGGAAACGAATCCGCCAAGATGTGAAAGATTTTTGTGAACGCTGCGTCGTGTGCCGACGAGCGAAGATTCGACCGCAGATGGCCGCGACTCTTTACCCATTGCCTGTTCCACCCAGACCGTGGCACACAGTTGGTCTTGACTACTTGACACACTTGCCTGAGAGCAACGGCTTTAACAGTGTGCTGATTGTAGTAGACCATCTAACTCGAATGGCCCATTTTCTGCCATGCACAGAGTCGATTACTGCCGAAGAAACTGCAACTTTGTTTTTACAGGGAGTCTACCGCTTACATGGACTTCCCCGTGTGCTAATCAGCGACCGCGACCCGAAATTTGTCAGCGCCTTCTGGCAGACACTTTGGAGACGCCTTGGAACGCGTCTGAACATGTCTACCAGCCGACACCCAGAAACAGACGGACTGACAGAGCGCGTGAACAGCACGTTTCAGCAGCTTCTTCGTTGCTTCTGTTGCTATGATGGCTCTAACTGGTCGACACTTTTACCACAAGTGGAGTTTGCGTACAATGCTTCGCGTGCACTCGGAATTGAGCACACACCGTTCGAGGCTAACTTTGGTTTTTCTCCTGAGGAGCCTCCTGACCTGCTCTTCAGCATGCGACCATCGATTCCAATTTCGCAAGACGCAACAGAACGGTTGAGATTGTTACAGGAAATACACAGCCTGGTACGCTCTGTGTTACAGCTACATAAGGACGAGATGCAGGCGCGCACAGAACAGTCTACAGCGCCACACTTCGCTAAGGGAGACAAGGTGTCAGTCGTCACAGCAAATCTTTTTCTCAGAGGACAACCGAACAGGAAACTCAGAGACAGACAGCTCGGCCCTTTTCCAGTGGAGGAGCAGATTGGAAAACACAGTTACAGATTGAAACTACCAGCGACAGTACGCTTACATCCTGTGTTCCACGTTAATAACTTACGGCCCTGCTCTACCGCTCCACTACGACCAGCTGTCCCGGTAACAGTACCTGAAGGAGACGACGAGGAGTTCGACGTCTCACACATCTCTGCTGTGTGCATCAAGTCGCTACCAGGGCGACGAGGCAAATATTTGCTCTTCATGACGCACTTCAGTGATGACGACATTCCACCTGTCTGGCACCGTTTGAACGAGGTGCATCGAACAGTTGCGTTACAAGAATTCTTGGAGACGCCCCAATGGCGCAAGTTCGCCAAGACTCAGGCGTACGTTGACTTCATGCACGCTCACCCAGCGCGCATTCCTGAGTCCCAGTAACTGCTTCAGTAAAGGAGCCAAGAACCACGGAGGTCTGCCTCGCGGCGGCCTCATTGATCTGTCAAGAGGGGGAGGGTACGAGTGTGACGAGTACAGTCCTGCAACAGTACATTGCAGGACATTGTACAGGTACTCGTTACGGATATCAATTCGTGCTTTTCCACAGGATGGACGTATACTCGTGGGTACGTCGCTACTGCAATATTGTAATGGTGCTGATGCTACAGTACGACCAGTACCTCCCGGTACGTACAGATATGCATAATTAATCTAACCAGCCAGATGACGCGCCAGAGCGAGCTCTCCAATGCAGAAGGAGCCGCGTCGTGAAACCCAATGCTAGGCAGGCCGCGTCTCGAGGCGGATGACGACGGTTGAGCAGCACTAACGCCTGACACGTAAGCGTAGCTTGCAGGCGTGATTAGTCTGGCTGAAACCTATTTAAGCCCAGTGCAGTAGAGGGAGGTGACAGAACCTTTTAACAATTCCTTTGTTCATTTACAACATCTACTGCCCAAGTACAGCAGTGAAACATCTTTCATCAATTGCCTCTCGACAACATCATTTGCCATCTTGCAACAACAGAACTAGACAGACTAGAACAGATTTGTGCTAGCGTTTAGCTTTCAGAGGCTAACCGCCACAATAACGATGATTCCCCAAAGAAAAAAAGTATCCCAAGTAACAATGCGGAGGAGCCCATAACCTAGGGGCCAACAGTGGGGACAAAGGGAGTGAACACATCAGGGTGGCGACCGGCAAGGCAACGGATGGCTCGACTGGCCGCCAAAGGCGGGCACGCACAAAACTGCAGGCAATACAACACTAAATACAGGGGCAAGACAATGGCTATGGTCTACATAATTATAGTACATACGGAGGCAATTGCTAACAAACTTATGAGACACAAGTCCCGCTCTGTGAGCCAGAGAGTATTCAAGGAGTGTTCAGCCTTGAAAAGTAATATCGGACTGCCCGAGCGAGAGATATTGGCGTTGACTGTACATGTACAATTTTTAAAAGCCCCCGTACCGACGCTTCCCAACAGTTGATGATCGCGCGGATCACAACTGCCGGATTCACCCCGCCTAGCCCCCAACCGTGCCACGTCCGGCACGATTGTAGCGTTACCATCGCCCATCGCGAGGAGGTTGTGGGTAAGTGCCGACGGGCCATTGAGCGCATCCCTCTCCGGGGCCGCCGCCGCTGCACCACCGGCGGGCGCCGGATTTAATGATGAATCAAATGAGAATGGTCTGAATGGCAAATTGGGGCCACTCGGTCATATAATGTCTCCAAAGGGATGCGACACGGTTAAAGGGGGAGAGAGGGCTTTAAGGCTGTTATGCGCTTGTTGGTGATAGAGTGGGTGATTGGGGGGTAGTTTGATTTCAATGTATGGACGCGAAGTATGTTGTCAAAGTGTTTGCGGATGTTGTTTTCGATTTGATTGGTGAGGTGGAGGGCTTGGTATCCGTGGAGGCAGATGTTCGCGTCCCTTTGAATACGGCCGTACCAAGGTCAGGAGGGTAGGGGGTTCAATCCCGTACCGTGCTAGGATTGGCATGGCTACATGGGTACTAGCGCGACTACGTAGAGGTGGGGGGGGATCCCGACAAACCTCCGTGAGCACTCCCCCCTCCCGGCTGTCGCCACCGCTGTCGGCGGCGCGTTTAACATTATTTTCGGATAGTACTAGCAAGGGAAACATTTTAACATAGCGGGGTGTGAAGAATCCGCGGATTTGAATTCTAGATTCGAACGGTCATGAAGGTGGCATGTGATGGGCCCTCCACGTGCCGGGCGGAGCGGTAGCTCACGGTCGGGGAGGGGATCTCGCCAGCCACGAAGCACGACCCACGGATCGTTAATCGTTGCTCGACTAGGTAGCGAGACCCCGGGTTGCGACGACCGCATGGCTTGCCCACAGGAAATCGGTGATTGTCCACCTTGATACGCTACAATATTGCTTATTTATTACTTCAACATAATTTATGTAAAATTTTGTGTTTAGCGCCCGCCGGCGGCGCAGCGGCGGCGGCCCCGGAGGAGGGTGCGCTCGCGAGGCTAAACGAGGAATTGGCAGCCATGATCCACGCGATCAACAAATGTCATGTAGGAACGTATTGAAGGTCTTGGAAATCATAATATCCGTACACCGCATGTACGATCTCCCTCTCAGCGTGTCCGATATGTTGTTTCGCGACCAAATAATTACTCTCAGATACTCCCCCGACAAGGAGGCGGAGGCAGTATTTGTGAAAAGTTTTGGCGAGGAGGGTACGGGAGGATCAACGGTGGGTGGAGGGTGTTGGAGCTGACGGCGGGCAGCCGGGAAGCGGCGATGGGGAAGGGGGCTCGCTGCATGCCGACTACCATGCTGACGTTGAGCCGACACAAGAGGGGGCAGCACAACACCAACCGCGGGGAGGAGCGTCGCGACGGGAGGAGCTGCGTGGTCTAGCGGCGGCGATCTTCATGATCAACCGCCGCCGAAAAACCTTGTAAAAAAATACATCCATACCCCGCGAGGGTTTTGCGAAAATATCCATACCCCGCGGCCCACTTTATATAGCAACGATGACCCTGCCCAACCGTGCCGCTATCCACTGTCGACATCATGCACACCTAATTAGAGAGTGCAAGCCCGGGTTAGCGCTGCGACTCGCACTCGAAACAAGGGTGTTTGACGAACGCGTGATCGGTGGGTGGAGGGTATGGTCGATGGCTCGTTGCCAAAAAGATACCAAGATACCAATGTGGAAATTTCCGAGGAAATGGAGGGGGCAACTTTTCAGCGCAGCGGCAATAGTAGCGCCTCAATTTTCTACTTGGATGTCTCCCCCTCCCCCTCCCCCACGTGCCCTCGAGGTGATGGGGG
Source organism: Tetraselmis chui (assembly GCA_026401115.1). Classification (NCBI taxonomy): domain Eukaryota; kingdom Viridiplantae; phylum Chlorophyta; class Chlorodendrophyceae; order Chlorodendrales; family Chlorodendraceae; genus Tetraselmis; species Tetraselmis chui. The sequence continues at coordinate 121,840 of JAPMLY010000052.1, read as the reverse complement.
ACCTCGGCAAGGAGGAAAGCCGCGACCGGAGGAGCGGGAACGACCTTGAGACGGGCTCACGGGATGCGACGGCGAGATCGACGAGAGACTACATAAAGAGGGGCTTTTTGCCAACTTTCCCCTCATATCCGCAGCAAGACCGAAGTCGCGCGGGGGCTAGATTAGGACGGGCCGCCGTCCCTCTCGAACGCCGATCGGCCTAGGCCGGCCGGCACCCCGGTTCGGTGGGAGCGGGCCGTGCATCGTGAAGGTCGAGCAACTACTTCATGTTGCATTTCTTGACAAGCGAGATTTAAATCTAGAATGGATTTGCTTTTAGATTTGCCTTTCTTGATTATAAAATTATTGATGTTGTTACTGCTTAGGCGGAGGGACTGTCGCAATTAATGCAATTATTGCTTACAATTTTTAGCTTATGAGGAACGTCTGCACACACCGAAGATAGGTATTCCGATAGGTGTACATGGTCGAAGAGCACCCGGCTCTATCTTTGCTTTTAGGTGTCCTAAGTGGTTGAGCAACTGATGGCCGTTAGACAACACCCGGTGCAAGTCGATGATATTGTTGTAATTCAATTTCAATTTCAATTGTATTGTGTGGAGGTTGAGAGGGAAGGGCTTATTGGGGAGGACTATCTTTCTCCATAGCCACGGGAAGGTTATCGGGGTTGGGCGCCCGCCGGCGGCGGCCCCGGAGGGGGGTGCGCTCGCAAGCCCGCCGGCATCCCCTCACCTCCCCGTGGTGGGCGCTGGAAACCCCGTAGCCGTGCCAGGCCTGGCACGGTAGGGGGCTAAGAGGGCCGACAGCTCGATCCGCGGGATTAGCAGCCTTCGGGAAAGCCCTGTACAAAGGGCTTTTGAAACAATAATTTCTGTGCGATACTGGCGCCAAGATCTCCCGCTCGGCCCGTCCGATAAGTTTTTTTCGCATACAAATACTACTAAGAACAGTCCTACTTCGAGGAGGTGGGACATGTACTTCAAGAGCGTTTGATGGCGAGGAGGGTACGGCCGGATCAGCGGTGGGAGGCGGATGTCGGAGCTGGTGGTGGCCAGCCGGGAAGCAGCGCCAGGAAAGGGCGCTCGCTAGACGCCGACCAGCCATGTGCCAGTCGACACTTCGCATGGGGTGAGGCAAGACATGGCACATGTCGGTGGCCGGTCGCAGGCGGAGGAGCGGCTATGTGAGGCGGCGGCTATGTAAGGCGGCGGCGATCCTTAGGATCAGCCGCCGCCGGAAAGCCCTGTACGGAGGGCTTTTTGGAAATTAAACTAATGTCCGTACCTGCGTCGAGCTAGTTGGGGAGCAGCACCAAGGTAGGGAGCTCACTAGCGAGCCGCCACGCCGACATAATATATCTCCCGGGGGGAGGAGTAAGCTTGGGCGGCAAGGAGGCTAGTCGCGACGGAAGGAGCGACAATATCTAGCGACGACGACCCTTCGGGTCGGCGCCGCCGGAAAACCCCGTACGGAGGGTTTTTGACTAATTTACGTGCACCCGCGGCCCGACGGATCCGGCTATGGTGACCTCACCCCCCCCCCCCTCCTCGATACCCACTACCGGATAGACGAGACCCTTGCGCGGGGGGCCGGGTGAGCGCGGAGGCCCCTTTTTAATTAAGTCTGTTAGGTGGACGCGCGATCAAAGGGGGGAGGGTACGAAAGCCTGCCGGACTACCTGACAGGTACCCGGGTACCAGACAGAGAAAAAACTGGGGAAATGAGCGGGGAAAATTCAGGTGCGGAGGCAGGAGCGCCCATTTTTTCTATGTCTGTGTGTCTCGGTCCCCCCCACCTGCCCTCGAGGTGACGGGGGACCTCGACAAGGAGGACCGTCGCGTCGGCGGATGCGGCGGCGACCTTGGCGGGGCTTACGGGATGGGGCGGCGGGATCGACGAGCGACCACTCGAGGAGGGTTTTTTTGCCAGCCTTTCCCCTCCTATCTTCGGCAAGACCGAAGTCACGCGGGCGCTAGATTAGGCTGGCCCGGCGTCCCTCCCGAACGCCGACCGGCCTCGGCCGGTCGGCACCCCGGTTCGGTGGGAGCGGGCCGAGCATCGTGAAGGTCGAGCAGCAGTTTAGTTTTGCATTTCTCGACAAGTGGATTTATTTTTAGATCTGTTTTTCCTGATTACAAAATTGTTACGCTATTACTGCTTAGGCGGGGGGACTATGGCAGTTACTGCGGTTGCTTACAGTTTTTTAACTCCCGAGGAACGTCGACACACAGTGAAGCTAGGTGTGTCGATAGGTGTACCTGGTCGAAGAGACCCGGGCCCAACTTGCTAATAAGTCATGAAAGGCAAAGTAGAGTGGCTTGAGAGACAGCAATCGGTCCAGTTTGCCGGCGCATGTTGTAAACAATTTCAATTTCAATTTCAATGACGGGACATGAGCAGGGGTCTCGTCGTTCTCGTATTCTGTCTAGGCTTGCTCGGGGGCGTCGTAGATGTTTCTTTTCACGTCAAGGGCGGCTTCAACTCCGTCGTCTCATATGTGGGTGAGGGCTGAGGCGAGTAGATCGCGGGCTTGGTATGTGTTCGGGGCATGAGATCCAAAGGTGGTGGTTGCCCCTCTCTTCCTCATCGACGTGGGGGAGCGCTTTGAATGGAGGTCTCGCAAGTGTGACGAGTACAATACCGCAAAAGTAAATTTCAAGACAACGTACAAGTACCCATTACTAAGTCCAATTCGTGCATATCCATCGGAAGGGCGTACATCGTGGGTACGTCATTACTGCAATTTAGCGAGGGTATTGATGCGCACTGTAGTACCATTACCTCCCGGTACGTACATGTACGCATAGTAAATCTAACTAGCTAGAGGTGTTAGCACTAGCATCCCGTTGCTATTAGCGGTACTCTATTCCCTATTAGTGGCGGTCGGCTGGCCCTGCCGGTGCCTTCCCCGGCCCCCATCTCTCTCCTCTCACTTCTCTAGTCACCACAGCCGCCCCCCTTGTGGGGCCGGCACGACCTACGTATAACTATCCGTTCCCGATTCCGACAGGTCATGGGCCCTCCGCCAAGTTACACTAGACAAGAGCGTGTGTAAAGCGCTCGGCGCCACGCCAGTCCTACTTACTCCCACGTAAAAAGCGTAGAGCGTGTGTGAAGCGCTCGGCGCCACGTTAGTAATTCATCGTCCCACCGACACCACGCTTCGCCTTCGAGCTGGCTGTCCGCGATTGTCCTACCATCTCCCACGTAAAAAGGAGAAGAGCGTGTGTAAAGCGCCCGGCGCCACGCTCGCCCCACTCAGCTTCCAGTCTCACCTAGCCTTTAGCCTGCAGATGCTCTCGAACGGATGTGGTTGTTTAAAACCGACCCGCGAAAATTCGGCCCGTGCGTACTTTAATTACTAATGCGATTGTTTTTCCCGAGGCAATGCCGCAACGCTCACCTAACTTAGCGGGGAGCATACTTTTCCCACGGCGAAAGTGGGGAGTCAACACGATAAGCGCCCATCTATGCATTTGCGTGCCTGCACGCTCCTAACCGCCCAGTTGGCCTTGCTCCGTCCTCGCCGGTCGCTCTCATGCGTCGGCTAATTCGCCCGTGGACAGTTTTTCCCCGCTACATGTTAGACTAGTACATTACGCAGTACATTTGGAACCGCTTCATATCGGCAAGTCGCCAGTAGCGGTACATTTGTGTGAGCGCATGTCACTACACCTACCCGGCTTGAGACACACGCTACAAGCACTACACCTTCGACCAAGATGGCACCTTCCTCAACGCAAGCTAGGACGACGTCAAGACTTCGGCTACCTTGAGGGGGGGGGGTGTTAGCACTAGCATCCCGTTGCCTAGTGCTTATTTACAAGGTAGATATTTGTCATCCTAGTACTTAGTGTTATGCTATTAGCGGTACTCTACTCCCTATTAGTGGCGGTCTGCCGGCCCTGCCGGTGCCTTCGCCGGCCGCCATCTCTCTCCTCTCACTTCTCTAGTCACCACAACCGTCCCCCTTGTGGGGCCGGCACGACCTACGTGTAGCTATCCGTTCCTGATTCCGACAAGACGACGCGATGGACGAGGTTCCCAGTGCTAAATGAGCCGCGTCGTTGGTCATTTGATAACGGTTCTAGAGCCGTAGCACTTGGTACGAGGACCAAGCGAGAGCAAGTGTAAGCTAGCTAGACGGAGGCTATTTAAGCCTAGTGCAATAGAGGGAGGTGACAGAACCATTTAATAATTCCTTTGTTCAATTACAATATATTGTTAAAACTAAACAGTCAAACAACTTTTCATATCTCCCTCCTTTTGCAGTTCCACTTGTAGAGACATAATCAACAAGCATAATAGAACATATTTGTGTGTGCAATTAGCTTTCAAAAGGCAAACTGCCACACAATGGCTGCCGTGAGGGTCATCGTAGAGTAGCTCGGAGACGTCGTTGGTTAAAGTAGCTCGGAGACGTCGTTGTTTCAGTTCAGTTTGTGAAAGAGGTCTTGGGCAGTTGGGCGGCGGCCGATGCGGGTCATGACTTTGCCGGCGGTCCGGGGAGCATAGTTTCGTTGGCTTGCTAGGGTCTTGGGGGCAGCCGGGTCGGGGCGGGAGCAAATGCGGATATTCTCTGGACGAACCTTTAGGCCCCATTGGTTGGTGGTAGAAGCGATTAGCTTTAGTGTGGTGGAGTTCTTGTAGCCTAGGAGGAGGATGAGGGGGATGACGGGCTTAACGAGCTTGTCGACATTGAGCACGACCGGCTCGTCTTCAGCCGTGATCGGGTGTTCTCCGATGATTATGACGTGGGGGGTGGGGTTGCCCGAGTGGTCTTGGGGCGATTTTGCTGCTGAGTTAGCGAGCCTTGCCCGCGAAGTAGGTGTATTCCTCGCTTGACGTGGAGGTGGTGATGGTAGACGAGCGACGGGCGCGCACGTGGTAGGCGTTGGTCGATATTGAGCATGTGGTGCGTCTTGGTCGGCATGAGCCGGTTGTTGACCCGATGTCTCGTCGGGGCTAGAGCCCACTACATGTGGAAGGGTCTCGTATGAGTAGTCCCTCTGTTTAGGTTGTTCGGGCTGCTCGACGGGGTGGTAGGTGGGTTAGTGGCCATTTCTTGGCGTGCGACATGCGAGCGCGATCCGTCGGCTCGGTTGTGGATGGGAAGGAGTTTCCGGGTATGAAGCTCGGTCGAATGGGATCCCGACTTTGCCTGCGGGGAGCGTGGTGTTTAGAAGGAGGTTACGTGCCACTGGGTCTTAACATGAGTGGTCGAGCGGAGACTGGACTTGCGAAAAGCGATGGCGGCCGGTGTATAACGATCGGGCCGGGGAGTGATACGGTAGGGATGTCGCTTGACGAGAAAACGGACGGATTTTTGACATGAGAGGCCAGATGGCCTTGCGACTTCGAAGGGAGCGAGCTTTCGGTGTGAGTGTGAGTTTGAGTGCAACGGGTTGAATGTATTGTGAGTGAGATGAGCAAAGGAGGGTGGGTGAGCTGTCGGAGTGGGATCGGCGAGGCGGACTCGGGTTGTTCCGGCCGGGTTGCGAATCGAGGAGGCGAGCGAAAACGCCGAGTTGCGACGGGTCACATGAGGGCGAGCAAAGTAGAGAGATTAGCGATGTATGTAGAGGTCGAGTAGGTGGCTCGACATCGGTCGAGTCGTTGGTGCGAAGTGGATGGGGTGGGGGGGTGGTATCGCGGTGGTAGCAACGGCTGGCCCCACCCCTAAAAGAGTGCTTGTATGGGGGAAGCCGCGGGAAAATTGGATTTCCCGTGGAAATTTAGTACTTTCACTGTACTTTTCCCGGTCATTTTGATACCGGTTGCAAAGAAGCATGGGTCTGGTCGTGTGGGTATGTTCGTGAAATCGTTTTTTGTACGTCAGTCGTGATTATTATTGCGCGTACTAGCAAGAGTAAGACCAATTGTCTCCGCTGTTTCGCACTCCTCTTTCAAAATGACTTACATTGCAACATTAGCGAGTCATGATGATGTGGCATGCCTTCCTGTTCCTCGGGCTTGGGTTTCTTCCTCTTTTGTTCTTTTTGCTTGGTGGCTTATGCTGCTTTTTCTTCTGAGAAGCTTACTTTAACATTAGCGAGTCCCATAGCACGCCACGGGCCGGGGGCGGGAAAAAGAATCGATGAATGGTAAATGAATCGCTCATAATAATGAAGACACTTTCTTAGAATAGAAAGCAATTACGCGCCTTTCGCAAACGTAGGACGAGCCGTAGGACGAGATAAATCGCTAACCTGTACATGGAGGCCACCAAGCAAAAGAAGAAGAAAATGAATCGCTGATAATAATAATGATACCACGACGACAAAAAAAAATTTGATGCGGCTTTACTCGTACCCGTACGTGGCGCCTCAGGGCGCGGGTCATCGGCGAAGTGAGACTAATGCGGCATCACATGCGACTGCGTCCTTCGGAGCCGGCGGACGGCATGCGGGGCCATTCTCACCAATAACCGGGCGAACTGCGCACGTCATTCTATCCACTCCCCTTTTAGCCGATTGTGTGAGCAGACAGCCACTGAGGCCGACGCAGCTTGCGAGTGTCCGGGTACCGCGCCGCGGCTAGCAGGCCGTCCCTCGTGTCGCGGTAACCCGTACTCGGAGCAGTGCAGTTAATACGTAAGAGCTCGCGGACGACCTTCTCCGCGCTGGGTGACCCGCCGAGCGACAGCGCCGCGACGGGGCGCGTGAGTCGCCTGGCTTTACCGTCACATCATGGGCGCACCGGCGACAAGCACCGTGTCTGACAGCGGGCCAGCGTTCAAGCTCTTCCCTCCGATAATACAGTTCACGCAGGTGAGTCGGCTTCTACAGACAACGCTGCTTAACTCAGTTTCTCCGCGCGAAGCGAGGAAAGGAGTGCGTGCGTGTGTGTGTGTGTGTGTGTGTGTGTGTGTGTGTGTGTGTGTGTGTGTGTGTGTGTGTGTGTGTGTGTGTGTGTGTGTGTGTGTGCGTGTGTGTGTGTGTCAGTGTGTGTGTGTGTGTGTGTGTGTGTGTGTGGATGCGTGCGTGCGTGAGTGCGTGTGTTGAGGGAGGAGGGGGGGGGGGGGGGGGGGGGCGCAGCTTTTAATCACTATTCACCCTCTGCTGTACCTTATTAGCAAGAAGATGAGCCAGTAATTGTGTGCAGTTGGAGGACTGACTGAGCGCGCCCCCCCCCCCCCCCCCCCCCCCCCCCCCCCCCATCAACCCCCGGTCACACACCTTCATTCCAATGCCCCCCCTCCCCTTCTCCCCTCTGGCTCCTGTTTTCCATCTCTAGGCCGTCCAAGATGGCCATCCGAAGCCGCGAGTGTTCACGGTGGTGATCCAGGTACGGTGCTTGCGCATACGGAGCGCGCGGGTTTGTGTTTTGTGGGTGGTAGAAACGGAGTTGAGATCATTGAACCATCACTGTTTCAGTGACCATCGCCGAAAAGGGGTGTGAGGGCTGGCTGGCGAGGTGGACCGCTGCATGATGCCTGCGCTGAATCCGCATTAATCGCTCCTCAGAACCTGCGCTCACGCAAGATCACAGTTCGATATGCGCCACCCAAGACTGGTGCATGGAAGCTGCTGGACACGGAGCCTATCATTCATCTCGCAGGCGGCCTTGAGCACAGCTTTAAGGTGACAGACCCTCGCTATATATATTTGTGTATACATATTGATTGCTGCTGATTTGCCTTCCTAGGAGCGCTAGGGACGAGTCGTGTTTTGGAAAGGGGGCCGCGGGAAGGGGTTTCAAGGTCTTCACACTCTGCTCGATGCATGTCTTGGATGGCGTTGTAGGTTGCATTTCAAGAGCCGGCGAGGCCGGAGGAGGAGGAAGAGCAGAATGAGGACATGCTGGAGTTTCACGACCGGCTGAAGGTCATGACCTCCGACTTCACATACGAACTGGAGCTCCATGCTTTGGCTCCCACCGCCAAGCTCGAGGTGGGCACCTCCCGTCCGTGGTCTCATCCCTTCTCGCATGTCTCCAGGAGGCGAGACGCTGCGAGATGGCATGTCACAGTGTAGTCACTGATCAAGCCAATGATTCAGACTTGACGGTTGAATTGGGGTTGGTGATGCAGGTGGAGGGTAACCTGGACTACGGGATACAGACGTTAGAGAGCTCTAGCACGCGCGTGCTGTGCCTCAGAAACCACGGCGCCAAGGAGGCTAAGTTCGAGCTGGAGTGCGAGGTCACAGGGCTGGAGACCACGATCAAACCGGAGGCCGGCGTGCTGGCGCCCGGAGGGAGCATGGATGTGGAGGTGGCGTGCAGCTTTGGGGAGCTCGGCTCATTCAGTGGGGACCTGCTGATAAAGGAGGGGAATGCGTCGGATGAGTTGACGGGGAAAATACGGATTGGGTGCACTGTCATACAGCAGACACTTGAGGTGAGCTGATCATGTGACTTGTTGCACCCAATCATGATCGAGCAACAGGTTGAGAGAGGGAGGGCGAGTCAGGGAAGTGATCGCTTCAGGAACGGCAGGCTCACTGTGGTTGTGTGTGTGTGTGTGTGTGTGTGTGTGTGTGTGTGTGTGTGTGTGTGTGTGTGTGTGTGTGTGTGTGTGCTTGTCATGGTTAATGATGTGATGTTGGGGGATGTGCTGTCCACAGATCCTGGAGGCGGGTGGGGCGATGTTGAAGGAGCTCAAGTTTGGATCGCTTAACTTTGAGGACGAGAGTGAGTACGAGATAGAGATGCTCAACAATGGGCCCACTCCCGTGCAGTGGCGCGGTTTTGTGCTCACCAAGAGCGACCACCGCGCCAAGCTGCAATATCAAGAGGATCAGGCTCACGAGGTGCGCTGACAGCCATCACCTGCATAATATTGTCGAGCGATGGATTTGAGTCTACGCTCTGAGGGGTAACTGACTCGGCTGGCGATTGCTGCGCGGGGTTGGGTGGGGTGGGTTGGGCTCCAGGATGGCGTGGACGTGGGGTCGTACATGATGGCGGCGCGCCTTCGTAAAATGACCGGCGACAACATTCCGAAGGCCTTCTCAATGTCGCCCGAGACGGGCCTCATCCCCGCATTTGGACTGCAGCGCATCACAATGCGCTTCCACCCGCACGCGTCGACGCAACCGCGCGGCTTCCGCGCCACGCAGCCACCCGCTGCCGCACTAGGTGAGGATTTCAACTACGTCGCCTCGTTCGACCTGCACGGCGGGAAGCAGTACACGCTGCCGGTGAAGGGACGCGGGGTGAGGCCGCAGGTGGAGGTCCTGCCTCGTTCGGATGTCGATTTTGGCGACCTCATGACCTACGAGTGGGCCGACTACCCTCTGACAGTTACCAACCGGCAAGACGACCTCCCTGTAAACGTCGCTATCTCGCGCTCGTCCTACTTCAAGTGCGATCCCAACGCCGGGAGCGTCCCGCCCGGCTCCGCCTTCCCCTTCGTTGCGCGGTACCGACCCAAAGTGATGGGCAACCACGCGGAGACGCTCACCGTCACCGTCACCTCCGCGTCGGGGAAGGTGCTGGAAGAGCTGCCGTTGTACCTGCGCGGCACGTGCAGCCAGATAGCGGAGAAACCCAAGCTGGTGGGCGGGCCCGACAAGCTGCCTGACGACTTCAAGCGCGACCCCAACTTCATCGACCCCGAGACTGCCAACCTCGAGCGCATCACTCGCAAAGCGGATCTGAAGTTCACCCGTCCGAAGGTCCGCTGAAATAGTTAGTGTCAAGCATTACTGAGACCATCCAAACACGAATTCGCATTGTTTCCTGATGACTCATTTACATGTATAGTAAATAAATATATATCTAAGATAATGTGTTTTTCCTCATTCCTATTTGAGTTGGTTTGGGTTTACTTTTTATTGGGTGAGTGACCACGACATGTCAAATGGGTTTCTCCGTCGACGATGGTTTGATTGGTTGCGCCGTCGTCGTCGCCCGCCTACTCGTGCAGGTGTGGGAGAAAGACTTTGCGGTGAGCAACGACGACCCGAGCATGAGCATCACTCGTGGTGAGAAGCAGCAGACGGTGGCGCACAAGGATCGCTACACGCAGTTCATCCGCGCACCACGAGAGGCGCGTGCCGCACGGAAGCTCACTCGCAAAGAGGGCGGCGAGGACGACATCAACCTTGGCATGACCACCACGGCCAAGCTGAAAGGGCCGCAGCCCAAGGCCGAACCGGTGCGTTTTCGCCTCAAACCCGATACCACGTATATGGTAGTAATTACTGCATTGTCTGAATTGCTCTCTGTATATTGGCGTATTTGTGTTGGCTCCACGCAGGGTCAGCCCATTCTCTACACTCCCCAGACGAGGATGAAGAGCGGTAGCGGTCGGCCGCGCAATCGGCTGCCCATCAGCGATTCGGATGTCAGCCTGTTGCAGACCTTTCAGCCGCTCCCCAGCACAGCGCAGCAAATTGAGGAGTGCGCGCGCGAGCTGACGGAGGGCGACATCACGTCGCTGGTGGTGGGGCCGAACGTGATGGACTTTGGGAAGATCAGCGCCTGCTCTGACAACACCTTCAACCTCGCTGTCACCAACCACCTCCAGCACCACATCCTGGTACGTGCTTCCATTCCCCCCTATCCCATCTCATTCGTCATCGGCCTTGTGATATAAGCAATGTCCCCTTTTACTATATATGACGTAGCTCCTATTCGATCGGTCGACTTCGTGTCGTGTATTACCTTCTGAGTCGTCTGGCCCTTTGTGAGGCTTCCTCACGACGACTCGACTGAAAGTGACTCCGCCGCTGTGCTCCGTCAACAGTTTATGGTGGCGTCGAAGGCGGTCCCGGAGTTGGACGGGACGGGCGTGATGTCGGTGTGCCTGCCGCCTGGGAAGACGACGGCGCTGCCGCTGGTGCTGAACGTCCCGAGTGTGCAGAACTACCACCAAACGGTGGACTACGTCATCAACGGGATGCACATATATTCGCTGACCATTGTCGCGGATGTGGTCCCCGTGTCGCTCGAGCCGAGCAAAGAACACATCAATTTCCAGTTCGACCCGGCGGTGTGGTCGGAGCACGTCGAGCAGACTGTGCTGCTCGACAACCCCAACGGCTTCGACGCGCAGTATGAGTGCAAACTGGCCGACCCCGTGTTTAGTGTCAGGCCGGCGGGTGGAGTGGTGCGTGGGCGGAGTAGCACTGAGGTGGTCGTGCGGTGGTCGCCCGACAATGAAAAACCAGGCACGGTTGTTGACGCTCTGGAAATCGTGTGCGTCGGTGGCGTTCCGCCTCACAAGAAGGTGCACCTGCGGGGGGAGCTGCCGGAGGGGAAGCTGTCCTTTTTGGAAAAGGCGCTCGACTTTGGGCCGTTGGGTCTAGGCACCACCGTGACGCGGGGTGTCACGCTGCGAAACGCGGCGGCGCACGACTGCATCTTTCAGGTTGACGAGCCTGAGGACGAAAGCAGTGGGGCCTCCATCGCCGTCTCTCCGATGCGCGGGAAGGTTTCGGGCTCTGACACCCTGGAACTGGAGGTGACGATGACGGTGAACGCGGAGGGCTCCTTCTCGACGACCCTCATCGTCGACGTGCGCGGCGGGAAGAGCATCCGGCTGCCCATCAAAGCTGTCGCCAGCGTTCCCGCCATCGAGGTCGCCGAGGACGAGTTCGATTTTGGGGTGTCGTACCTGGGTGCGACTATGAAGCGGGCGCTGACGCTCAGCAACAGCGCCACCGTCGCGGGCAGCCTTCGCGTCGATCTTGCTGCTCTGCCCGAGTTCTCACTCGAGCTCCCTCGCGCCTCGTGGGTCGGGAAATACTATGACAGCTGTCCACTCGTGGAGGAAGAACCCGCCACGTCTTCGGCCCCGGTAATGCTATGTTATGCTCAAGCTAAATGTGTCAAGTTGCCTGACACACACACCTGCCTAGCATAATTCACCAGGAGGGCGAAGACATCCTATGCAGAATCCACATTCCCCTGCGTAACTGAGTTGTGAGAGTCAGCTGAGGGTTGTGTCCTTCTGCAGGGGGGGCACGTTTACAACATCACCGTCGCGCCAAGTCATACGCTGAAGATGGCGCTGGTGTTTCGGCCAAGCAGCGTGTGCGAGCACGCGTTTGAGCTGCCGCTGGTGATGAGCGGCGCAGGGGTGTTGAGCGAGCTGCGGCGAGCGGTGGTGGCGGAGGGGCAGATGCCGACCATTCAGATTGCGCCCGAGTCCTACATTGACTTTGGGAACCAGATCGTGCACGGTGTGGCGCAGAAGCAGGTGCCCACCGTTCTGCCCATCACCATCGCCTCGAACGTGGATAAGGCGGTAGAGTGGGAGTTCCGCGCGCCCACCACCGACGGACAGCCCAACGGGAAGGGCGTCTTCAGGGTGAGGCCGGCCAAGGGGACGCTGCAGCCGGGGGTGGAGCAGCCCATCAGTGTGGAGTTCACCCCGCGTGAGAGCAAGGCCTACGAGGTGAGTACCCCTTCCCCGAATACCCATTCAACACTGTTAACGAGCTAGGGAAGGAGGAGGCGACGGGGGCGGGCGGCCGGATGTTCTGCTGTTGAAGTGGAATAGCGGCTTTGGCATACGTGTTGAGTTTCTCGCGTAATCCAGGGCACCACGATTGAACCGTTTCTTAGGGGGTGAGAACGGCAATGGTTGAATCACAAGAGAGAGAATTATCGCATTCTATTTGATGTCATTCTGAACTACAAGTATTAGATATTCGTGTCTGTCGCATGTGTTGGTTTATGAAGCAAACACGGCGTAGTCTGCACCGAAACCACTTTGAGAATTCTTAGCTCCGGAAAACCTTGCCCAACTTACACTGTTATATATATCGTTTCAGGACAGATGTGCACGGGTACAATTACTACCAACTGCACATTGATTAGTGTACTGCTGCGCACGAGTGCGAGCCATTCCGTCGTATCGGACAACAAATTCTTATCATTCGTCGGATTTGGTTCGGAGAACAGTCGAGCAAAAGATGCCGTGATTGTGCGACTGTGTGTGTGTGTGTGTGTGTGTTTGTGTGTTGTGTTTGAATGTGTGTGTGTTTGTATTACCAAATTGACTATGCATTTGTGAACACCTGTTGTAGTTGGATGAACGAGTATGTGAGTTTGTCAGGATTGAATTAGGGTGTTTGTGATTGTTAACATACTTTCCTATGCGTAGATGGGGAATTTTTTTGCGAGAATAATTTTTGATTTCAATTTTGTTCAATGCAACATTTTGTTCCATTTACTATAATTTTTACTGGGCCTCTATCGCAGTAGCACGATACCAACAATGGAGTAGAAAAACTCCGCACGGAAATCAATGCTGTCCTCTTTAGCAAGTTCCACTCTGATTTTTAGTGGTGCCGCACAACGTCATGCATCCGCCGTGCCCACTTGTCCTCGCCCACCAGCACAATACCTCGCAGTGGCAGGCATTGCACATCGGCCGTCGTCGTTAAGTATGACGACCCCGGGCAGCAGCAGATGTGGAGGAGAACTGCTCCAAAAGCATCAAGGCATCGGGGGAGTTTTAGGTGTCATGGGCTCCGAAACCATTGATTTGCCGCGGGCTAATTTAATCGTCCGCAGAGGCCAATGTTACTAATGTAGATGACCTATTATTAGACACAATCAAATGAAGTGAAATCATGAAGGACGAAAGTATATAAATTCATATTTGCTCAGCGTAACATTACCGCCTTTTTGCCTTCGTTGTTACAGGGCAAGATCCCGCTCCACATCCACGGCGGCGATGACGCCTACCTGGATTTGGATGTCAGTGGAACTGGGGCACAGCCTCGCCTCAGCTTCGACACTGCCGAGGTACTCACTCAGCTCGCCCACATCCTCCCCCGCCACCCCTCTACCCCCTTTATTCCCGCGTAACCCCCAAGCACGTTATTGCTCCCCTCAGCGCCCCATCGAACCCCAATACCTCATCAAATTGATAACCTCACCAATGCTCTGCTGCCGACTGGTGCGATCAAAGGCAGAAGGAAAACACTCATAAGCCCCGAGGTCCCTATTTGTAGTCCCACCCGCTTCCACATCGTTATTTTTCGCCTCGTTAGCAGCAGGACAGATGTGCTCCTCCACCATCGACCAGTCTCCAATCAACCTCACAGTCCGAACCCTGCCCCCCCCCCCCCCCCCCCCCTTCTTGTCCCCTCTCTCTCTCTCGCCCGTAAACACACAAACACCCGCATTTGCTATGCTAGGCCCCCCTACCACCCCACCGCCCGGCCGAAAATACCTTGCCCCACACCTTCCGTCATGTCCCATGCCACTAGGAAGTGGAAAATAGAATAAATGCGACGCAAGTCTTGCACTTGGTTCACTGTCCGGAAGGCCAACTGCCTCAAGCCCCTTCCCTCGCTGCCATCTGTGTCCTTCGATTAGGGTCTTCACCAGGGCGCCCACTTCATCCTGCTCACCCACGCGCCCTCAGTACACCACAGTGATGACTTTTTGTTGTTTTTGTAACATTGAGGAGATTTGCAAGGCCATCGTGGCATATTGACGGCAGCAGTAGAATAGGCACCGCCGCATCTAAGGCCCCCTCTCCCATCGCCCTTCCATGATTGTGCAGGTGGTGCTGCCCGCGGTGCCTCTGGGGCAGCGCAGCGAGGCCATATTCTACGTCGTCAACGGCGGCTACGACAACCTGGAGCTCAAGTTCCGTCTGCCTCCCGACGGCCGTCGTATCCCGCTGGAGGTGGAGCTGCCGGAGGGCGACCTCATCGGCATCGCGCGCGATCGGCTCCCCGTGCTGGTCAGCTTCCAGGCGGACAAGCCTCTCAGCTTCACCGCTCGTCTGGACTTCCTGGACGCGGAGGGGAAGCGGTACTCGATCCTCATCACCGGCGCCACCGACAACTCCCTCCTCACCTCCGACCAGTTCCTCGGTGCCAACGTGGGCGGACTCAGCTGGGTCAGTGAGGCGGAGAGTGGCAGCGGACTGAGGCTGGAGGAGGCGGCTTACAGTCTGCCGCTGCCCAACGCGGAGGCAGTGGGGCCCGCGTCCCTGAGCCCCGGCCTGCTCTCCTTTCTCCGCGCAGCCACCAACCTGGCGGCCGCGGGCCTGGAGGCGGCGGAGCTGCCTGCCGCACTAGCAGCGGGGCGGGGCAAAGGGCTGGTGGAGATGGTGGAGGGGCTGAGTGGGAAGCCGTTTCAAGGGAAAACCAGCCGTCTGAGTGCGGTGAGTGCAAGTGAAAAATGACCCATGGGAAAATTTTCAACTGAACGGATGCTTTTGTTTTGCAACGGCATCCATCCGTGTCACTTGCAACCCCAGGCTCTGATCTTTTCACACCGCAACCAGGTTACTACTCATTTGATCTCATCCTGACCCTCAAAGTTTCGCACTGTGCGCTGCGGCGTTATTGTTGACAGGTGCGCAAGGAGGCGGCGGACCAGACGGCGGGCATGTTCGATAGACTGCTGACGCACCTTAAGAGCCACGGGGCGTTGCTGAACGCAGTGAAGGCTCACTTTCTGCTCACCCCCGCCGACCTCCGCCTGTGGCTACTCAACCGGGAGGCGGAGGCGGAGGAGGGCGGCCCCGAGTTTGACTCGGGCGGCGAGAATGCGGCGCTGCGCGCGCACACCCACACCCTCCTCAACGACCCTCACACCTTCATCGACCTCCAAGCGCGCGCGTACCACGCCATCTGCCAACAGGTGGTCAAAATTTACGTCGTGTCGCGCATCACGCCCGCTACTCTGAAGACCCTCCCTCGTCCCAAGCAGGTAAGCACGCGCTGCTCGTTCACGATGTATATGCATTCCACGCACGGGGGTGTGACGATAGCGTGGGTGACATGCTGACGGACTGTTGGGATTGGGGCGCAGGAGGGCGCGCCATGGCCGTCTGCAGAGCCAAAGGACTACGCCGGCTCCAATGTCTACTCGCCTGGTGAGTCGGTCCTGCTGGCATGGGCTGGAGCTCACCTTGCTGCGCGCTTCCCCGAGCATGCCGCCCGGCTGCGCGCCTTCGACGACCCCCTCATGCGCTCCTGCCTCCCGATGCTCGCGCTCCTCCTCAACCACTGGCCCCCGCTGGAGGCTGAGCTGGGCAGCTCGGGCGGCGCGCTGAAGAAGGCCGCCGCGGTGGAGCCCAAGGTGTGGGCCTCCAACGCCGCCCTCGCAGCTAAACTGTGGGCCAAGCTGCAGCTCCCCTTCCCTTTGTCCGCGGAGCAGCTGCTCGAGGGTAGCCCCGTCGATGGCCTCATGCTCCTGGCGTACGCCTACCAGGTCACCCCCACCACCCATATTTCACTATCCCACCCGCAATTAACAGGTATCCAAGTGATTGAGCAGTGTTTTTGGTTGAGCGATGTCTGAATGGTGCGTACAGGCTCTGCCACAGTTGGTTCCGTTGACGGCCATCACCTTTGAAGGGCGGCTGAATGAGACGCAGAGCAAATCGATTGAGCTCAGTAACCCGAGCCGCCGGGTCATTGCATACAATGTGCGTCTGGAGGGCAGCCCCGAGTTCAGCGTCACGGAGGCCATCGTGAAGCTGGAGCCCAAGTCTAGCCTGCACTTCCCCGTGCAAGTCACCCCCGTGAGCTCCCACCGCAGCGAGAGCAAGCTAGTGCTGTCTAGCCGGGCGGAGGGCAGCAGTGGCGCGCCGGCGGCGACGCTGGTGTTCGACCTCGTCTCCCTGCCGCGCGTCCGTGCGCCGCTCGCGCGAATCCAGACCTCCGCAAAACGATACGAGCTGAAGACTATTGAGGTCAAGGTCATCAACCCCTTCCCCTCCGACACCGAGCTCACTGTGCAGCTTCTGCCCGAGCCGGCGGAGCCGCTACCAGAGCCGCGACCGCCATCCAATCAAAAAGGCCGTCGACAGCCGAAACCTAAACCCAAGCCGAAGTCCAGAAAGGAACAGGCTGCCAAGGAGAAGGCCGCGCAGGAGGAAGCAGCCATGTTCAAGGTGACATGTTTTTAATGCGTACATTCATATACACAGACACAGACACACACACACACACACACACACACACACTCACACAATGGCACACACAGATTCACAAACAGACACACACTAATGCACGCTCATCCGTTATCTTCTCTGTAGATATTCCTACGCGAAGACCTCCGTGGTTTTAGCGTTGCGGGTGCTAATCGAGCGTGTTGGGCTATTGGTGCAGCAATTCCCTGACCCCTTCGGCTGCGACCGGGCGCGGATGAAGCTCAAGTTTGGGCAGACTGACGTGTTGAAGGTGACGTACATGCCGTGGACGGAGGGCACAACTCACTGCACCGTCCTGCTCACCAGCGCGCAGCATGGTCAGTTTTGCTATGAGATCACAGGAGAGGCCACGCCATGTGACACGTTCATGAAGGTCGAATTTCAGTGCGACATCGACGGCCCGCAGGTAGCCATGGCTTGCACGACAATTGATGTGAATTGTGTCATGATGTCCGAGTTTGCCCTTGCATTGTTGTCTTGGGGACGAGGAAAGAGGGAAGTGGCGATACTGAGCAGGAGCTGTTTCCCTCATCACATGCAAACTCACACAGGTTCGCGACGTGCCTCTATCTTATCTCAATAAGCAGCTGGAGGAGGCGAAACGTCTTTTCATGGAGCGCCACCCGTCAGCGAAGAAGAAGGATCAGACGGCGCTGATAGCCCCCGGGTTCCAACCGCTCACGCCCAGCGGGCAACCGGGGCAAGGAGGTCCTCCCGCGTTGCACTATACCGTTTTGTGCAACAACCCCAACGTGGATCTCGCCTCCGGCCCAATTCTCGATCTGCATGACAATCCTGAGCAGGTTTGGAAAGACACTGCGTCGCGCGCCGGTCGCGCTGTCACTCCTTTGGGCGGTCTGGTGGATGAGGCACCTAGCGGCCGCGACATCGGCCCCAACCGACTCCGACTCGCGCTTGCCCCTCGTGGTTCCGGTGTCTACCCTGTCAAGCTGACGCTAACGAGCGCTTACGACACCCGCGTTGTGCTCGTGACCTTCACGGCTGCGGTGCGTGGGCGGAACAGCTCTCTCGAGTTCGAGTCGCCGGCACGTGCGAGCGTCGTGCAGGAGGTACCATTGGTGAACAATAGCGACCGACCACTGGAAGTTCGTGCTAAGTTGTTTGGGAATGAGGCATTTTTCGGCGCGTCGGCGGTGACTGTGCCACCGAAGTCGTCGTTACCGTACGAGCTGCGCTTCTGCGCGCCCTGGATTGGGGAGTACAAGGGGACGTTGGAGATGAGCATCCCTCACACGGGCGAGATGAACATTTACTCGCTTGTGGGTAAGGCCGGGGAGCCCGTTGCGGAGGGGCATATCGCACTCAGCTGCACCGCACGTGAGTCGACGACCCACAAACTGTCGGTGCCTAACACTGGCAAGGGTGTGGCGCGGTACCGGGTGTATGGTGACCTCGACTTTGTTGCTGGGAAGGAGTCGCTGTCGGTGGACAGCGGCCGCACGCGCGATTGGACTATGACGGTGACTCCACCGCGGGCTGGTCGATTTACTGGCAGCGTGACATTCGCGACCGACCCAGGCCCGTACGTGTGGTTCACACTCGATCTCACTGTCGCTGAGAGTGCGCCCATTGACCACATCGACGTGACGGCGGCAGTACGCGCCGCCGCAGCTGTCACCGTCGACGTGCGAAACCCTCTGTCCGAACCGGCCTCCTTTGCCGTTTCATACTCGGGACGCGACGTGCTAGGCGCGACGGAGCTCGTTGTCCCCGCGGCTTCGACGACCGAGCATGTGTTTTATTTTATGCCTCTTGCGGAAGGTGTGGACCTTGGCAGCGTCCGCTTTGAGCATGCGGCGCTCGGCGAGTTTTGGTACGAGTTGGCACTAACCGCGACACCGAGCGAGCCTGTGAAATTGGAGGAGATGCGGGCCCCGGTCGGTGGGCGAGTCACGCAGCTGGTTAAGGTGCCCAACCCAGGGCGGACCGAGGTAATCTTCACGGCGTCGTCTTCCAATTCCCGTAACTTTGGGGTGAGCCCAGAGATGGTTGCCGTGCCCGCGGGAGGCGAAGCGACACTGGCCGTCGAGTTTTCACCGTCCAGTCTGTCAGCTGCCGCGACTTCGCTGGTGCGACTCGACTCGCAGGAGGCGGGTCAGTGGGACTACCAGGTGGTAGGGTACGGCGAGCCACCAGAGGTGGGAGAGTCACTTCGTGTTGGCGCTAGCCCCGGAACTCCCGGCACGGCCCAGATGCTGTGGCGGAACCCACTGGACGAGACGGTGTCTGTAAGTATGACAGTCGAGCCAGCTGGTGATGGATCAGCGGTCGATGGGGACGCAGGGGCGTTTACCATCATGGAGAAACGAACAGCCGGCCTGGTCGTCGAGCCGGGCGAGTCTATGCCTCTGGCCGTGGCCTTCACGCCGACCGAGCTCCGCGACTTTGGCGCATCTTTGGTCATTTCGGCGGAGGTTCCGTCGCAGAGGGAGACAGTCCGCTTTAAATTCCCGCTGCTTGGCCTCGCCGAGACGCCCTCCTCGGTGCGACTGACGCCATGCCCAGCTTTCACCCCCTTCAATGTGCCTTTACCTTGTTGTATAAAAGAGACAATGACCATTAATATCATGTGTGTTACGGCTGATTGTGTATGTCGACGCATTCTGATGTGACTCGCGCAGGGCTCTGTTTTCAAGTACTCCACCAAAGCGCGCTCAAAGCTCGAAGCGCCGCTGGAGGTGGTTTTGACGGGGCTGAGCAGCGTATCGCCTGATGAACTATTTGGGTTTGAGGTTCATCCCCCTCCCGCTGAGCGCGTCGCCGTCGATCGTTTCCTCACCATTCGGGAGGTGCACACCGGGATCACTCGGCCCGACGAGGCGCTGCGCTACAGTGTGCAATTTGAGCCGCAGAAGACGATGTCGGTGGTCGTTGACCTCATCATTACGAAGAAGAGCGGCGGGCGGTGGCGCTTTGAGATGCACTTGGAGGCGAGCCAGCCGGACCTGGACGGCGAACTGGTGGTGGAGGCGGGAGTGGGTCAGCTGGGTCGTACGCCTCTGTACCTCTACGCGCAGGGTGAGACGCCGGTGGAGTTCACCGCCAGGCTGACCACCGACACGGACCTGGACCTGGAGGTGCAGCCGCGGAGAGGGACGCTGTACCCTCAAGAGGAAGATGGCACATGGGAAACGTCGAGCAGACCGCCGTCGTTAGTCGTCACCTACAGGTGCGACACTCCATGTGCATTGAATGCTCGAATCGGGCGGGATTTTTGTCTGTATGTTCGTACTCGCGCTTGTTTTCGGGTGAATTTTGAGCAGTGGTTGATAGATAACAGCCTGGCCATTGTTCTCTTATGATAGTACGATGGATATGCATACTCGATGCCATCGAAGTGACGCTTTTGCTGTCGCCGATGTTATGCTACTGAATATCAACTGTCGTCGAATTGAATTACGCTGGGTGACATACCGTAGCTGTTGCGTTAGCGCTTTGCTTCAGAGCGTGCCAAGAAAATAAGAATGGGTCGGCGCTGTAAGAACAACAAAAGATTGCATCACCGTCGATATCGTGTGACTGCCTTAGCGTGACGAGTCACTCGTCCGGCCATTATATACTCGACACAAAGTTTTTGGTCACTACGCTTAACCTTTATTTCGCGGCCGTTGACTTTGCAGGAACAAGGATTACGGGAAGAGGGCGCGCGGTAAGTTGATTGTGCAGACTCCGGAGTCGGAATTTACGTACTTGCTCACCGGAATCATCTCGAAATACGTGCCGCCCGATCCCAGCGCCACCGCGCCTCGGGTGAGCACCAAGCAGGACGAAAGTCTGCTCAGGCAGAAAAGCCCGAAGAGGAAGAACTTCGTAGCAGCAGCGGCTCGTTCGGCTCATCGCCGCGGCAAGTAGTGTGGTGATCTCCGTCGCTCGGGGGTCGTACCGAGTGGCAGTCATGTAAAACCATATTTTAGGACACGGCGCTCGATGTAATATGATTCGACGCGCCACCGTCATTCTTATCTCTTTGTAGTCTGATGACTGCTACTCGTCAATGCCAGCAGTCACTGAGTACGGCACAGTCCGAGCTTCACGATTTCTGTCCTCACGTCCGCCGAAGCACAGAAAGGGTCATTTACGATCCGTTTCATCCAGCAGCTCCACTCTCGACGCTATCGGTCCGGCGGACTCTGGCTTCGGACAGATAGATATACCCGCCCCGAAACATCCACATTGGCAAAGATGGACGAGTTTCTGCATTAAGTGTATGATCATCACTCTTACCGAATGATATTCCTTATCAACGTCATTAATTATCTTATCTTATCAAATAAGTAGCACCGACAGCGTTTGAACATGCACTGACAGTAACATTATTGTTATTATTGTGGAAGTGGGCTCCGAAACCATGTGCAGCTTCAAGTGAAGAGTCTGTTGCGAAAGCAGTACCTGTGCCAGTACCAATGAGCACCGCTGCGCTGTTAATCATTTTATGTGTGTATTGTCGATTGCATATCATGTGTCTCCGTGGCGGTCCATTCAACATGGATGAATTCCCGTGGCGGTGTGCGAACTGTCATGACAGCCATCATAGGTTGTGTCATTCAAAGGTTATGACGACATTGAGCGTGCGCTTCCGGAAGGTCCATTATTATTATTAGTGTCATGTGAATTCTCCTCATGCACATGCTACACGGAGTGGTGTCAGCGCACCTGTGATTGCACTACACCCCGAGTAAGTAAGGATCACCGGACTTTGAGGCGGGTCAGTGGGTCGCGCCGGTGCGGTAGTGACAAGGCTGCTGGTACCTGGATACTATGGATATGGATGCGAGTCGCAGCACTGTCGTATGACCAAACAAATTGTGCACAGGCGGCGAGACAATTTGTCAGTGGACACAATTGCTGGAAAATTTGCCCATAATCACACTTTCGGATCGGCTGGTGCCCGTGAGTTACCACTTTCCAGACAACGCGTATGTGAACACAGTGGATGTCGTGACCTCCTGTTGTCCCCCCTCCCATGTTCCCTGTCCGTGCTCATGTTGTTCTTCTTGTAATCCAGAATCAATTTCATGACCTCCGATGGCAAGTTTTTGAGTGCTTTATTACAAACACAGAATCGGCTATGTGAATATCGGCTGCTCTGTTTTATTGATAAACAAATAAGGACAATTTGGAACAAATGCATTTCATTGAGCTTTGATTCTTTGAGGTCCATTGCGACATGTTCCGTATTCAAAACAAATGAGAATTATGACGTCTCTCATCATGTCACCGACTTTTCGATACGCGAATGATTAATACCCACATATCACTACCCTCGACGTCCTTCATTTGGAGTGGAATGGAGTTGGGCTCCATGGCATGCCTCCTACTGATACCAACGTTAACGGGCCAAAATATAAGACGGACCTGGCCTTACAATCACACCCCCATCTTTTGACACTTCAATCTGTAAGCAACTCTGTCTACATCGCAAGGCAAAAATGCAGCCACTGCTTACGGCGGCTGGGCCCAGGACTGTCTGGAATAGGGAAAAGGATCAGCCACGCACTCATGCACGCTTGTCATCGATTACATAATACACACCAACGTGAAGACCCCAGTGAGAGGTGGATGGTCTGAGAAACGGCAGTACTGTGCGCAATCTCGACAACAATCACGGATGAATTACAAAACAAATGAAACGAAGGACGACGGCAGAGCTCATCCATCTCACAGCTCACATGCCCTCTGGGATCCCGCCCTGAGTGAAGGTAGGCCAACAGCTTGGCGACTGTTGAAGAATCTGATATCAAATGGCGTCCAATTAATCAGCCCTGTGTCGGCGCAATAAATAAGTGTCTTCAGCTGAAAGACACACCCTTCATTTCTTCAGCAGGCGATTCCACTGGGACCAGGATCCCGCCTCAACGCGGCTGCTCCCTGCGTCTGCGCTCGCTCAACATACTTGTCCACCAGATTCTGTGCACAGACCAGTAGAGTGGATCACCCACCGCCCTTTAAAACGTACAGATACATCAAGCCGGTAATAATTCAGATCGCCACTGCGAAAGCAAGGCGGAGGAGGGCACCTCAATGCGCCGGCGTTCTGCCTTGGCTGGCGTCGCAGACGAATTGGCGGGGCTCCCTCCTTTCCGCTGCATCATCACCACCCTCGTCACCTGGTGTGCAGAAACCACGGGGTTAGAGCACTGGACTGAGTGATTGGGATTACATCGATGGAACTTTTAATACACACGGTTGGGAGCTGTCGTCGCACCTCTGCTGCGATTTTATGAAAGTCTTGCTTGCTGAGTCCGCTAGACATAACTTGGTGCGGGAGTAGGACTTGGTGCACCAAGGACAGGATGTCCGCCTGATGCTCTACATCTGAGGGCTCACAGCTTGAGAGGTCGCCTATCGGAGTAGGTGACAGAAGCTAGTGCACACCCACAAGCATTTTAGGAATCGTACAAGTGAGTAACAACAACGCAAATGAGCAGACAGTTGAGCATATCTCTAGCGGTGGCAACCATCTCCACCGTGTCAAACTCGTTGTGCATATAACATGGTGGTTTGCTATGATATGCTGAGTGTGTGTATGTGCTCGTTGAGAAGCGAGACTACACCTGCTTGTTGCGCTGAGGGGACGGAGGAGTAGGCGCGACAGGGACAGGGAGCTCGGGTGGCGC
Source organism: Tetraselmis chui (assembly GCA_026401115.1). Lineage (NCBI taxonomy): Eukaryota > Viridiplantae > Chlorophyta > Chlorodendrophyceae > Chlorodendrales > Chlorodendraceae > Tetraselmis > Tetraselmis chui. The sequence goes on along the minus strand of JAPMLY010000052.1, from coordinate 98,344 downwards.
GTCGAATAGCTGCAACTCCTCATCCATGGCGGCATCCGACGCGCCAAGCATTTGGCTCCATAGCTCTGCGCCCGGGGAGAAGGGGACGTTGGGCGGTGGGCAGCTGATGGCGCGCTGAGCGGTGGACGGCGCGGAGGGCTGCTTATGCGTGCTGTCGTTCCTTCCTTGCTTAAAGTTGGATCCCTTCTTTACGACACTGCCTGCCACTGTTGCTTTCTTGGTTGAACCCTTGGAGCTTGAAAACAGACCTGTTGCAAAATGCACACCAGATGAACTCAGCTCGTGGGCACACGACTCGAAGTGCGATAGACAATTCAGCAAATCCATACGCGTCAGCAAAACTCACGAGAGTCACAGATATTCACACAACAACATAGATACGCACCCCCCCCCACACACACACACTTTCACAGTCACACACACACACCACACACGCATACACATACACACACACACACACACACACACACACACACACACACAAATGGGAGGAGCCATGGTGCATGCGACCTGCGAGCTGCACCGGCGCATCGTTTTCATCCGCCAGGCTGACGTCGCTGGCGGGTGACTGAGAAAAAGGTTGAGGGGCAGTTGCGCCCTCCTGGCGTGCCACTGACCGCAGCAGGTGCGGCGTGTTGGTAATGACCTGAAACACCTCTGACCGGATGGCCGGTGACTCCAGCGCCGCCATCATCATATCCGCGCTGATGATTCCGCCAGTGTAGTCGCCCGGGCTATCTACCCTGCCCTTTATCCAGAACGGCGTCTCTCCCTGCTGTCTCTGCGCACTCTCCGTTGACGCACTCATCTGATAATTATCACCCATTCCGTTCCATCCCTGCGCATCCAGCCATACATACTACACATCAGCAAACCTCGCACACACACACACACACACACACACACACACACACACACACACACACACACACACACACACGTATATGTAGCTTCGCCAAGAGAGGAATAAGACACAGTCCCGCGGGCATGTGCGGCGGGCGAAACCTGCTGTGTGGCATGCATCTCCGCGCTTGGAGGGGTGTCGCCCACCAGTGGGTTATCCATCACGTTGAAGTTGAGGAGGCCAGGTGTGACATGGGAATGGTCGGCGCGCTGCAGGCGCGGGGATGAGGCGGCAACCATATGTTTGTGCAGAGAGCTGGCCACCCAGGAGGTGGCGTTGCTGCCGGGGGTGACGGGGAATCCATTGCGCGCGGGCGTCCAGCGAGGAGGCATCATTAGTCGCTGCCCATTGCTCGCCGCGCCGCCCGTCTGCCATGACTGATGAACTTCCTCGCTGCTGCTGCTACTCGCACTGCCTGGTGTCACAGCGGTTGCCATGGGCGCCGACACGGGTGTTCCCTCGCCACCCCCCTTACTGGCCTCTTCAGCAGCAACCTGGTCGAAACTCAGGCTCAGCGGTTGAGTGGTGGCTGGGGAATGGGGAACAAACTCGAGGCTGTCGTCGCTGTCCTCGTCAGAGGCGGCCATGGCAGTTAAGGTGCGGCTGTGGGAGGCGGAGGTCATGGAGGCCAGGTTGCGCACACGGCTTTTGGGGGTCGTCCCTCCGGGGCTGGACTGCACAATGGCGCTCAAAGAAGGGGAGCGGGGACGAGGTGCGCTGCAGGTGGAAGCCTCGTCAGGCGTCCTTGCTGACACATTATCGGAGGTACTGACGGAAGCTGAACGGCCTGCATTGGGTGATGTCGATGCCGACACTGCCTCCTTAACGGCATTCTCCATTGGGGCCTTAGGCGAAGAGATATGGGGAGGGGGGGGTTAATGCGCAGCCTGCGTCATGGCAAATGAGCAAAAGGCGAAATGCTTCGAGAGTAGAACGCAGTCAAGCCTGGTACTGTGCTGACATGACCTGCGACTCGTAGGCCGTGAGGCTCACCTTTTCACTGCCCGTGCCATTACTGCCAATCTTTTGGTTGCGCTGCGCCATCTGCAACGCTAGACGCAAAGGTCCGTAGCGTCCTGCCTTCGAGGCGAGGCGCACCAGGTCGTTCCCTTCATCATCGACTACCTGCATGGTTGGATAAGGTAGGCGTGAGACAGTGAAACAGCAGATGAGATTGGGTAGAGGTACTGAAAAGCGTGGCGCTGTGGAAAAGGAAGCAGGGTATGAGAGGCTGAGCTCAATGAAGTCTCTCCCGAAGGATCAGCGAGCCACATGAGCTGACTGGTGAGGTTGGCATGTCATCTAAGCAATGGATAAATGCCGGAGAGAGAATGGCGTACTTTAGAGTCAGCTCCACAATCGATGAGGAGCTGCATCACCGCCTCGTTGCCAGAGAGCACAGCCAAGGAGAGGGCGCTGCGTCCGTGAACGTCCCTGGCCTGGCACATATACACAAGCGAGCCGTGTCCATCTCAGCGCCGGAGCTCGGCTTTGTAATCTAACGGGAGCTGACACTTGAAAGCGCGTCATTCAGCGCTGTACTGCGTGCGCCAATGTAGCTCCAGTCCGGGAGACCGACCTGCAGTGGCTCGCCGGCGTCGAGGAGGAGCATAACGGCCGCCATTGAGCCGGATTTTGCAGCGTACATCAGCGCCGTCCTTCCCTGCGTATCAACGTAAATATTTGGGGGTTCACAAGAAATCTAAAGCATATCACGGAGAAGAGCATTCGATGGATGTGTGCGTTAGATGGATGGGACTACGACGCGGGTCGAAGGGTTGAGCAGCTCGCACGGGAAACCCACAGCACGACAAGTCGAGGAGCGTTTAGTGTCGTCGACGAGTGTTTAGTGTCGTCGACATTTCAATAGACACAGCGCTTTCGAAAATCAAACACAGGACGACGAGCGATTACGGGATTAAAGCAACAAAGCACGGGAGACGTGAGTGTCGAAGAAAGTAGAGGTGACAACGTGATATTATTTTACAAGCGCAATAGGTGATTCCTGTAAGAAACTTCACGAGCCCAACTTCTAACCGAGCTCCAGTCACGTTCCAAAATACTTGAGCGATATACTTACATTTGGGAGAACACAAGATAAGCATTAAGCGGAGAGGCTGCGTGAGTGACACGCAAAGTTGTATGCAGTGTCGTCGACGTTGTAGAGGGAGTGTGGGTGGGTTGCGTCAGTGGCGTCACACCTTGCCATCCTGTACCCCTACCGGCGAACCGCAAGAAAGCAGGAGTCGCACTGCGCCAGGGCTCCCAGTCCGAGCGGCGTGAATTAGTGGCGTGCGGCCCTTGGAATCAAGTCGAGCAAGCGGTGGGGGCGCGTTTGTATGTGTCTGTGCGTAGGGTTCAAAACATAGGGTGAGCTCGCCCGCGGGGTTTGGCAGCAGGTCGAGTCAACTGTGGTAGAGGAATGAAGCAGCTGCTTTAAAGGCCACAAGATGCGGAGGTCGAAATAAACAGCGGTAGGGATAGGCGCACGCTCACTTCAGACATCGCGAGGCTCATTCCTTAGACCTTGCTTCAGTTCGTGAAAAACGAGATTGTGTATGGAGCAACGGTGTGCGGCAAAGCCTCGCGCCCCAGTAGCTGGACGTTGAGACAGTCATGCGACGCGTTGACCATATCTTTCTAGCTAGCGAGTATGATACATCACACACAGCAGCAGTACAGAGGTCGTCCTGTAATACTGTAATTGTACCCGTAATGTTAAACTTTTCTTACTTGATTACATGAAGTCATCACGAAGCGCAGGACGGCTGACTTTATTTATCTATATTATTGACATATTCTGAATTATAACGACTAACAACAGGGAAGCAAGCAGACAGCATGAGGACGGTCACCCTGCAGAGCATCACGAAGGTAGGAACCAAGAAATGCGCCTTTCATTTTCTCAGCCCTCCCCGCTGTTCTGCATGACAGTGAAGACAGGGCGTTTCAACATGAACGTAGGCGTAGTCGATGGGACTTTCACACAAAACAAGTCATACATAGTTCTACAAAAGGAAACGGATACATTCAGATGTGAAAGGGGGATGAGGAGGGGTGAGAGGCGTGAGGTGTCGACCTTTTCGAAGCTGAACCGGGACGCATATTCCGGCTGTGTTGCGCGTCAAGTGCACCTTCCCCTTGACACATCTTGGCACTCGATTGTACCTGCAAGCTTCACACGTCTTTGTCTGTGATGCATACGGCTCCTTTCCACGCGATGGGGCCCGTGGATAGATGGAAGCCCATGAGATTTAAGTCCACAATGCAGACGGCGGGACATCGAATGCACATACAGACACACGGGCAGAATGAACAATCTGAAACTGCTGGATGTGCTTGAATAATGCTAATGAATGGACCCCCCCGCATATGGTGGAGGATTTGCCTGGTCACGTAAACGAGTGCCGCTTTCCCGCTTTGAGGACGGATCAGGTCCAGAAACTTATGCGCAGCAGTTTTATGAATATACTGCCTCTCCCACATCATACATAATATTTCCACCACATTCGTCGTTTTCTTTTTAATTAGTCGTTTGCCATTCGGACGCGGCCGAGCCCCCTTGCGCATCAATTCCTAAAATTTCTTACAAGAAAAAGCAGTGGAGGCCACCAAGCAAGAAAAAGAAAGAAAGGAAGAAAAAACCTAAGCCCGAGGAACAGGAAGGCATGCCACAGCATCAGCACTGCCTTCCTGAAAAGCGTCGCGGAGATAAGAACCCAGAGTGCCATGAAGAGCAGCAGAAAGACGTTGCATGAATTCTCGTCGCACATCCCCCAAAAAACGCCGAAACGGAAGAGAAGTAGATCGACGAACAAAATGTTGCATACGGACATAACTGTCAGAGCGCAAGGAACGAGAGTCAGCGGCCCCCATGCCAGGGAAGCGACGTACAGCCACCAAAATAGCCAAGCGATCGACCAACTCAGCCGCCATCGGCGCCAACCGGCCCCCATCCTCCATGGCGAAGGGGTAGTAGTCATGGACCGACTGAACCGAAGGCGTGCCAAGCAAAGCGGAAGTGCGGAGGTCCGCATCAAGTTTGCCTTGCTGAGCTCCCAATGCAAGGCTGCCAGGGAGTGGAAGGCGAGCACCTATACGAGGAACGTTGGTGTTCGTGCGAGCACTTGTAACCGTCACATCAACAACAAGATGGCGGTGCGGAGCCATGAAGTCCAACCAAACCACATCCCCAGGACGATCACGTGAAGCTCCCGACCGAATACGGCGGACCTCCAACCGCAAGTCCCGGCCCTTAGTAGCCCCCGCTTCAAGCATGAACTCTTCAAGCACGTGGACAATGCGGTCATGGAGTTGAATGATATACCAAGAGCACGGGCACCGGGGGATATGGTCCATGAGCATAGCGGCTGTTGAGCGCTCACCCGACATAAAGATGCCCGATACCGTCGACGAAGATCCATACCCGCGAGATTCTGAAGGGGCCTCATTGCACCGAGGGCATTTTCGAACATGAGCGGCGCGCTCCGCAGTCAAGCCAAGCACCCGGTGGGCTGCCATCATATAGCAATCGGATGGCACCTTGAAACTGGACTCATGTGAAGCGAAAAAGAGAGCCAAAGCCCCGCGACCCGTACCCGAAGTCACCCTCATATAGTCCGGTGGGGAAGGTCTGCAAAACGCCAAGAGGTCAAGGTAGGCCCGGGCACGAAGAATGCGCGAAATGCCCCGTTGGATGTGGCCCCCAGAATCTCCCAAGCGAGTAAGAGCATCGGGAGTCGGAAGTTGTAGGCTAGTCACTTGGGTAGCGGGTGCCACCGCATTGTTGACCGTAGATGCCACCAACTCGACATCGGGCCCGGCATAATCAGAAAGGTTTTGGTTCAGTGTGTTAGTCAAAACCACAAGCTCCGATTCCGAAAACCCGCCCATAGAGGAGATAGAGTCGTACGAATTGCGCAATTGGACCGCCCACGGTAAAGTAGAAGTGGCAACATTCAGTAGTTCCTGTCGGATGAGACCGTACAAAGGACCTAGCGACTCGGACTCGTAATCAGTAATCAGGTTGGCGAGGGTCGCAGTGAATGAAGCATAGTGAGCAGGTTCGGCGTCGAGCTCGAGGGACGGTACCTTGCGCATCAATTCCAACTTTGTCTCTCTGGTTCCTACCGTGCCCAGCTACCAAACCTGTTCGGGACAGTGGTTTGCGAAATGAAGCTGCTGCTGCCACCCATATGTCAGCATGAACGCCAGCAGAAACCACGATATCTGCATATGGTGTGCAGCCAGAATCAAACGGCCAGAATATCCTAGAAAGAGTCATCGGGAACATCCTGAATGTATCCATCGTCTCAGTGAATTCATAATATGGGATCGATCACAAGTCAGTCAGCAGGTTATGCATTCGATGACGAGAAATGAGTTGCCATGACAATGTATAGCATTAAACAATTAATCAATGAGACTGTGTACAATTTATTTCTCCTCCCCTAATCCTTTCATGGGTCACTGCGCCTCCTGTACATGACCACATGTACCTAGAGAGAACACGGCGCAGGGCGACCCATGACTGAAACTAACACCTACCCTGACAGAGTGAGAGAGCAGGCTATGTTTTCATCCCTTCCTGGTAGTAGCAGCTCTATACAGAGTTGCCGGTGGCCTGAGGGATGTCAGACGAGGGGATGGGCTGAGCGCTGGCAAGACCGTCCTGGCGAGCAGCAGAGGCCTTCTTGCGCACAACCATGAGGTAGTAGACCACACCGGCGATGATGCAGGCGCCAACCACGGCAGCCACAATACCAACAATGAGCCCGGTAGAGTTGTTGCCGGCGGATGCGGGGTTGACGGGGGCCTCGTTCTCGGTGACGGGCTTTGTGACGGGAGCCTTGGAAACGGTGCCGGAGCAGTCAGACTCGCACATGTCAATTTCACGGAGTTCGCAGATCCCGTTGCCGCACACGCCCACGCGCTCGATGGCGTCAACACCGCTGATGTAGAATGTCTCGGTAGGGGTGGACCTAGAGAGGAGCATGGCGAGGGCGTCGGTGATGGCCTGGACGCTGGGGGAGGGAGGCGCGACGGTGGCGACGTATGAGTACACAGGGCCGTTGGGAGACGACATCACTTCCTCGGTGCTGTCAACGAGAGTGATCTGGCCAACTGGAACCTCCATGTCGGCGGCGATCTGGGCAGACACGGCAGCCAGGGAGGGGCGGCCGGAAGCAGCGTTAGCGGGTACAGTGACGCGAACGATGAACTCAGTGGCGCAAGAATCGCCGTTGCCGCCGCACACGCCGCAGGCGTCAACATTCTCATAGCAGCAAGTCTTGCTGGCGTCCAGGAGGCCGGGGCTGAAGCAGCATGCGCCCTCCTTGTCGAGGGTGCAGAACTGAGAGGGGGTCTCGCGCTCGTCATCTGTCGCAGGGCTGGCAGGGCTGATGGGGCGAGTTGCGGGAGCGGCGACCTGTCCGTCTGCAACGGAAATGGTGACGGAGCCAAGAGCAGAGAAGGCGGGGAACGCCAGGCTGGGGTTCTGAACCAGCACCTCCTGGAATAACTGAGCGTCCACAGCATTGTCGAAGGTGGTCACAGTGTCAACAGCGACGGAGCCGGCAGTGATATCGGTAATCTCGATCGTGGGGTTGGAGGTAATGCCGAGCATGTTGAGAGCGTTAGAGACAGCGTCGACGTAAGACTCTTCGAAGGCAGCGCGGTCCTCGGGAGAAGCGATGTCCTCCATGTTGTAGTCGGAGATGATAGTCGTGAACTCCACAGGGTAGCTTGCCGTAGGAGGGGGGGAGCTCGGAGAAGGACCGGAGGGGGGGCGGCTGGGGGTCGAAGGGCGGCTGGGGGTTGAGGGGTTAGAGGGTGTGGCAGGGGCGTAACCATAAAAGGAGAGGCCGCCAGCGGAAGAGTCGGCGGCGGCACCAGAGGAAGCCGCAGCCACACCAGAGGAGCCCTCCTCCGCTCCGTAGAAAGAGGTGCCGTAGAAAGAGGTGCCGTAAAACGAGGTGCCGTAGAACGATGTCGTGCCGTAAAACTCGGCAGAGGAGACAAACTCGGCAGTAGAGCCATCACCGACGACGGAGGAACCGGTAGCGACGACAGAGGAACCACCACCGCCCACGCGGGGATCAGCAGAAGGCGCGACAGCGGCAGACACAGCGGAGGAACCGTCGGCGCCGTAGAAGCCGTAGAAACTGGAAACTTGGGGAGCCAGGCACTCGAAAGTGTTGGCGGGAATGGAGTTGACGCCAAGACCAGAAGCCGCGATGTTTCGTGACAGTGCGTTCTCGCCAACCTCGCCCACGCCTCCGGTCTGCAGCAGATGACGGCGGCTTGCGTCAGTTCCTGCAGCCTCAGTGCGCTCGCTTGTGACATCGTTGGCCTCGGCGATGGTAATCTGCTCGGAGAGGGTGCCCCACTTGTTTCCGAGAGAGTAGGGCTCGGTTTTCAGAATCTCCAAGAAAGCTGCGCCAGCAGCGGCGTTGCTGCCGAAGTGCACGTAAGCGCGAACGATGACGCCCACCCCGTGCTCGGACCCAGAGTCGTCAGACAGGCCAATAATCTCGACAGTCACATCCTCAGCGGCGTCGGGGGAGACGGTGGCGAGAACGGCGGACTGGAAGGCGGAGGTCAGAGACTGGGAGAAGGCAACGAACTCATTATCGCTGGAGCTGAGGTGCTTGAAGTCAGCGTTAGCCACGCCGAAGTCGAGGCCGATGCTGAACACGCCCGAGACGGGACCGGGGGCCAGGTCAAGGCTGGTTCCGGAGCTCTGGTCGTCCTTGGTCATACCCAGGAAAGCTGCGAAAGCACCGCCATCCTCACCATGGGAAAAGTCGACCTCGACAGTAACCACAACGTAGGTCACATACTGGGCGGACAGCTCCGTAATCTCGACGGAGTAGTCGCTGGTGCTTCCGGCGGGGCGAGCCTCGAGGTAGGTGAGGTCAATGGCCGCCTTCGTCTGCTCGATGATGTACTGGATGGTGCTCACGTAGGTGAGATCTTGAGCGCCATAGTTGTACAGGTTGAAGGAAAGCTTCACGACGGGGCAGTTGATATTGGGGCCTTGGTCGACACCATAGAAACCGTAGAAGCCGTAGAAGCTCAGGGCGGAGGTGTCGAGATTACTTGTCGAAAGCGCAGGAGCCTGCGCGGCGGCGCTACCCATACCTGGAAAACGGAACAGGCTTCGGTTAGCGTTTGTGACTTCTGACGGACGAGCTCTCGAAAAATAGTGCTTATGACAACTAAATAAAGGAAGGGAAGGAAGGCAGGGTTGGGTGGCGCCTCGGTTTCGGGGTGTGTGCGTCTTTCGACTTGCGACGGGTAACGACTACTAACGACTATTTCCGGCGTCAACGTCAACGACCACACCACTGCAAATAAATTATCACCTCGATATATGTATCTCGATATTCCCGATAAGCTGTGGACACTGACAAATATCAAAGTAGACAAAGCATTCCAGACTTTTGGGCGTGGTCAAGATGGCGCTGTGTCTTAGAAACGCCCGGAGTTGGTTGGCTCACAGTCGGACAGTTCGTTGTAAAATTAACACTCGAGAGCCGCAATAACCTAGATACTTTTTAGCTACTCGCTGTGTGCGCAGGTTGGGCGAGGAACTCACAGAGGACGAGCAGCAGCGCCGTCAAGGGCTGCCACGTTTTGGCAGATGCCATGTTGAGAGTTTTCTGTCGATGAATTGCAGGACCACAGGCACAAGTTTCGGTCAGCTGGGTCGTTACTGGCGTTCAAGATGCTTGTAACCGCAAAAAGACTCGCGAAATACCGTCGGAGAGACAGACGTGACCAGCGAGAGCAGCGGATGACAGGCTATGGAGGGACAAGCACGCGGTACAACAGCACGCACCGAAGATTAGCCACGCCTAGTCGGCGAGTTACTTCAGATATAAGCACGTAGAGTGCGGTGGCTGTGGGGCTGCGTGAGCGAAGTGAGTTCTGCTGTTGAGACTGTTCTCGCCTGCTTTGGTCATCTTGCGCTGGGCCGTCGGTGTGCCACAGAGTCAAGCGCGCATTGCACCGCCCCATCGCCGGCGGCCCCGAATAGTACTTTGCACTCAGTACTTGACAAGTTACCCGTATCCAATTCAAGGACCAATACTAAATTAAAATACTGTATGTTGTCCTTCTACTAGCAGTTCGCGCAGTTTCCTGTCGGCCAATCTGGCAACCAGGTGATTGGTAATTGTCGGCCGACTGTAACTGCAGCGTTACGATGATAGTATATTAAATAATATCAATACTTTATGCATTACATTCGCGTATGTCTTCGTGTGTACGAGGATTACATGACGCCCCGTTCCGCGCTCTCCGCGTGACATAATAACTGGATGTCCGACTCATTTTCGGCGGGGGATTGCCGGTTATTGTGTCAACCAATAGTTAAGTTCAGTATTTAAAGTCCGTTAAAACCGGTCAATCTCAGCCAGGTCGTCCGACGACCGCACCTTCGCCAGGTCGTTCGCCTGTCTGAACACGTCATGTCATGCGATTGGGCAAAGAGCGTAACGATATGAAGCAATGATATAATGTACTATTGATACTATGTTTACATAACATATTAGAAGTGAAAGATCATAACCACCTGCAGAAGCCAACTAGAGCGTTAAGTACATTTGCAGACAACAGTTCGTTAGTGAAGAGTATACGGGTACTCCCTGCTCGTGGTTTGCTGTACATATCTGCTGCTGCCGCGCAACACGTAGTCAGCAAATGTATGCCGTACCTGTACCTGTACGGCTACCAAAATACTTCAGTGAATAAGTAACGAATGGATCATCCCCAGGATGACGGCTTGCTTGTATTTTGGATCAACAGGCGATTAAAAAACCTATTCAGAGCTGTTATTTCTATTCAGCGCTTGATTAGGGAAGGGTGGGTGGGTTGCGCGAGCCGATTGGGCGAGCGCAAAGGCAAGAAGTGGTTGCTACCAGCTGGAGGAGCTGCTTTAGAGGTAAAGCATGTGGGCATCCGCCGAGGAGAAATTACTACGCATGTGATCCTTTGTCTCCGCGCGTTGCCTTTGGCGAACTCAACATGGCACGTTGCATAACCATTCAACCCCAATATTTACCAATATAACAATTTAGCGAATGGGAGTCGGATTATTGGAGGAGAGTCGGGAGGCGGAGGACGACCTGATTTGAGCTCCATGCGGGTCTTCGGCTATCCGGCCTATGTCCACGTCGACAAGTCTCAACGCCGAAAACTTGACGATCGCGCGTGGAAGGGTGTCTTTGTGGGGTACGCTTCCGAGTCACCGGCGTGGTTGGTGTACAATCATGTTACTCGTCGGGTGGTGAACAGCCGTAACGTGGTGCTCAACGAGGCTGCTGTCCTCTCCATGGGGGAGAGCCATGCGGAGCAACGCAATGATGATGAAGAGGACAACACCCCGCGCACCGTGTGTAGCGAAGAGCCGGACACAACTTGGGGGGAGTCGCCGCTGCGGGAGTCGCTGCAACATTCCGGGTCGATGGAAGATGAACGGGACATGCATTAGGGGGAGACTCCACATCCAAGGTATAATATTCGATCCATTGCCTCACCACAGCAATGCGTACCCAGTCCAAGGCATAATCTCCGTTCAAAGAGCGCTCCGGGAGATGGATGGACTGCGGGAAGTACCGCAACTATTAAGCCAGTCAACAGCCCGACAAGAGCCTGTGTCATACAAGCAAGCGTTGAGGAGTCCCCAATCGGGGGAGTGAGAGGCAACTATTAAGAGCGAGTACGACTCACTTGTATCTCGAAAACTTTTGACACTAGTCCCTTGTCCTGCCGGTCGCAAACTCGTGGATTCCAAGTGGGTGTTTAAGCTGAAGCGCGATGCCAATGGACAGATTTCAAGGTACAAAGCAAGACTTGTGGGTCGGGGATTTACTCCGGAGAAGGGTGTGGACTACCACGACACCTTCGCTCCCAGAGTGAAGGTAATTTCTATTCAGACGTTGCTCGCGCTTGCTGCTTACAATGATTCGGAGGTGGAGCAGCTTGATGTGGTGACGGCATTCTTGGAGGCCAATATCGAGTAGGAAATAAACATTAGGCCGCCGGAAGGATTCCGTCACACCGACATCAATGGAGAGGAGCGAGTGTGCTTTTTGAAGAAGCCATTGTATGGTCTCAAGCAAGCTCCTAGGAACTGGAATAAGACAATCACAGCATGGCTAGAAGAGTATGGCTTCAGCCAATCCAAGGTGGATCCCCGCATTTACGTTTTCGTCAAGGAGGGTGAACTTTAAGTCTTGGCGTTGTACGTGGACGACAACATCATCGTCGGACCAGAGGGTAGCTTCATCGTTGGGTTCAAGTCGGCTTTCGGTGAAAGGTTCAACGTGCAAGACCTTGGTGCATTGTTTTGGTTGCTTGGCATGACAGTCGAGCGTGATCGTGGCAACCCCATCATCCAGATTGGACGGCTGCAATACGTCTTACATATGTTGGAGCGCTTCAACATGATGGACTGCAAGCCAGTGGGTTGACCTATGGCGGTCGATGCTTTGAGCAATTGTGTGGAGACGTCGGCATCAAAGTTGCCTCCCGGTTCATTGAAATTGAAATTGAAATTGAAATTGAAATTGTTTACAACATGTACCGTATGCGCCGGTTTTTCACCAAAAGCCGTATGCGCCGGCCGTTGTCTCTGGGCCCTCCCAACTATGCCATACAGGGAACTTACAAGTCAGGGCTAGTCCGTTAACCACCTAAATCCAACCTCTCCAAGGGTGTTCGGGGGTTTTACTCCCCCCCGGGGAGGTGTGCAAGACGAGGCGAGGGCTGCGTGCATTTAGGGTCGTGCGAGGGGGCAACGTGCGGAGGCGCGGCGGGAGGTCGTGCGGGATTTAATGCGGTATATGAGTAGGAGATGATGTAGCCATTGGACGGTGTGCGTGTGGAGCTGTGCAAGGATGCGAGACGTGTCGATGCGTGCTTTGGAGATGAGTTTGTCAGGAGGGTCTGTGCGGGCTGTGAGTAGGGAGGTGAGACTCGTGATGGTGGAGGAGTGCAGTGTGCCTTTTCGGCTCATGACGATGGGAAGGATGTCTACCATTGTGCCTGGCCAGTGGCTGCGGATGGCGTTTGCAAGGGGTGTGTATTTGGCACGGATGAGGTAAGCTGTGTGGGAGAGGTTATTGTCCGTGCAATACTTCCATTCTCCTATCTGAATCTTTTTTATGGATGCGTATCGGCGGCGGCCGTTTGTGTGGCCGACAAATCGAGGTTCGAGAAGGCGAATGAAATCCGGTTTGTGTGCGGGGGGTGTGTGCGTAGCGCAGGGGGGGTATCTCAGGGGGTAGGACGGCGGGACACGAGGTTCGAGATACGGGCGAGAGACCTTCGTCAGCATCAACAAGGCGGGTGGGCATGTGGGTGGGGTGAGGTGGGTGACAGTCAAGAGGAGTGTGGGCAAGAGAGGGGAAAGCAAATGATTTGATGGGTTTGTTACCGAAGTCTGCGGTGATGGTTTCCCAGCGGCCTCCGTTGTGGCGTTCTAGTAGGGAGAGTAGGAGTTGCAGCGCGCTGTTGTGTCGGTCCTGTCTTAGGCCAAACATGGTCGGGCAGTTACCGGCCATGTGGCCGTTGCTAGTGAATTGGCCACATAGGGGGCAGCGTAGGGTGGGGTTATGGGTGAGGAGGCGGGTGTTGTGGACTCCCCACATGAATTCTTGTTTGTGTGTGATCTGGATACTCGTGAGGGTTGAGTGGTTTTTGTGGAAAGAGAAGTCGGCGCCGTCCTCCGCGGCGTGGGCGAGGAGGGCACCATGTTTTGTTGTTTGCGATAGGGGTGTGTGTGTGTGTCTTCCCGGTTCAGTGCCGTACCAAAGCTTGATCGGTAGCTTGTTGTACGCTTCCGTAATCACACGGCCCGACATCACCGAGGCTGTTAGCCACTTTAGTAGGTACATGTCAGACCCCTCTCAGTCACATTGGGAGCAAGCCAAGAGGGTCCTCCGCTACCTGAAGGGAACCGCATATTCGGTGTTGATGTACGGAGGCGAACCTTCATCAAAGGTGGTAAGATGGTCAGATTCTAACTACGCGAGTGATATTGGCGAGCGGCGCTCACGCACGGGGTATGTGTTCATGCTCAACGGTGCAGCGGTGAGTTGGAAGAGTCAGCGGAAACAAACTATGGCGCTGTCGACAGCGAAGGCAGAGTAAATGGCGCTGACTGCGGCCACTCAGAATGCGATGTTATTTAAGCAACTACTCCATGAGCTTCACCAAGACTCCGGGTCTGCCATCACCATTCACGAGGACAATCAGAGTTGTATCGCACTCAGCAAGAATAGCATGACGACCGGACGCAGCAAGCACATGCACGTGAGGTACCACTTATGTCGGGAGAAGGTAGAGAGACATCGAGGTGCAAATATTGTGCGACGGAAAACATATTTGCTGATGTGGAAACCACGCCATTAGTGAATGCAAGGCTGTTAGTACTAGCATCCCGTTGCCTAGTACTTATATACAAGGTAGCTATTTGTCATCCTAGTACTTAGTTTTATGCTATTAGCGGCTCTCTATTCCCTATTAGTGGCGGTCGGCCGGCCCTGCCGGTGCCTTCGCCGGCCGCCATCTCTCTCCTCTCACTTCTCTAGTCGCCACAGCCGGCCCCCTTGTGGGGCCGGCACGACCTCCATATAACTATCCGTTCCCAACTCTAACAGGTTATGGGCCCTCCACCAAGTTACACTAGAGAAGAGCGTGTGTAAAGCGCTCGGCGCCACGCTAGTCCTACCTACTCCCACGTAAAAAGCGTAGAGCGTGTGCAAAGCGCTCGGCGCCACGCTAGTAATTCATCGTCCAACCGACACCACGCTTCGCCTTCGAGCTCGTTGTCCGCGACTGTCCTACCATCTCCCACGTAAAAAAGGAGAAGAGCGTGTGTAAAGCGCAATGCGTCACGCTCGCCCCACTCAGCTTTCAATCTCACCTAGCCTTTAGCCTACCAATGCTCTCGACCGGATCTAGTTGTTTAAAACCGACCCGCGAAAATCCGGCCCTTGCGTACTTTAATTAGTATTGTTTTTTTTTTTTCCGAGGCAACGCCGCAACGCTCACCTAACTTAGCGGGGAGCTTACTTTTCCCACGGCGAAATGGGGGAGTCAACACGAGCGCCCGTATATTCTTTTGCGTGCCTACACGCTTCTAATGGCCTTGTTGGCTTTGCTTCTACCTCGTCGGTCGCTCTCATGCGTCGGCTAATTCGCCCGTGGACAGTTTTTCCCGCTACAAGTGAGACTCGTACATTACGCAGCACATATGGAACCGCTTCATATCGGCAGCTCGCCGGTAGCGGCGCATTCCTGTGAGCGCATGTCGCTACACCTACCCGGCTTGAGACACACGCTACAAGCACTACATCTTCGACCAAGATGGCACCTTCCTCAACGCAAGTTAGGATGATGTCAAGACCTCGGCTACCTTAAGGGGGGTTGTTAGTACTAGCATCTCGTTGCCTAATGTTCATGTACAAGGTAGCAATTTGTCATCCTAGTACTTAGTGTTATGCTATTAGCGGCACTCTATTCCCTATTAGTGGCGGTCGGCCGGCCCTGCCGGTGCCCTCGCCGGCCGCCATCCCTCTCTCCCCACTTCTGTAGTCACCACACCCGGCCCCCTTGTGGGGCCGGCACGACCCACGTGTAACTATCCGTTCCCGATTCCGACAAAGGCACACCAAGTTGTGCGATACCATAATGGGTTTGCTTGCTTAGCAAGGGGGAGTGTTGCGAGACATAGTTTTGTGTGGTAATCAAGTTGCTACGCAGCAATGTTGGTCGGGTAGCATCGTGATAGTACGGCTGTGATCCAACATTATGAGATAATAAGCCAATCAGCAATAGAGTGGATTATGTTGCTAATGGTGGCCAATTGCATAGCGTTACATATAATCTAAAGGGTCAGAATATACGTTGGCGTGTGCTCACCACAAGGTGAGTGCGTGTCCTGTGATAGGCAAGTGCTAGGCACTTGCTCAGGGTGAGATGACATGCAATGTCACTCAATGAGTGCAAGCATTCCTTATCGCCCCCTAAATTTTGACGGTATATTTCTTGTTTACTACCATGAATTTGACGATATCGTTACTGCCATTGGAGAGGTTGGGATTAGTGGTTTCATGGCGTATGTTCTACGATCAGAAAGGTACTCTAGGAGACCTTATCACATGAGCGCCCGAAAATAGCAACCGTTAACTGAGTGATTGTTGTAAACAATTTCATGGAGAGGGGGTGGGCCACATTTTGGAATTGGGTGGGCCACAACTCAAGATTTAGCCCCGTATGGCTGCGACTCTTAACCCCTTTCCCGTTCCACCCAGACCGTGACACAGTGTGGGATTTGTCTACTTGGCACACTTAGCTGTGAGCAATGGCTTTGACAGTGTGTTAATTGCGGTCGATAATTTGACTCGAATGACCCATTTTTTGCTGTGGACATGGAGCGTAACAACAAAGAAAAATGCCAATGTATTTTCACAAGGAGACAACAAGTTGCATGGACTACCCCGAGTGATAATCAGTGATCGCAACCCGAAACTCGTCAACGGATTTTGGCAGACACTTTGGAGACGGCTTGCAACGCGGCTCGACATGTCATCTAGCCGACACCCAAAGACAGACGGACTAACGGAGCGCGTCAACAACACGTTTCACCATCTTTTGCGATGTTTTTGCTGCTACGATGGATCAAATTGGACTGACATGTTGCCTAAAGTGGAATTTGCGTACAACGCTACTAAGGCGCTTGGCATTGAGTACCCCTTGTTGTAAGTAATACCTTATAGTTATTAGTTGCAGATAGCTACTGTAAGCTATCCTAGATATGATTAGGGTTGTTTCATATGCACGACTTGATGTGGAGATACATCGGCACATGTAGTAAAACGTACCAAAACGTACTGGCATCCCACGCGTGTACAGTGCCACGTCGCGATTTCATTTTTCTCACCCTCGCCGTCAACGCTTGTCGAGAAAACGATGTCGAGAAAAGGAATAGTAGTTCGCGCAGTACTTCCGCAATCTCGCATGGCGGCATTTTGGATCCAAAATGCCGCCATGCGAGATAACAGATGTCGAGATAGGATTCAAATCACTGTTTTTCCCGACTACACAATGAGCTCCCGCCTACATAATCGCTTTGTCCCTTCACACACTCTCTCCGCCAAGATCACAGACCGGGCCAACGATGTCGGACTCCGGAAGTCCTCAAAGCCCGAAGGCCCCGACTCCTCCCAAACGTGTTGCTTCTTCACCACCTTTTTCTCCACGCGAGGCGCGGTATCATCGAAGGCATGGGAGCGTCGCTGGTAGCCCGGCGGCGCGCATGTCGTCGCGTGATCGCTCAAAACCCCGGAAGCCAGCGACCTTCTACAGCCCACTTACGTCGGAGGACAAAATACCGAATATTTTCTATTCTATACATATGTGTATATATGCTCTGCATGTTTTGTCGGTAGTGCCTAGACACCGGCCGCAACACATCGCTAGTTCGCGCGCCGCCGGGCTGGTTGCTACCTGTACAGGTACCTGTATATGTCGCATATTTGCATCTCGCATCTCAGCATCCTTTTCTCGCTGTATAAAATAATATCTCTTCATTGCAATTTTTACTCGAATACAGGCCACGTGGCGTCTTGTATGCACGCACGTGATTATCTCTACATCATTTTTTCTCCACATGAGGTCGTGCATATGAAACAACCCTTAGTGCATGTCTAGATCGGAAATACCGATAATTTGTTTGTATTGGTACAGAGCTGTCGCTAGGCTTCAGCCCTAACACTTCTGTTGTCCCGATACCACGCCTCGGGTTGGTTGTCTCTGTGAATGTCCCTTTGCGTGACTGTGACTGTAACTACGTATGCGTTAGTTACCTTCCTTACTAATCGTGTGTGCACGGTTTAACAGGTTATGGGCCCCCGCCTCACGTCACTCACGCGCGACAACCTGGTTCGGCGAGCTGCGATCGCCACCTCTCCCGCAGAATGCAAGTTTACATAGATACTTAGTACTTTCACCTTGTAGTCGGCGGTATCGCCAGTATAATCAGCGCTTTTAAAAACCCACCCTCCATCCCACGTAAGTCAGCCGCTCGAGGACGCCAGACAGCCATGCACACCGACGCACTCGTCGTGTGTGGACATGGTGCATATATGTTTAAGCAGGAGACGGGGGGGGGGGGGGGGCGCACTATCAGGTGAATCCGCATACACGGAGTGCACGACAACTCTAGCTCAACATATTTATTAATATGTTATCTAAGCGACTCAGCCGCCACCGCATCTCCCCACCTGCACTCGCCGTGGCCCCGACTTGTGCCCCAAGCTGTGTGGAGGACACAGAAAAGGTACTTTGAGACACCCCAAGGCATCAGGCCGAGGGGTCGGCGGGCATCAAGATGTCTCTCAGAAACCACTGTTAGGCACAAGTCCGGCTAGCGGTTTTTACCGCTGCCTGTTTTTTCAGCTCTTGTGTCCTCCCCTAGTGTTGCCCTTGCTGCCCATTGCGACCCTATACTGTGGCACCGTCGGTTTGGACACATGAACATGCAAAGCATGCATGCCGAGCACACGCACGGTGTCCGGACTAGCCCTGCGTTAGCTAGCTCTGTAAAATATGTCTCGTGCGACTCATGCTTGTTACACAAAGCCACAGGTGCACCGCGCAACACCGCTGCCTGCGCGAAACCTTCCCGTCCCCTCCTCAACCTATCCTCTGACCTATGGGGACCAGTCAAGGTCCCCTCCCCACATGGCCTCCGCTACTGCTTGCTCGTCATTGACCACCACACCCATTACATGTGGGTGCGCTTCCTCAAGTCCAAAGACGATGCGTGTTCGGAGTTGGAGAGCATCCTCTTGGACATCAAGCACTTGCATGCACGTCATCACTCCCAATTGGCGCGTTTGCACCATTCATAAAATTTGACTCGGACTCTGTCTTTGAGGCTGATGCAACCCGCCAAATGTGCGTACATCTCGGCGTCGGGGTCCAATTCTCTACCCCATACGCCCACCACGTGCTCGGCAAAGCAGAACGTCCTTGGCACACTATTCGGGACAATGCGTCGGCGATGCTCCACAGTATGGCCGTTCCCAACTCCATGTGGTCATGCGTTGTCAACATTGTTGTGTACCTCCGCAACCGCACGTACAATCGCTCAGTCGGACCCAATGATGGCGTCCCCCTCACCCTCCTTACGTCGTATGTGCCTGACGCCTCCAAGTTCCGCGTCTTCGGGTGCGCCGTCTTCGCCAAGATGTCCGACAAGCTACGTCGAAAACTCGGTGAAAAGGCGTTTCGTGGCGTCATGGTCGGCTACCCCACTGACGCACCCGGGTACCGCGTGTACAACCCGGAAACACGCCGCATCACCACTTCCGTCCATGTTGTGTTTCAGGAAGACACCCCGGGCTTCGGCGCACACCTCTCCGTCGACTCGACCATCACCGACCCTTCGGATGACGCACCGGCCACCTCACCCCAATCCCACCCCATCGACATATCATTACCAAACCCCATGCCCCCTCCTGCAGCCCCTCGCCAAGCTCGGCTCCGTTCTCATCCCCTACGCTACGACGAAATGGTTGCCCACGCGTCCGACTACCCCTCGACCTTCGTGACGGCGTGCTGTGACCCTGAAGAGGGCAAAGCCAAAGAGGCCATCTTCGAACACCCTCACGTTCCCGACCTTATCAATGGTCCCCACCACACACTTGCCGGCACTTCGCCTACTGCCGTCGCCCTCATGTCCGCCCGGGAGTGTGTGGAACCGAAATCGTGCCTAGCTGCCGTGGACAACGCCCATGCTCCCTAGTGGCAAGCCGCTATGCGGCAGGAGTACTCCTCCCTCATGGACAACGGCACTTGGGAACTCGTTGACCTTCCCCCGGGTAGCATGGTAGTTAACAACATGTGGATCTACAAAGTCAAGTCTCACACCGCCGGTGACGTCTCCCGCTTCAAAGCGCGGTTCGTCGCCAAAGGGTGCAGCCAACGCGCTGGACTATATTACACTGAGACGTTCTCTCTTGTCATCCGCATGGCCAACATGCGTCTCTTCCAGGCCATCGCAGCCGCCCGTGACCTTGAGCTGTGCCAGCTTGACATCGACACTGCGTTTCTCTACGAACCCATTAAGGAAGACGTGTACATCCGCCAGCCCCTCGGCTTCAACGATGGCACGTCCAAAGTGTGTCACCTCTGGCGCTGCCTATACGGCGTGAAGCAGTCCCCCGCGAGTTCAACATGCTCCTCCGTGTATGGCTCGTCGACAATGGGTGGCAACAGTGCGTTTTTGACCCGTGCATCTACATCTTCCCCACCGGTCACGTCTTCGCCATGATCGCGCGGTACGTCGATGACATCTCTGCAGCATGCAATGATACCGCATGGCTTGCATCGTTCAAGGCCAAGCTCGGAGAACGGTTCAAGATCAAGGACCTCGGCGACCTCTCCCAATTACTGGGCATGCACATCACCCGCGATCGCTCGGTACGCACCATCTCGATGCACCAATCCAAGTACCTGCGCGACATCCTCGCCAAGTACGGCATTACCGACTCTAAACCGTCGTCCGTTCCCATGGACCCCGGCTTCCTCGCCGGCCTCGCTCACATGACCTCGCCCTCTCTCACCGGCGTGGCCAAGGATGTTTACCCCAACCTACTGGGCAGTCTTCAGTACGCATCCGTCTGCACGCGCCCCGATGTCTCCACGGCGTTGAGCATTCTCGGCTCAACCCAAGCCTCCCCCACGGACGCCCACATGCAGGCTCTGAAGAAGGTCCTTCGATACCTCCATGGCACCATTGACATGCCCATGACGTTGAGGGGGGGGCACGGACCACAGTCTCCAACTCACAGGCTTTGTCGACGCTGACTGGGCAAACGACAGCAGCACCCGCAAGTCCCGTTCGGGCTATCTCTTCACACTTG